>QEPC01010396.1:2482302-2573212 GCA_003113815.1 Sphenodon punctatus
CGGGATCCCGGGCCGTGGCACGATCGGCCAGACGCGGCGGCCGCATTGGCCCCGCCGCCCGCCCGTCTCCTCGGAGGGCGGGCGGCGGGGTGCGTGGAGGGGGCGGGGCCGTGCGGCCGCATGTTGCGCCACGCGGCCCCTCCCACTTTCCCCGCCGGGATCCCCCCGGCACGTCTGTTGGGCCGTGCCGGGGTGACCCCGGCGGGGAACGAAGACGTTGGTTACGGTACGGGGCCAAAGGGCCCCGTAACGTCTGAAAATACCCTTAGTAAGTATCACATGGCTGATTTCTCATGTGGCTAATGTAATATGTGGAGCCAACCTATATCACACTGTCGCTTTTTTCACATCTGTTCTGGCACCCTCACACATGGGTCGCTTTAGACGGACCTGGGGGTAGCCTGCTTCTGGGGTGGTCAGCCCCCCCCCCCCAATGCCTGCACCAGGTTTATATGGACCTGGCAGCTGCCACGCCTGCAGTTGGCTTGCGTGATGAACCCCTCCGCTACAACATAGAGCTGCGAGCAAATCTCCTGCCATTCTAGGTTGCTGCCAGCAGCTCCATGTCGTTGGCCGAGAATACAGCTGCAGCAGCGATCTGCAAGCAGAGGGAGTGGGACTGCAGCTGCCTCTGGCTGGTCAGTGCCCCAAGTTTGGGCGTCCTGCTCGGTGCTCCAGGATGTTCTAGACTAGAGCTCCGCTAGCGTGGCAGAAGCAGAGCAGGCTTCTGCTCTGCCTATACATCTGCCAACCCTGCCTTTGCATGGAGGGGCGGGCTGCCTGAGCCTCCGTGCGGCAAACCAGAACCGTGGGTGCCGCCCATTTAAAAGCACCCAAGGTGTCACACTTTCATAGCCTCTCTGACACACTCGCACAGTGTGTCATAGTATCACCTTCTTTCACATCCACTCTAGCACGTTCACACCCTGGATGTGTCGTGCTTTTGCCTTCTTTTCATCCCCACTCCGACACACCCACACGCTGTGTTGCATTGTTGCCTTCTTTCACATTCAAACACACGCTGCCACGCTTTCACACCCACGCTGGCATCATATGCGTGCACGCTGTGTCACATCGTCACCTGCTTTCACACACAGGCTCAAGATGTGTACCATGTCCACACCCACTCTGGCACGCTCGCCTTCTTCCACACACGCTCTGGCACGCTCGCCCCATGTCACGCTGTATCATCACTCACGCTCGCTGGCTCAGCACACACACAGTGCCACCCTGTTTCTGTCACGCCTATCCGTCGCCGCCGCCGCTGATGGGGGCAGCTCGCCGTGGCTCCTCCCGCCCATTGGAGCAGGCCGCTGTCAGCGAGTCTCCGATGGGTAATTGCAGGTGGCGGGAGGAGCAGGAAGCGCTGCCAAGCCTGGCTGGGGAGGAGGAGGGAGGATGGCGGCAGGGGACTCGGAGCAGGTTCGCTACTGCGCGCGCTTCTCCTACCTCTGCCTTAAGTTCACCCTCATTATCTACTCCACGCTCTTCTGGGTGAGTAAGGGGCCGAGTTGCCCGCATGGGCCTCCCTCGGGCTGTGTGAAGGGACGGGGGGAGAAGGCAAGTCTTTTAATCCTTCTCTCCCTGCGGGCGCGGTGTCTCCCAATCGCGCCTGGTTAGATGCTTGGCGAGGCGAGCGATGCCTCTCCCTAACTAAAGCTGCCTGCTCGCCCGCCTCTGCACCGGTCTGTCTGTGGGCTGCTTGCTTGGCGTTCTTGCAGGAGTTAGCCCGGGGGGGGGGACACAGCTGTAATTTGAGCTCTTGTGGCAAATGCTGTTCGTAGCACAACATAATACACAGTGCACAACGTGAACACTGCAGTGTGTTCAAATCCAAACCCAGGTGAGTTGGGCAGGCAGCGCCCTGGGATGAGAAAACAGCCTGTCAGAAACGTCTGAAGCATTGATTTGACTGTCTGCGAGTGCAGGTTCCTTAATCCGGAGGGTGCGTGAAATCCTATCCCTGTTCAAATCAGTGGCATTATGGCAGCACTTCCACTGAATTTCCTGGGGGTTGGTTTTACTCAAAGGATGAATTGTTTACTCTGGGGGAGGTGAAGGAAGAAAGAGACCCATGTTTTATATTTTGAGTACTGTGAATAAGTCTGTAAGAATGTTTTAACTAAAGAGTTTTCTCACATAACCTTGCAGGAACCTTCGGCAGCTACAATTGGTCACTAGGGTGTAGTTTTGTGGCTTTCACTGGGTAATAATCAACTGGTTTGGCAGGTAGCAACCTGAACAGGCTGAAAGGCTTTGTGGTTAAGGTGAGAATCCATTGTATATACCATAAAATACATATGTTACTCTGCCCAATTAACCCTGAGATGAAGAGGTCATCATGGACACTAAGAAAACAAAAGGGTTTGGACTTTAAACTGGTTGTATTGTGTGTAATCAGTGCAGAGTGAGTTTCAGTCTTGGGGTTGTGCTCTTTTCAGCAATATTATATCTCTCATAGTCTAAGACCCTTGATACTCGAAAGACTTACACATGGATTAATGAGTTTTCAATGATCTTTTTCTTACACTCACCTGACAATGGTTCTTTTCACACGGACACGCTAACACTGATAAAATGGGTGTTACATTTTATTATACATGTTGCAGGTGTGCTCTATGGCTGCCTTGCAATATGTATAATAAAATGTAACAGCTATTTTATCAGTGTTAGAGTGTCTGTGTGAAAAGGGCCAATGGTAAACCTCTCATTGGTTCTGTTGTTGCAGGCATGGTAATCTGATACACATATCTTGGAAGTGGGCAAAGTGTGGTTCTAGAGCCACATGCTGCGCTTTGGCCCCATTGTAGTAAATGGATGTGGTTCTCAGAATTAGGAAACTTTGTCTACCCCTGTCTTTACAGTATGAAGCCTGAAGGTGCAATTCTCCACCATTAAAATCAGTGGGAGTTGCGTGATTGAATTCAATGGTGGAGATTTGCACACTTAAACTTTTAAGGAAGAAAATATAACAAAATTTGCTGTGTTTGACTGACTCTCATTAATGGAATGTGTTGCAAACTCTGCTGCATCAAAGCCACTTTAATCAAGGAAATAACTTCCAAAACATGATCTGTTCCTGTGAGTAATCCAGACACCACAGAATCAGGAAAAAAGTGTACAAAGGCCCAAGAGTGGCTCTTCACATTTGTCCAAGTCTCCATGATTGATGATCTGATTACAGACCGGAAGAGCACAGGCATAGTTGACCACGTGTTGTACTTGCTATGAGGAAAGGAAAATATGGGAAAGTTGCTCCCCAGTTTTGAGGGGCAGCCAACATGGTTGTTTGCCCATAACTGGCTCTGTGCTTGCATAGGAGTAACATGCGTGTTTGCAGACATAAACACAAGAATCATGTCATTTATAGAAATGCCTAAAGTGTTTAAGAAAACTGAACATGCTACCTACTTGAATGAAAGTAGACTACCTAGCAAAGTTTGTGTTGAAAAGGATATTGTCCAAACGGATAGTATCTGTCTGTAAAAAGAAGAGCTTGTCATTTAATATGCCTCCTTAGTAGGGAATACATCAGTGGTGCTCTTTAGTGTGAAAAAAGCTGTACAATTCCATTTTACGACTCTTGGATTACAAATTTAGATTAGCATTTTTAAGTGCTGGGAAATGTCACATACGTTGCAATTTAAAATTCCCAGAGGAGTTTTGAATAGGCCTTTGTTTTCAAACAGCTCTAAACTGAACTGTTCTTGTTTTATAGGCTTGATCATTTTTATGCTGGGTGCAGGTTTTGTCACACTAGGAATAGGGGTTTTTTTCCAATGTGGATTGGGAAATTGTATTACTTTGGCTTTTAGGGGCAGTGTCTATTAAGATTTTATGATGAAGGAACAGAGAGGAAATGAGAGAATGAATGTGAAGGGTTTCAAAAAATCAGAATCTAAAATGTGTGGGTACTAGATTAAATTTTTAGGAAGGGCCAGTGTTTTGATGCCCTAGACCACAAAAATCTTGATGTCTCCCCAGTGACCATAGCTCAAGTTCCCACCCAGGGCTTGTGCTGCAGACAGTGTTCCTGCTCACCACCAAGCAGTTGAACAGATGGCCCTATCCTGATCTTTGGAAGGGTGGAGGTGGCACCAAAGGTCTTTAGCTGTGTGACATGTCCTGAGAAGTTCCAAGAGTCACACAGACCTCTCGGTGCTACCTGCAGAAGGCTGCTATCCTGTCCAGTGGATGGGCCAGCCAATCCTGCTTTTAGAGGAGCAGGAAACTTTTAGCCTGCTATTGGTTTAGAATTATTTCTGCTGATAGAAGAAAACAAAGCTGTTGAATCCGTGGTTTGTTTGTTTTTGTTGGTTCACATTTTATCCTTCCGCGTTCTCTTAAGGCTCATTCCATGAGTAGAACCTTCCATATTCAAGGGTCACAGGAGTAGTCATTATATACGCTTCTTGATAAAATTTCACTGATTTAGTCAAGTATTTTTACTAGAGCCTAAGGGAAGGTTAAATGACCAACTTCTATTGCAGTTCAATGTATTTTGAGTGCAAGACACATGCTGACTCCTTTGAGAAATTCTGCCTTCAGTCTGTTGTTCTGTGTTCAAAGGGTTTCTAGTCAATTAATTTATATCTAGGTATATGTTCCATCCATCTTCAAATGCCAGGTCATACCTTCTGTATGTAGCCTTTTCTCAATTTGTAATCTACTTGGCAGCTCTTCTATTTGGCATAATACACTGCTGATACCAAGTCGCCTTGACAAAGCTCATAGAGTAACTGCCTATTCCAAAGGAACTTTTTATTACCTTTCTGTATTAGGGTGAAAACAGACATGACGCTAACCACCCTTTAACCACCCTTGGTGGTCATTTATACATGTTTCAGGGCTGCATAGGGCACCAATACAGCCCTGCAACATGCATAAATAACCACCAAGGGTGGTTAAAGGGTGGTTAGCGCCATGTCTGTTTTCACCCTCTGTAACTGCTTCCCCTGAATTTCCAGCTGCGTAAATGTGCTAAACCTGTCTCCTCCTTTTCCATATCAAAGTACACATAGGTGGAGTCTAGCGTCGGAGAATGGACTGAGTTAAAAACAAACTAGATAAAAGTTTCGATGGCTATTATGTACCAGAATGCCTAATGCTAGTGTAAAATGATATTTCTAATCCGAATGGAGTTTGAAGAGGTGCAGTTTACAAAACAATTGTGGAGAGGCAGAGTTTCAGTCCATATGTTACGTGGAAGAGTTTATACACATTGCATTTTCCTTTACGTAACACCATCTCAGATCAGTGCTGTGCCCATTTATGGCATTTCTTGTCTCTCTTTCTCCTCTACCACTCAAAGAACAGCATACTTGCCAAAGATAAGAGAAAACTAGAATAATAGATACGAGTATAATTTTCCCAGGGCGTCCCTGTATTGATGACTTATTTTATTCATTACTGAATTAGATGACTAATGTATAATATAAATATCTTCTAATTATAATTTAAAATGCTTTAAATAAAAATTATTCTCTAATGACATGTGTCCTGTGGAATCCTAGAAAAACAGTAAAGCACTGCACATTACAGATTAACATCTGAGAGCACGATTATTCAGGGTCATTGCTACTATGGAGCAAGGGGGCTCAGTCGAGCCCAGGCACTGGACTGTAGAGGGGCCCTTGTTGAAGCACCCCCCCCCCATTCAAGACTCAGAGACAAAAGTTGGGTTAAAACTTGCCCACAGTCTTTATTAAACTAATCTTCTAGATAAGCAAAGGCCGGTGGGTAATTGCACAAGCAATTTGAGACCAGTATGCTAACTAATAATGTCAACTTATTAACTGTGGTACTGCTCTGGACGTGCCTTCCAGTTTCAGTACCCTAACGTCACTAGTCCCCCTTCGACAGCGCAGGGGCGAATGGCCGAAGGGGGGAGGGGGGCAAGCCCAACTGTGGGCATGAGTAAGGAGTTTTGTGCCTGCAGGGTGTGAAGACAGTGCATGTCCCTACACACCCCGCTAAGACACCGTTCCCAGGGTCATAACCCCGGTGCATCTTGTGCCCTGCATTACACCAGGTGTCATCGCCCCATCTCTTAAGGAGATGACTCTCACTAACCTAACTTCTTACTATTTAACCTATAATAGCATACTGGACCCCTGCAGAGTGCGACAAATTATAATACCCTTGTAATCCACCTTAATTGCGTAACCATTTTCCAATCATCCATCAACCTTGTAATGCAACACCAAATTTTCCTATTTAATTCTGATAATGGAACCGAATCAAATAAACTGCATTAGAATGATGGGTCCAAATTAAATTAGTCCTCCCTGTGCCAAGCTAAGTAGCCTATTTGACGTACTCCCCACTGCTGAGGAGGCAAAACAAGCGATCCTTTTAACAGGTTACTCGCCAAAATTCCTCCTCGGCTCCCTAACGGCAACCATCATGGACAACAGTGCTAGAGGGGAGGTGGGTGGGGCTGCTTTGCCGCCTCCACGCATTGGAATGGCCACTCCTCCAGTGCCCCAGGAGACACGCTCCGCCTACAAAGGGCATGCCTCCATAAAACCCCCTGCACAGCACGGGCTCACGCATGCGAACCCCAGGCTTGCGCATGCACCCCCCGGGGATGGTTGCCCTGGCTACCTTCTCTTGCACGTGGTGGAGGTCTTCTACCAGGCCTTCGTCACCTGGCCCAGTCCTGAGTCTCCCGCCATGGCAGCGGGGGGGGGGGAGGGGGCACAATTTTTCTGTCGCCGCCATTTTGGTGGCGAAGGGGCCTTTGCAAGTCATCTGAACACTGCTAGGCAAGTTTCAAAGCATGTAGGGAAGTGAGTGGAGCCAACACTGCCCTGCCCCACTCTGAAAATGTTTAAGAACGACATTTTCAGAGTGGGCAAGAGGGCCGGCCCCAGGCATGTGCCACATGTGCGGCCCCACATGACCCCGCACTTGCCTGGCTGGGCAGCAGGCTGCAGCCAGCTTCTCCCCCACTAAGTGATTCTTCCTCCCCTCCCTGGTTCCAGACCCCATCCCTCACTTGCCTCTGCCTCCTAGTATCCCAGCAGCAGCGGGGACACTCATTCGGGCTGGGAGATAAGGCTGTTTGTTTACAAACAGCTCATCCCCACGTGCTGATCAGAAGGTTGCTACCTTGTAAAGAAGGTTCTTCGAGATGGCTTCCAACATTCTCATAACTAGGTTGTGCATGCTCACCCTATTCAGATAATAGCCACATGATGGTCTCAAGCTCCTCTAGTATAAAAAGCAACCTCCCCCTCTGAATGACAGTTCCTTCTAGAGGTGGGACCCCGGGCCCATTACCGGGTACCGGATTTACCGGTTACCAGTTCCACGAAAACCGGATTCCTGGATTAAATCCGGTATACCGGTACCGGATTTAATCCATTGGTTTCAATGGGGCGCTGTGTCCCCATTGAAACCAATGGAATAAATTCCTCCCCCTCCCCCTCCCCCTCCCAGGCTGCGCGGGTGGAAGGGGGGACACCCCCCACCCACCCTGCCCAGCCTGGCTTTTTGTTTTAAAAAAGAAAAGACTAAGAGTTACAGACGGCGAGCCAGGCGAGCCCCCCCCAGCACCAGCGGCCGCGGCATCCCCGCAGCCGCGGGTAAGTATGACCCGATCCCTGGGGGGGGTGTTTAACACCCCCCCAACCCCCCAGGGATCACCCCTACTAAAGTTCAGTGCGCTTACCTTTGGGAGCTGCGGCGGCGGCGGGCGGTCCGGCGGCCTCAGCGCCGGCTGTGGCTGCCGGCGTCAGAGACGCTCTAGGCCTTCCGGGGAACTTCCGGGTTTCCCCGGAAGGCCTAGAGCGTCTCTGACGCCGGCAGCCACAGCCGGCGCTGAGGCCGCCGGACCGCCCGCCGCCGCCGCCGGAGCTCCGCAAGGTAAGCGCACTGAACTTTAGTAGGGGTGATCCCTGGGGGGTTGGGGGGGTGTTAAACCCCCCCCCCAGGGATCGGGTCATACTTACCGGCGGCTGCGGGGACGCCGCGGCCGCTGGTGCTGGGGGGTGGGCTCGCCTCGCCTCGCCTCTGGGTCTTACTCTTTTCTTTTTTAAAACAAAAAGCCAGGCTGGGCAGGGTGGGTGGGGGGTGTCCCCCCTTCCACCCGCGCAGCCTGGACTCGGGGAGGTTTTTTTTAAAAAAAACTGTTTTGCTGGGGCTTTAATTTTTTTTACATTGCAGCCATTTTTAAATGGCTGCAATGTAAAAAAAACCGGTACACCGAAATCCGGTACCGGGTCCGGATTACCGGGTCGAATCCGGTAATGCCGGTACGCCCGATACCGGCATTATCGGATACCGGTAGATCCGGAATTCCCACCCCTAGTTCCTTCCAACCCTTTCTAGAAACATAAGAAAAGAATTCCATGCGGGGCTGGAAGGGTGGGTATTTGTGAGAACGTTTGGAGCCATCTCAAAGAACCTTGTTTACAAGGTAGCAACCTTCTGTTCTTCTTCGAGTGGCTCCTCACATGATATTTTTACATGGCTCCACCAGGTGGGGGATCTGTGGGCGTGCCAGTGCCTGGATGGGTCATACACATGGCTGCACACACATCCCCACTCACCCACCACTCATCCACACCCACATAGTAACCACCGTTTCCCCCGGTTGCTCCGTGCGTGGTGATGAGTGGTGGGGTGCGTGGGGATGCGTGTTAGGTGGGTGCGCACGCACCCCCACTCAGCATGGGCGCATGCACCACGTCATTCACACGGGGTTCCCCCACCCATGAACACACAGAAATCTGTGTGTTCATGGCTGGGAGGAGAGGCCCATGTAAAAAGGACCACATTCTCACAACTGTCTTACTTCTTACCTAAATTCTTAGGTAGGAATTTAGGATGTAAAGCAATATTTATTCTGTCTTGGAAAATAAATCTGCAAATATGCTTCTGAGATTATTATGGCTGCTATTAACTCTTCTTAATGAAGTTATTGCTAACAGGAATACTGTCTTTAAACCTGCACCCCATAACCAGTTCATTTGCGCTCCCATATAATCAATTCATGCTGCCCCATGGGCACAAATTAATTGGTTATGGGATGGGAGCAGCATGAACTGATTATGGGGGCACAACAGAACTGGTTATATGTCTCTTTTCATGGTATAATGCACTTAATAAGCTAGCTGCATTTTGGGTGTCTTGTGTGTGTGATAGCAGCACCTGTGGACTGGTCACACCGCATGCATGCACAAGGCACAGGTGGCACCAGCAGCAAGAAGCAACAGGCCCTGGAGGCCAGAGTGGTCAAGCTCACCCCCTCCCCCAGCAAGGCAGTGGATGCAGTCAGTCTCTCTGTGCCTGCCTCACTGCCTGCTTGGCTGCCCCTGTAGTGGAACCACTCCTGGGGAGTGGTGGTATACACTCGGCTGGGGAATGGGGGGAAGCATTAGGAGGCCATGCTTCTCCATGGTTGCTCGGAGGGATGGCGAATGGGAATCCTTCCTGTCCAGAGGGAGTAAGTTTTATGTAAATGTATACATTTGCATAATTAGGTGGGGCCTAATTATGCAAATTAGGCCCCACACCAACACTTCGCACATGGCCTCACAAACCCTGGGGCCGGCCCTGAGTGCTGGTCCTGCCTCATCTACTCTTAAAACTACTTTCCTGGTGTGGTTACTGCCACTCCAGGGCTGAGGACTTGCTGGAAGCCAGGGCAGTGCCACCACATTTGCAGGGGAGGGCAAGGCTGGCCAGAAGCCCCCTTGAGAGGGCTGTCATTTAGGGAAACTCCACCCCTTTGCTGTTCGAGGGGCCAATAATTGGGACATGAGCCCAGGCCTACCACAGCCTTGCTATGCTATGCCCCTGTGATTATTGTAATACAAAATTATTTCTTTCTTTCAGCAAATAGGATTTTTGCTGAGGACTAACATTTCCTAGAGTAACAACTTTTAAAATTTGGTGCTAAAATACACAATGTTTGTGTTTACCTTTTTGACTTCTTTTGCATGTGGGTTTATTTCAAATGAGTTGGTCAGTCTGTGTTGTTCCCTCTCTCCATTAAAAATAGCACTTCTATACACCATAGACAGGCTTTTCTGAGCAGAAAATACTTGATGATTTAGGCATATAAGTGTGAGAGAGGACTGTGGTGGACAGAAAGAATGAAATAAGCAGCAGAGGAGATTGTAAGGAAGAGAGGAGCTGAGAGAAAAACATCAATCTGTGAAATGAAGTCCCAATCATAATTTATTTTTCACTTTGTTTATAGGTAAAGACTTCTATTACTGTGGTTGCACATTCAGAAATGTAAACTAGGAATGTGGATCAGAACTAGAAAAGGGACATGGGTTACAATTAAAGAAGCAACAGAAAAAGAGAGGATGTAGGCAGATGACACTTGTTTTTGCAAAAGACGTCATTTGAAAGCATCCCCCCCCCCCCTGAATTGTTCAAAATACATCCCATAGGCTTGCACTCTCCTAAAAGATGCCTTCTCTCAGCCTTCTGAAACAGAGCTTCGTAGCTATCTATTTGTTTGGGTTTCCACCAACGTAAATGAGCATGAAATTTAGTCCTTCACACTGAACAACCATTCTAGTTTGTCAAGGAATTGCAGCAGATTAAACATTGCCAATTTTTGTTCAGTTGCTTACATCTATGTATTCCAAACTGACCTGTATTTTCTTACAGCAAGGTCCTATTTTATCAAGGGATAAATGTTCTTACCTACCATTTACTTTCATTAGGTGCTGTGGGCACCACTATCTTGAGCACACTTGTAGAGCAGCTCTAGGCCCTCCCATTAGCTGTTTTGAGGCAGCTCTTCCCGGGCCCCTGATCCTGCTGAGTGGTAGGGGTCTGGCTGTCCTATCCTGTATGGGTACAGCGCCACGACCAACCTGTGTCATGGAGGGACCTGAGATGGCATCCCACATGCCCGGATTACCAGGGCGGAGGGGCTGCTTGTGTGAACTGCCCTCCCTGCCAACCCGAGGAGTGATGGCTGCAGTGGCTCTCCCCAGGGTGGCCTGGGGAGTTGGCTCACCACTGTCTCATTTGTTTTCACCCTCTGTCGCTCTGAGGTATGCTATGTCCACTGATCTGGAGACAAGGGATCATAAAACAGGTGTCGCCTCCTCCAGCTCCCATCAGGCCCCTCTGGAGCATCAGCAACCTAGTTATGTTTTCAAAGGGGGCATTATTCCACCCCTACCCACTCTGAAAACTCCCTTCCCAGCAGGGCCTTTACAAGCTGCCTAAATGCTGCTAGGAAACTTTCAGAGTCGGTTGGGGTGGAGTGCTGGCCTTCCTCTCCCGTTCTCTGCCCATTCTGAAAATTTTCTAGCGAGTCTGGGGCCCAATATCAATTGAGTTCCCTTGCTCCATGGTAGCTATGCTGCCACTGGTAAGGATAATTGGGTGTGGACATAGAATATCTTCAACTATACAGGCTTGTAATTGAAAAGAAAATGACTTCAAACTTCATTCCAAGCTCCACATGACAAAATGCTGAGAATGCCCCAGATATGTGCATACCAGTGAAATAGCTTTTCATGTTTTATTATGGAATCAGAAAATTACATACAACTGATTTTTATTGAATAACTACTTATAAAAGGTGTTGTCTGTCAGTCTTGGACTCCTTGATTTTTGAATTAGTGCTGGTTTTGTAATGATTAGAAATTTTTAAACATTGATTTTTTAGAATTTTAAAAGCTAATACTAGCTTAAATCTTATGCACAGCAATTTAATAATGCACCCATCATTTCTCCACCAGTCTAATCTGTACCGGAAAGGTTTATGTACAGCTTGGTAGCTTGATGATGGATTTTAAAAAAAAAGTCCTTGAAGGTTCTCCTATGTTTGGACTGTTTAAAAGTAGTAGGGACTCGGGAGGAGACAGAGGTGCACAGCACAGGTTTAGGCAGACAAATGTGTATTATTTTATCATATAGCTGGCTTTGCAGTTAGAGTATATATTTATATGTCCCATACAACAATCTCCAAGACCCAGCCTTTCATCTTTGCCCACATAACTAAAACTCTCTTATTAAGACCCACAGCATTCCACGTCTCAGCTACTGCAGTCTTTTTTCTTCTCTAGCCTTGCCAGCCTTGCCTCACTTAGGCCTATTCAATATGCTTCAGCGTAGAGAGTGTTCCTGGCTCATCATCACTACATCCACATTTTTTTGCATCTGTCCATACTGGCTTCTTTTTCTCTCTCACTGAATACAAACAATTTATTTTCATTTTCAAGTTTCTTTGAAACCCACCCCTAGCCTCCCGTAATCTTATACAATATTGAAATGTTAACTCCTTTTTGCCACTCTGCCAGTGAGGCTAGTGCATACTTCTTAATTTTGGGGTGTTTTTACATGAGAGGGGAAGCCCCTGGAGTCCATGGTAACTCCATGGGATCCTCCCCCCCAGCAGCTGCCACCTGGGTGAACATCTTGTGACCCCATGACACACGAGCAGGTGAATCCAGGGCTAGCAGGAGCAAGAGTGAGGCGATGTCTTGTGTGTTAACACCTTCCAAACAAATCTCTTCCTGCTTTCTCTCATATCTCCTTGCGTGGCAAGAGGTACCGTAAAAATCCACAAAGCCTCATTTACATTTCCAACAGCGCTCTTCTCTGTGACCAGAACCTAGAACTGAAATGAGATTTTGCCAAGTTCATGGCGATAAAATAAAATAAAATAAAAATAAAGAATAGCTCATGTGCAAAATGGCTGCCAGACTGTTTTGCGCATGTACAAAATGGCCACTGCCTTTAATCAGAATTACTTTTTATTAGGACTGCAACCCGTTTAGAAATTTTAGTTGATTAATCAATGTAGCCTTTTTGTTGATGAATTTAATAAATCGATTAAAATCTACATTAATTTGCATACATTTGCATAAATATACATAAATGTGCATAGGCTGCCCTAATTTGTGTGCGTTGAGTAAACGTGCCTTCTGCTGGAACACGTCCCCTCGAGCTACGGACTCAGAACTATGGACTGTCAGAAGGTCCTGGCAGCTAACCGATTAATCAGGGAACAAATGTTAATCGGTTTTAGACAGATTAATTGATTAATCGGTTCGATTAATTGATTGGTGCAGCCCTATTTATTATTATTATTATTATTTTATTTTATTTATTTACTCATATTTCTATGCCGCAATTGGCAGCAATACCGGCACTGCTATTTTGGTTAACGGCAGCGGTCATTTGTTCATGCACAAAACAGTCCAGTGGCCATTTTCCATATGTGCAATCTGCTGGTTTTAGCCAAAATGGCAGCGATGCTATTGCTGCCATTTTGGTTAAGGGTGGTGGCCATTTTGCGCATTCTCAAAACAGTCTGGTGGCCATTTGCCGACGCACCGAAGGAGACGGGACACAAGCGCTGGGTTTTAACGGCCGCACTCTTTATTCAAATCAGAATTACATCAACAAATGGGTGGGGGCAAATCGCCTATTGCGATGCGGGTCCAGTACCTGAACATTAACATTGTAACAATCAACAGCAGAAACAGGAGTGGTTTCGATGTACCCTCGATTACCACACCAAGCGTGAACATCACGCCTCCCCCTCTCAGTGGCCCAAGCCACAGGCGAGGGGGACTCAAACATTTGATTACGAGTAAGGATAAAGGTGCCTACAGATGGGGGACCATACTTGTCCCTACCACCCTTGCTCGACACCCCTCCCAGGGAGGCGGCCCCGCCGTTTGCCATACCCTGCTTTACTGCGGGTGGGCCTCCCCATCTCTTAAGGAGATGACTTCCTTATGATCACTCTGACCTAATCTAACTTACTGTACTGGACCCCTGCCACTAAGGGGTCGCTGGGATACCTGGACGAGCCCGACCCCCACCCCACAACTATACTTAATCTAATACGGAAACTAGTGCCCTTCTCAGGGCCTCCAGGTACAGCTCATTAACCTCTGGCGACAGGTGAACACCGTCACGCCTGTACAGGGCTGGGCACCTGTGCGTCAGAGCCCGGGTATCCACTCGGCCTCCACCCAACTGAGTAAGCCAGCCGCCCACGTCCCGATTAATAGTTTTGCGGGTGCAGTCGATCTTACAGGAATGTACCCCTGTGCCCCATGCCAATCTTTCGACCAGGTCAGTCCATATGAGTCTAGCTGCTGGGAAAAGTTTCTTAATTTCCCCAAAATCGCATTTAATGCTCTTGATCAGCTGGACTCCCTTCAGGCGGGGGATGTCATTCTTGCCCAGGTGTATGACCAGAATGTCGGGCGGTCGGCCCTGGATGGGGATGCGCAGGGCCGGCAATAGTTGGTGGCACCTCATTCCTCCGCGACCCTTCCACTGAATCTGCGCCCAGGCCGACAAGCCCAACTGGGTTCCCCATCTGATCTGTCCAGCCACCTTGGCTGCCCAACGCACCAGGCTGTGGCCAATGATCCAGATTAGCCTCCGCATCTGTGGGCAACCACCTGGGGGGGGGGGAGGATAATAAAGAAAGAAAAAGAGAGAGAGAGAAAAATAATAAAATAAAATTAAAAATTAGTACTGACTGGAGGAAGGGGCACCCTGAACATAAGTCTGGAATGCCCTTGACCTCCATCGGCCCAGGTCCCGGATACCCTGCTCAGACATTCCATTCCCAGCAGCAAAAGTCGCGGCACCAATGTGGAACGAGTGGGTGCCGTAATTTGAAGATGGTACCCCGAGGTGGGACAACCCAATTCTCAAAACAGCTGTGAACTGGTACCTTGTAACCGACTGACCCCCGCGGTGCCTAAAAAGGGGGCCTGGGGAAAGGTTTCGTAGGTTGAGGTACTGCTCAGCTGCTCTTACTGGGCATAACTCTGGCGGAATGGATAACAACTTGCCCCTTCCCCTACTGATCTGTTTTGGATCGCCGAATGGTCACTACCATTCCCTTTGGGCTGATCCGGATGTCGTGCAGCTGTAACGCCCTACCTGATTTGTCCCTGGCTCCTTCGGCCACCATCTCGCTCACCCGGAAGGCTTCAAAGAAAGCCAACTTAAACAATGAGTTGACCAACGATACCTCGTAACTATCAAAACAAATTCATGGGAGGTTCACACATAGGTCCAACAGTAAACGGGGGTTAATGGAGGCCCGTTGGTCCGGGGTCCTACTTGCCTCCCTAGCCCAGCTCTCCAGTAAGCACTTTGCAAAAAAGCCCCTGTCTGGGGGGGCGGGGGGGATGGCCGGCAAGGTTACTCGCAAAGACCAAGGTGAACAGCTTCCCAGCTATGGTACTTGGGGCAGCCCCACTGTGCCTCAACTGCATGGCGAACTGGAGCATCTGCAGTTCCGGAATCAGAAAACCCCGGGTGCCAGCCCTGTGTCAACCGGTACTGCTGAAATTCCCGGTATGCCCTGTGGTAAGCGGTCCTGGTGCGAGGTGCCAGGGATCCCAAGACGGTGGTGTGGAGCTCTAACACCCAAGGTTCCAGACCGATGGTGGCAGCGGTTCCGGATTCGCCTGGGCCCAAGGTACCAGTGAACGAAAACGCTCCATCTGGAAGCGAGAGAGGGCATCGGCTACATCATTGTCCAGGCCAGGTACGTGCCTGGCCTGAAAGAGGATATTGAATTTCAAGCAAATAAGAACGAATGCCCTCACAAGCCCATGACCCTCGGAGACCTGGATGACTGGGTGTTAATGATGTGCATAACCGCCTGGTTGTTACACCAAAAGAGCACAGAGTGGTTTGCCAGTTCTTTGGGCTACAGATGGATGGCCAGCACTATGGGAAAAAGCTCGAGGAATGTGAGGTCACTGGTTACTCCTTGCTCGCACCATTCCGAGGGCCAAGGGGCAGCTGCCCAACGGTCTCTGAATATCAGGACGAATCCCGCTCCCCCAGCTGCGTCAGAATGCACCTGTAGCTCGGTCTCGAGCAAGAGCTGATCCCGCCAGAAACTGGTGCCATTGAAGTTCGTTAGGAAGGAGGCCCATATCCTCAAGTCTTCCTTCATTTCCTTTGTGACCCGGACACGGTGGTGTGGCAGCAGGTTGCCTGCTAATTTCATATAAAGGCGGGACAAGAAGGCCCGCCCGGGTGCTACCACCCGGCATGTGAAATTCAGGCTCCTAAGGACTGACTGTAATTGGTGCACAGTGACTTTCCCCGCCCTTACACAGTTGTCAACCTTGGCCTGGAGGGAGATTAACTTATCCCGGGGAAGGCGAGACAGAGCCCGCTCCGTGTCCAGTTCGATGCTGAGGTAGGTCAGTCTGGTGGTTGGTCCTTCCATCTTTTCAGAGGCCAGGGGGATGCCCAATTTGTCAGCCACGGCGTGGAAGAGCTGCATCAAGTCTGAGCATTCCTCTGTGCCGGCTTGGCCGATGAATAGGAAATCATCGAGGTATTAAATGATTCCCCTGCTATCGGATCTCCGCTTGACAATTCACTCAACTAGGGAGCTGAAACGCTCGAACTCCGAGCAGGAGATCGAGCATCCCATTGGCATGACCTTGTCAAAATAATACATGCCGTCAAAGTGGAAACCCAGCAGAGGGAAACTCTCGGGGTGAACCGAGAGCAGATGAAAAGTGGACTTGATGTCATACTTTCCCAGAGTAGCACCCGGGCCGAAGGACCTAACCAGGGACACAGCCGAGTCAAACGATGCATACTTAACCGAGGAGAGTTCCTTCTGGATAGCATCATTGACTGAGCCGCCCCGGGGGTAAGATAGGTGATGGATTAATCGGAACTCCCCTGGGACCTTCTTGGGTACTATGCCTAAAGGAGAGGTGACCATGTCGGGAAAGGGGAGGGTCGGGAATGGGCCCGCGACCCTACCCTCAGCTCGCTCTTTCCGGATTTTTTCCCTGACTACCCTTTACGTCCCTACCACTGACTTAAGGTTTGGAGCCACTCGGTGTTGCTGAACTTCAAAAGCTGGTATACGAAAACCCTGCCGAAAACCTGACACAACATGTGCCACCTCCACCTGGTTTGGGTGGGATTGAAAGGACTCTGTGGCAGATGAGGCCCTGCCTTTTTGCAAATAAATGGCCACTACCAGATCTAGGTACGTTCCCCACCCCGCTCATACAGTTGAGCCATAGATCATGGGCATGTAAATCCCACCTCAAGCCTGGGGTGTACGCAGCCTGATGGCGGAACGCCTCATCATACCGCAGCCAGGCCCCTGCCGGGCCGGCTTCATAAGCCCGCTGTATGATGTCAGCGTACTTTAGCAAGTCTGCTGCCCGGGCGGCATATGTCTGTATCATGATGCCCATATAAATGGAAAAGGCCGCGGTCCAATTTGACCAGTTACGGTCGGCCTTGGGGCATTTAAAACGTTCTTTCTCTTTTTTGTCCTGCTGCTCAGCGGGATCCACTATATGGTCACTAAACAGGAGGGCAAACAAGTCCAGATATTCTCCCCTCCAGATCCGCTCCTTGGTGGCCGGGAGTAAGTGGCCACCAATTGGATCGGAAACCGCGGAATAACCGCCACCCTCTGGCGTGTGCTGCTGCGGGATGGCCGTCGCGGGATAATTCCACCCCTGCCCCCCACCTGGTGACTGATGGGGAGGGTGTGTGGGGTTCCAGACCCCGAGTACCTGCCCCGCCATAGACGAGGAGACCGCTGGCGGGAACGCTACTCCTGGTGGGCCCAACGGCACGGGGGCCATAGGTGGCGGGGTTGCAATGGGTACCCATGTCCCGCCCCACCATACCAGCTGGGTCAGCCTGGTGGCTGCACCTTGGCCCTGTTGGGTGTTCAGTGCTACACCCTCTACCGTGGTGCCTCCTAGGGCCTGCTCTTGGTGGGCCTGCGGTGTGACCCAGGTCCCACCTGCGCTATACCTGCCCGCGGAGGCCTCCGTCTCACCTGGATAATTGGCTGGCAGGACTGGGGGCACAACCTGCTGGGCCGAGGGTACTGTCGCCTGGTGGGCTACCATCGCCTGGGCACGCTGCTGAGTTAAAGCCTGGAGGGCCCTCTCCATCTGGTTGAGGCATCGGCGCAGATCGGCGTCATCGCGGCTCCGCTGTGCCACATCGGTTGGCTCAAGCCTGGGCTGTAGAAAGGGAGTAAGAGGCTCCCCTACCCAGCCCAGAGGGGGCATGGGCCGTGCAGCCATATAGGGGCCGGCCATGGCCTGGCCAAACCCATAGGGACCAAAATAGGTGGGTCCCCCGAGTGGGTTGCCTGTCAATAGCCCAGTGCCACCAGCCACTGTCCCAACCCGGGCTCACACTCCGCGGGGGGGAGCCACAGTGCGGGTGGAGGGGGTAGCTCAGTATGCGGGGATGGCCCAGGAGGGCCGCGCACAGGCCTAACGCCTCTGCATGCTTGGGCTCCTCCAGCCCCACTGGCCTCCTCAATGTAACGGGCAGGGGGGTTCACTGGGCGCCCGCCTCTGCGTAGGGAGGGCTCTGCCTCCGTAGGGCTGACCAATTGTGGGGGGCCTGAGGCGGCGGCTGTGACACTCGTTGCTGTCCCCGCACCCAACTGTTGGAGCAGGCCCTCACAGGCTGCCATCCGCTCCCCTAAGGGGATTTCCCCTCCATGGGCCACGGGCCTCTGGACTGCTGAGTCTGACCTGTGCCCTACAGGGATTTCCCCCCCTTGTCCCGGGGGTCCCTCCCGGACAGGTACCATGGGGGCCAAGCCCTCCAGCTCTTCCCAGGGCCCTGCCTCTCCATCCGCCTGGGGTGACTGTGCGGCCTCCCGCTTATGCTTGCGGGCTACTGCCGCTGCACTCTTTTTATTTTTCCCCATGCTTGGGGAGGTTCCTTTACAGCAGCAGGGAACAATGCAGCAGCAGCTCCCTCAGTGCTGGGGCTCCGCACACCCGCTGCCGTTCTGTTGCAGCTCCGGCTTGAAGTGCCGCCGGAGCTGAGGTTTTCCCTGCTCCGAGAGCCCCGCCCTCAGGGCAGGGCCCACGTGGCTCAGCTCTAGCCTATCGTTGCTGGCCGGGTTGCCTAGCAACCCCGGCCGGGTCTCCTAGATGAGTGCTGCACCTGGGGTTTTCCCGCCTCCGGGGCCATCGCGTTCTCAGCGGCAGGAAACCGCCCCCAGCCGTCCCTCTCCCCGCTCAGCGGGCGCAGCAAGGGACCTGCCGCCTGCCAACCCCATGCCAGAGGGGCGAGCGGAGGCAATTTGCGCATGCACAATGATTTTGTATTATTCTGTATGCTGATGACATGCAACTGTATCTCTCAGCTCCCACATTCTCCTCTTCCATCCAGTTTCATATCACTGACTGTCTTTCTGACATCTCTACTTGGATGTCTCGCCACCAACTCAAGCTTAATATGGGCAAGACTGAACTCCTCATTTTCGCACCAAAACGTTCCCCTCCTACTTCCCTCTCTGTTTCCATTGAGGGTGTCACCATCCAGCCTGTTCCACAGGCACATAGCCTGGAATTAATCTTTGACTCCTCCCTCTCCTTTATGCCTCAGATCCAGGCTGTTGCCAAGTCCTCCTGCTTCACTCAGTATAATATTACTAAAATCTAGCCCTGCCTTGCTGTTGCCCCTACAAAAACCCACGCTCTAGCCATCTCTTGCCTTGACTACTGTAACTTCCTCCTTACTGGCCTCCCCTGCTCTGACCTTGCCTTCCTCGTCTCTGTTCAATGCTCTGCTGCCAAAGTCATCCACCTTGCCCGTCGCTTTGACCACATTCAGTCCCTCCTCTCCACCCTACACTGGCTCCCCCTATGGGAACACATTCAACACAAGCTCCTGGCCTTTACCTTCAAAGCTATCTCTCTGCTCTTGTATCCTGCAACATTCCTTCCTGAGAGCTTTGCTCCTTCTCTGCCCCCACCCGCTCCACCTTGAGACACTCCTGCTCCTCTAAACGCCTTTGCCCCTTCTCTCTTGCTGCCCCCCATGCCTGGAACTCCCTCCCTGGATACATTCGTTCTGCTCCCTCTCTCCCAACTTTCAAGTCCCTCATGAAAACCTACCTCTTCCATCAGGCTTTCCCTGGCTCATCACGAGTGATAAGAATTTCCTCCCTGTAGCTAAGTTAAGCATATGCACCTGCAACCTCGTAAATGTATCCTTGGGTGATTTCAGACGTTACGGGGCCCTTTGGCCCCGTACCGAAAGCACCTGATCCATTCCCCCCCGGGGTCACCCCGTAACGCCATAGCAGATGTGCCGGGGGGATCCCGGCGGGGAATGTGGGAGGGGGCGGGGCCATGCGGCGCAACGTGCGGCCGCACGGCCCCGCCCCCTCCACGCACCCCGCCGCCCGCCCTACGAGGAGACGGGCGGGCAGCGGGGCCATTGCGGCCGCCGCATCGGGCCGGAAGCGCCATGGCCCGGGATCCCGCTGGGGATCCCGGGCCGTGGCGCACGGCCAGACGTTACTTTTCATTGGTCCCTGCCCGGGGTCCGTTTGACCACGCTTCCCAGGACATTCCCCCGGCTAGCCCAGGAAGCGTGGTTCAAACAGACCCCATGTGGGGATTCACTGTGGCGAACATCTGGTGGCCGCCAAACAGACGTTCGGGACACGGTGACCACAGGTGGGTATTCACCGTGGTTCACCGTGATCCCGTAACGTCTGAAAACACCCATGGTCTCTCCTGATGTTCACCTCTCCCTTGTCTCTCCCCCCCTTCCTTGTTCTTCTTAGATTGTAAGTCCCTTGGGGTAGGAACCTGTCTACAACTACTGATTGTACAGTGCCAGGTACACTGCTGGCACTATATAAATAATAATAATAATAATAATTAATAATAAATAACACTTTTTTCTCACCCAAAAACTCATTCTGGGACTGAGATCTCGGTTCTGGTTCTCAAAATTGTGAGTTTTCTTGTGAGAATTTTTTTTCTCATTCAGCCCTACCAGGCACCCTAGGGTATTTTCAGACATTACAAGATCACGCTCAACCATGGTGAATTCCCACATGGTGAGCATGATCCCGTAATGTCTGTTCAGTGTTACGCCAGATGTTCACCCCCATGAATCACGGGGGGGGAATCTTCATACTTCATACTTTATTGGCTCGGGCTTTCGCCATGGCCTTTTAAAACAAAAGTACAAATCCCAACAGTAACAAAACTCCCAACAGTAACAACAGTCAAAATACCATACAAAAAATCTAACAATTAATATAATACTTACATAATTATATAAGTTAACATATAAAATCAATTTATTGCTCACTTTTGGAGGGTAAATTTGTTTATTTAAAGTGGCCATCACTGGGCTAGTTTTAACCCCAGCTCACTACTCTATACTAGCTGCCTTTCCTCTTTTTGGCTATTAGTATGAAGAGTGTTGCCAGGGATATAATATCACTAGGATTTGACAAACTGGCTAGATACGTTAGAAATTGTGGCCGGGTAAGTCTCCTGCCCTCCAACAGGGGGTTCAGCCAAGTCACCCTCAAATGGGCATAATAGGGGCAATTAAATAGTTGATGCTCCACGGACTCTACTTCTAGCAGTGAGCAAGGACATTTTCGATCTTGGTAGGGGACTTTTGCATACCTGCCCTCTATTACTGCTGAAGGAATGAGGTTGAAGCGAAAAAAGGTGTACTGCCGTCTCAACCGAGGGCTCCCCATTATATCCAGATATATTTCTTTTCTAAAATGCATTTTGCTCACTGCAAGTCCTGGGGCCACCTTCCAATCTTTGAGGGCGGCCAAATCCTCCTGAGTCGCTATGTCGCTAGATCTTTGTTGCACACTGGTTTTAATCTCACTTGGAGTTTGAATACTCAGATAACCAAGCGAGAAACCCAGTTTGCTCAGTATTATTTCGAGGTATCTAATCCAGGGATATGCTCTAGCTCCCTTATGCTGGAGTTCCTTGCTCAGACATAGAATTTGCAAAGAGTCAGGAGGAAGAGCCAATAACTTAGCCCAATACCTCATGAGGGTTACCCTCACCTGGTGTTCTATTGAGGGCATATTCACCTCGGCTCTAAGAACCGCCCCTGGGATACTATCCCCAACTTTAAGTATTCTTCGCAAGAAGTAATTCTGAACCCGTTCCAGGGTCCTATTGTCTGGGAAGATAATACATTCCGCACCAAAGGTTAACATAGGGACAACCTTTGTCCAGAAAACTTCTATTATCAAAGAGACAGGAATACCCCTTCAGGAGTTAAAGACTTTAACCAACATCTTTGTGGTAGCCATTGATACTCGGGCCCTATTGGTGACATGTTGGGCCCATGTACCCCTAGAGGTAAAAATCGTTCCTAGATATGTAAATTTATTCACCATCTCGATGGTTATCCCAGAGACTGCCCAGCTGATCTTCTTTTGAAACCTCCCCCCTACTTTCAAAAACTTAGATTTTTCCGCATTCACCTCTAGTCCATTTGCTGATGCGTATTTTAATAATCCTCTAATCACTGATCTTAATCCCCTTTCCGTCTGCGGAGGAGGAACAGAAGCGTGGTCAAACTGATTCCCCCCCGTGATTCATGGGGGTGACCACCCGGTGTTACACTGAACAGACGTGACGTTGACACGCTCAACCACGGGGAATTCCCTGTGGTTGAGCGTGTCAACATCACATCTGGCTGCTGACCATGGCCCGGAATCGGCGGCCATGCTCGCCACTAATTCCGAGCCGTGGTCAATTTCCAGGGGGCGGGCGGGCGCAGTGGCCATATTGGCCACAGCGCCCGCCCATCTCCGGGAGGGCGGACTGCTGGGGGGGGGGGGGGGGGGGGGCTGTGCGGCCGCATGTTGGGCTGTGCAGCCCCGCCCCCCCCAGATTCCTGGCTGGGATCGGCCAACACATCTGTTGGCTGTTATGTTTTGGCCCCGGCAGGGAATCTGTAGGGTGTTTCTGTGATGGGGCGAATTGAGCCCCGTGACGTCTGAAAATACCCCTAGATATTAACATAATGCAAATATACTCATAACCTTATATTGTTTTTAAATGTGGCTCAATATCTCAAGTGAAAAAATTCATCAGAATGTTGTAGTAATAAATGAACACATTTCTTAAAACCAAGAAATTGAAATGTAAATTTCCACAAAGAAACTGACTTTATTCCCACCACTACCTTTTACTCTTAGTAAACAGATACTTGTTTGATAAGTATCTCAGCTAGTAGACAAACTTTAACCCTGGAAAACTCAGTGGAAATTTCCACTCATAGTTGAATACAGCATAGAACTTAACTTGGTATGCAATACTTCAGTATGTTACATACAGCAGCGTAGGGTACATGGTAAACTATGCCAGCCATGCCTTTCTTAATGGAACACCTGTAAAGTATATGCGTGGCCTAAGACACTGGTGGCCAACCTTTTTGCCAGGCATGCAACCATATGAACTTTACATGGAAGTGCCACTTTATTAGTACTAGTTTTTTTTCTTGATAAAAAGAATCCAGCTAAACAAATAATACGTGACAAAAAGCTAAATTAAAGCATATAACACTTCCATGGTTTTTGTAATATCATGAACTATGGTGGATGGTCACACGAAGGGAGCTCCCAGAGATGGAAATTCCAGTAAACTGACCAAGAGGTAACAAAGGCGTACAGAATGGTATTCAGGCTATTGATCAGATACTGCCTGCTGTTTAATCTTAGATGATAAAAATAGTTCTGAATGACCAACCCACCGGAGACTGTATTTGTGTTGGCTGTTTGAGGGGGCACATTGCCTTGATACAGCAGGTGCTATCCAAAATTAATCCCAGGCTGCTAGGAAGATATTATTTGCATTTGTCTCCACCCCAGACTACACATATTCTTGTAATCTCCTACCCACCAACATTACCTTTGTCATGCCTATGTTCATTTAAATCTATTTTCTCCCACCGGGTCACCTTTTTGGCCAGGTATTTCTTTGGTGTTGATGCATGCCACTGATAGAACAGCACAGAGCTGAGTATCATCAGCATATTGTCTACAACTCAGCCCATAGTCTGATCAGTTCCCCCTATATCTTCCATACATGCTGAAAAGGTGAGCCGATATAGTTGACCCCTGTGGAACACAAGTCAATAGTCTCTGAGCAGATGATCATTGTTCGATTAGCACTCTCTGTCATCTGATTTTTTAAAAGGGAAGAACCATTAAAAAACAATTTCCCCCTGTTCCCACTCCAACCTTGCTGAGTCCTTCAGATGAGGTATTGGCATTCCATGATCAACTGTATCAAAGACTAGTAGGCCTAATATCATGGAAATATAAAGGAAAATGATCATCATCCGTCACTTGAAAAATAATCAACAACCTACGCAGCAAAATTGTCTCAATACCATGGTGACCCCAAAATAGATTGATGGATACTGTGGCAGAGTGAAGGCATGGCAAGCTGGGACCACCCAAGATGGTCACCAGGAGGAAGCCAGAGTGTTTGGGGTGGCATCTAGCATATAAAAGGAAGTGGCTGAGAACAGCCAGGGAGCTGGCTGGAGAAGCAGCTAGGGAGCTGTGGTATAGTCAGAGGCAGTGGGTGGGTGGCTGTCTGCCTGGTAACTTACGAGTAAGTAGAGGAGCTAGGATTGTTTGGAAGCTCCTGGGACTGAGAGTGGGAAGTGTGGGTAAGCCAGTGGCTTACCATGGAGAATACAAAAGACTGTATTAATACTGACTGAAGCTATTTCAAGTGGAGTGTGCTGAATAAAACGATCTTGAGTTAATTTTCTGAGCGCGTGTGATACTTGGGCTGGATCCTGTAAAGAGTAAGACTTATGGCTAGCCAGAGAGAGGGCGGGTGCCCTGCCACAGATACCTATTGCCTTTAAAGCATTTCTGGATCTGCTCAGCTGCCACCACCTTGATAACTTTCGCTATGATTTTGGTTTTAGTTCTTTTCAATGTTTTAACTTCTGCACATGCTACAAATAATAATATATTTAAACTGTGATTCATGCCATTTCCAAAGACTTGCCACCACTGTTGTCTGCAATAGTAGAGAGCCTAAGCAGCATATAGTAAAGGTTTCTAAATGTATGTCAGATTTGTAAATTGTAGGGTTCCAGAGTACTCCTGAAACATTTGTTTTATAGCTCTCATATAATACACAAATATGAAGAGATGATGAAGGATGGATTTTTCTATTTCCTTTTAAAAACAAATTTGCTCCAAATAGGAAACAGCGTACACCATGTTTAGCTCTGGAATGACTTTGGGTAATTGAGGTCCGCCACGCTCAATCACAGACTGGGATCCATTTCAGATCCTGGTCAGGAATCAGGCCGTCCGTTCTTTAGACGTGCCGGCCTGATTCTGGAGGGGGATCGGGGAGGGGGTGGGGCTGCGCAGTGTGACGTGTGACCGCACATCCCCACCCCCCTGCGCTCCCCTGGCCACCCGCCCGCCCTCTGGGAGACAGGCAGGCACAGCGGCCAATCTGGCTGCTGTGCCCGATCCCGTCCCATGGTCGGGACCATGATCCGGCCGGGCTGAAGGTAACAGACGTTACCTTTGGCCCATCCCGGATCATGGCCAATCCAACCATGGTTGGGGCCTGATCCCACCATGATTCTGGATCTCTGGCTGCCTGGAGGTCCAGAATCATGGTCAATTTGATTCCCGCCAGTGATTCACCGTGGTGAACATCTGGTGGAAATCAAATAGATGTTACGGGACAAACGGCCACCACAGGAGATTCACTGTGGTTGACCGTGGTCTCGTAATGTCTAAAATTACCCTTTATTGTTGGGTTCTAAAAGCAATGAAATCTTGGATTTTGTAATGGGAAAACTGACACAGTCTCAACTATCAGGCTGGTTTAGGGGAAGTAATGCTTTGCTGTTGCAGAGCATAAATCAGGCAGCTGAAATCATAACTGACCACAAGGTACTGATTTAATCAAATAGATTTAGATTTGCACAACAGCAGCACAAGAAGTTAGTTAATTCTCAGTCATGTAGCCCATTGATTTGGTATGGATAAGGCATGCCATGCTTGATTCTGTGGGCTGAAAGAGTAGTGTGGCCAGCACTGCATAAAACCACCTTTGACTTCCCCATCCCAATGCATCAGGATTAGCAGTGGCATGTATTACAAAAATATACACAGTAGTATTTCTGGACTACAACATGAGGAACGTGACAGACTTGTTTAAAAGGATCTTTTAAATCTTTAATTGAAACATTTTTGATGCTGTTATGATTATTATTTATATAGCACCAGCAATGTGCCTGGTGTTGAACAGTCCTGATTAGAGACAGGTCTCTGCCCTGAAGGGCTTACAGTTTAGGATGGACAAGGGAGGCTAGATAGGGGACAGGAGACCAGAGAGACAGGGATACATTCAAGTTGAGAAGTTGCAGGTGTTACCCCAAGTCCTTTCTAGGGGGTATGGATCTTTTTATTGTCACCCCAGAAAGTTTTTGGCAAAGATACCTCCTTTTGTTGTAGATGTAGGTGCACAAATTTCAAAGAGACAGTTTGCTATGCATATAACGGTTTCTTTATTTCCCCTGTCTTCTACAATAAGCTCACAATCTTAAAACTTAAAATAGCAAAGCCGTTTCTTTCCAACCCTGTTTATCTCTACCCAAGCTTTAGCACAGCAGTTTCTTTCATCTCACCCTCGTTGATGTAGTACAGCAAAGTTCAGTAGAATGGCAGTTCCTCTTTGGGTAGAGCTGGGAACCCTCACATCTGGCCCCTCAGGTGATGTTGCGGGTTGAGTGTTCCCAAAGAACACAGTTTGCGGACCTTTTTCCAGTCAACTAGGGGGCTTGTAGTATGTCTGCGAGGTGATCACATGTTTAACAACTTATCTGTTAGTGGGAATGTTCCTCTTTTGGTTTTATTTATTATTTACTGGAGGCTCCACCCCACCTTTTTTGAGTTGCTGATAGGAAATTTTTTCTTTCTGTTTAGCCCTTCCTAAAGACTACCATGTGGCCTCTTATGGTCAGCTGCTGTTGGGTAATGGGTGTTCCAGAAAGTCAAGCTTTTGTGGTTAGCTACTTATTGAGTCAGAGGTAGGACAGTAGTTTTCCAAAAGAAAGAGAAGAAAAAAACCCACACCTTTTTATATACTGGTTTGCTTTTGCTGCCATAAGCCTGTGTCTAAAAGCAATTTTAATTGGCTTTTGCTAAAGCGTCTCTACCATCAATCTGCAATTTTTTCTTCCTTTCACCCTCACACAGGTGCATGTGCTTAACATAGGGTGTTTTCAGACATGACGCTAACCACACTTGAACATTTCTTATGCATGTTGCAGTGCTGCATAGGGCACCAATACAGCCCTGCAACATGCATAAGAAATGTTCAAGTGTGGTTAAACTGGGGTTGCTTCACGTATGAAAACACCCTTACTTACAAAGAGGTGAATGAGTTTCTGAAGGAGAAGCATTAGTAAGCAGTTTATCAGAGGGAGGAGCTAGGGAAAGCTTGATGGAAAATACAGGTTTATAGGAGGGATTTGAAGGTTGGGAGGAAGGAAGCAGAGCATAATCATTTGGGTAGAGAATTCCAGGCAAAAGGGGCAGCATGGGAGAAGGGACAAAGACAATTTAAGAAGGAGACTCTGGGATAGGTGGGGGTAGTAGTAGTAGGGGAAGAACATTTCCTGGATGGGAATTGAAGGCAGAGAGACATGGAGAAGCAAGTCATGAAGAGCCTTGAAGGTTGAAGCCTTGAAGCTGGATGTGAAGGGGTAAAGGGAGCAAGTTGAGGAGGGGTTGAGCACCATCAAAGTGGTGGGCCAGGTGGATGGTTGTGGCAGTGGAGTGTTGAACAGAAGTAAGAGGGGGTGAAAACAGACATGACGCTAACCACCCTTTAACCAACCTTGGTGGTCATTTATGCATGTTTCAGACCTGCATAGGGCACCAATACAGCCCTGCAACATGGGGTATTTTCAGACGTTACGAGGTCACAGTGAACCACGGGGAATACCCACCTGTGGTCACTGTGGCTCGAACGTCTGTTTGGCGGCCGCCAGATGTTCACCACGGTCAATACCCGCATGGGGCCAATTTGAACCACGCTTCCCGGGCTAGCCGGGGGAATGTCCTGGGAAGCGTGGTCAAAAAGATCCCCAGCGGGGACCAAAAAAAAGTAACGTCTGGCCAGTTGCCACGGCTCAGGATCCCCGCCAGGATCCCGGGCCACGGCACATCCGGCCTGATGCAGCGGCCGCAGTGGCCCCGCCGCCCGCCCGTCTCCCGGAGGGCGGGCGGCGGGGTGCGTGGAGGGGGCGGGGCCGTGCGGCCGCACGTTGTGCCGCGTGGCCCCGCCCCCTCCCAGATTCCCCGCCGGGATCCCCCCGGCACGTCTGATATGGCGTGATGGGGTGTCCCCAGCAGGGAATGAAAGGGTTGTTTTTGGTACAGGGCCAAGCAGCCCCGTAACGTCTGAAAACACCCATGCATAAATAACCACCAAGGGTGGTTAAAGGGTGGTTAGCGTCATGTCTGTTTTCACCCAATGTCAGGATGAGCGTAGGGGAATCCAGTAACAAGGTTGTTGCAATAGACAAGGTGAGAGATGACTAGAGGTTTGGTAGTGAACGAAAGGGCTGGATTTGAATGATGTTTTGCAGGGAGAAGTGAGAAGCCTTAGCCACAAAGTAAATACAAACTGTAAAGGAGAGGGAGGAGCCAAAGATGAATCCCAGGTTAAATACCTGAGAGTCAGGCTGTATGGAATCCATCAACGGATTCAGAGAATGCAGAGGGAGAGAATGGTTTGGAGGGAGGATCCGGAATTCAGTCTTGGTGTCCTCTGCCCACTAGGCTTGTGCCCCGGGGAAGGCCCCGAGGGGGCTCCCGGTTTTTTTTTTCCCCCTTTGCTCTCTGGTAGGGGCCTTTGAAGGGGGGGAGGTGGCACCCCCTCCAAGCCTGGCCCCTTATCCGCGGGCTCTTGCCCGATCCTACCCTTACCCTCCCCGGCTCCACCCACCCCCCCTGTGGCCTAAGGGCCCGTACCCACGTTGCGCCACGGGGTCTGCTCGGATACCCGTAAAACTACCCACCCCCCTTTCGGTGTTCCCCTCCCCCGCCTCAGTCACTTCCCTGTTGCCGGGCCCGGATGCCGCTCCTGGAGTGGGTTGCGGCCGGTCGCGTTGGTCGGGCATCGTGCAGGCGAGTGGACGAGGTTCGGGATTTCCCCGCGAAGTTTTGCCCCTTCAGGTCGGGTTTCTCGCTGGCGAGGGCGCGCCCGTCCCTCCTTCGGCCTCCACGCTTTATCCGCCTTGCTGGCTCCGCCTCCTGTCATCTCTGGCCCCACCTCCCTGCTCCAGCTGATTGCCACGGCGTCTGCGGCGCAAGGGGCGGGGTCCCAGTCGCCGCTCCAGGCTCCGTCCTCCCTGCTGTCTGTCTGCTCCTCTCCTCGGGCCCCACACCCCCCCGCCGGCAAGAGCCCGGCTGCGGCTGACCGGATGTCAGGGGCGGACGAGCCCTGTCGCGAGAAAAAGTCTGCATTACCGTGGCGTCGGCCGGCCCGATGAGTAATCGTAAAGCTAAATGGCTGTAGGGCCAGGTACCAGCGCATTAGCCTAGCATTATTGTCCTTCATGGCTGCCAACCACTGCAAGGGGGCGTGGTCAGTGACCACTTGGAAAGGGGTGCCCGCTAGGTAATACCGCAGGGCCCTCACGGCCCAATGGACCGCTAATGCCTCCTTTTCGATGGTCGCATAGGCCCGTTCTCTTAAGTCCAACTTTCAGCTAATATATGCAACCGGGTGTCTTTTCCCTGGCCTCTTCTGTGAGAGGGATCTGCCAATACCCTTTGGTAAGGTCTAGAGTGGACAAATAGGTGGCCCTCCCTATGGTTTCTAACAAGGTGTCCACCCTAGGCATGGGGTAGGCATCGAACCGGGAGATTGCGTTAACTTTCCGGAAATCTATACAAAACCGGGTGGTCCCGTCAGGCTTGCCCACCAACACGGGTTGGCTCCTCCAGGGGGAGTAGGACTCCTCTATTACGCCTAAGGCCAGCATATCCTTAACCTCCTGCTCCACTATACACCACTTATGGGGGGATGTCCGCCGGGGGGTGTCCCTAATCACCCGCCCGGCCTCCGTCCGAATCTCGTGGCGGATTAGGGGGGTGTACCCCGGTCGGTCTGTGAACACCTCCGGGTAGCTGTCTATCAGCCGGCCCACTTGGGCCTTCTGCCTCGTTGTCAGCATCTCCCCGATGCGGACGCCCCTCCCGGGGTCTACGCTTTCCTCCGGCCCCTCCCCCAATGAGGAATCCTCCGGGTTCCCCTGCCCTTCTCTTTCTTGCCATTCTTTCAGAAGATTGATATGATATGTCTGGCATTCTGGCTGCCTCCCGGGCTGCCGGACCACATAATTCACATCCCCCACTTTCGCTTCTACTTCATAAGGGCCCTGCCATGTGGCCAAAAGCTTTGAATCGCACGTGGGCAGCAATACCAGTACCCTTTGCCCTGGCTGCAGATGCTGGAGCTTGGCTTTTCGGTCATACCCTTGTTTCTGTCTCTGCTGGGCCTCCTTCAAATGCTCCTGGGCGAAGGTGGCCACTCGGGTTAACCTGTCGCGTAGTTGCGTGATATACTGGATTTGATTCACGGGTTCACTCCCGGGTGTTTCCCAGGCCTCCTTGACCATGTCTAACAACCCCCGGGGTTGTCTCCCATACACCAGCTCAAAGGGTGAAAATCCCAGGGAACTCTGGGGAACCTCCCTATACGCGAACAGGAGGGCCGGCAACAACGTGGCCCAGGCTCTTGGTTCCTCCCTTACGAAGCGCCTCAACATCCCCTTTAGGGTCTGGTTGAAGCGCTCCACCAACCCGTCGGTCTGGGGGTGGTACACTGAGGTTTTCAGGTGTTTTACCTTTAACAGCTTACACAACTGCTTCATTATATTCCCTGTGAAATTCGTCCCCTGGTCGGTGATCAGGGCCCGGGGGAATCTGACTCTCGAGAAGATGGTCAGCAACTCCTTTGCCACCACCGGTGCCTTTATGGATCGGAGGGCTATAGCCTCGGGATATCGGGTGGCGTAGTCGACTACCACCATAATATATCTATGCCCTTCCGAGGAGGGTTCTAAGGGCCCCACCATATCCATCCCTATCCTCTCAAAGGGGACTCCTATTATGGGTAGGGGAATCAAGGGCGCGGGAGCCACCTTCCGCTTGGAGGTGACCTGACAATCGGGGCACGAGGTACAAAACCTCCGTACTTCCTCTCGTATGCCGGGCCAGTAGAACCGGGCAACGATCCGGGCCAGTGTCTTATCAGTTCCCAAATGCCCCCCACAAGGGTTCTCATGCGCGAGCTGGAGGAGGCACCTCCTCGCGGGTTGGGGTACTACCAGCTGGTAGACCTCATCGCCCGTGCCTTCCGCCTAATTCACCCTATACAACTGGTCCTGTATTCATTCGAACCGGGGGTATCGGTGCCGGCCCCCTTCTGCCCTTTCTACCCCGTTGATCACCTCGACCTGCTCATATGCCCTCTGTAACACCGGGTCCTCCCTTTGGGTCTTAATGATTTCCTCTGGGCTTACCAGCCATAGGGGTTCGCCGGACATTGACGGAGGCCTTCCCTGGTGTGGTCTTGCTTCCTCTGTTGGGGTAAGCTTGTCCTCTTCTTCCCCCAAATACCCCTCCGGGCGCTTCAGTAGCTCTGCCCTGTGTGGCCAATTTCGGCCTACCACTATGGCGTAAACTAATCCCGGGACAACCCCTACCCTTTTTGGTACTCCCTTACCCTCTACCCACAGATGTACCAGGCAAGTGGGGTAGGGTTTAATGTCGCCATGGACACACCTGAGCTCAATATAGGGGCGTCCCGCCCAGGTCAAACCTTGTATGCCTTCCCTCACCAAGGTGTGGGTGCACCCTGTGTCCAATAGGCCTTATACTCTCTCCCGCCTATCCAAGCGGAGACCAGATGGTCCGGTTTTTCCTGCTCTAGGCCCACCCCGAGCCAACCTTCTGCATACGTGCAGTCCATCATGGGACAGTCCCTCCGGAAGTGTCCCAGCTTCCCACACTGGAAGCAGAGCTGGGGGTCGGCCGACCCCCCCGAGCTCCCGGTAACCCCTGGGAGTACCTTAGCTCTAGGGTCACCCCCCGTGAATCCCCTAGGGGTCAGAGGCCTCCCCGGGCCCCCGAGGTTCCTCCCTTCCAATCCTTTAGGGCTCTCTCGCCTTGCCTCCCTCCCCCCTAAGTCAGGGGCCCCCGCTTCTTTCCCCATGGTGCCCCATAGTGTCCCTTTTCCTCTTTTCCCTATCTCCCGCACTCCCTGGGCCGCTTCGAAAATTTCGTAATTCTCCATTAAGGAGGTGGCGTCCTCCAAGGTTGTCGGGCGGTGACGGGATACCCAGGCCCTTCCCCCCGGTAGTAAAATTTGGATAAACTGCTCTACCATAATCAGCTCCAATATTTCCGCCGACGTTCGGGCCTGGGCCTCAGCAGTTGTGCCGTACTGCGAGCGCTGGAGGAGGCGGTATACCTCTCCTCCCTAAAACGCTTGCAGTAGGTTTCTTCAGAGATGTCCAAGCCCCTGAGTATGGCCAGCTTGACCCTGGGGAAGTCCGCCGCTTCCACGGGGTCCATCCGGTCATATATAGCCTGGGCAGTTCCTGACAGCACCGGGGCCAAGAAGAGGGCCCACTGATCTACCGGCCATTTGGCCGCCACCGCGATTCTTTCGAAGAAATTGAGGAAGGCCTCGGAATCATCGGTGGGGGTCATTTTAGATAGCCGGAGCTGGGGGAGTTGGGGGTTCCTAGCATTAGCTACGCTCTCCATCATCGCTGTCAATGCCGGGGCCATGAGGGCCATTAACTGTTCCGTTAGTCTTGTCTGGGAGGTCACCTGGGCGTTGGCCACCTCCGCGGACAGCTGCTGGAAGAACCCCTGCTGTCTCTCCATTTGCACCTGGTGGGCCTCTACCACCCATTGGAGGAGCCCCTCCCCTGCGAGAGGGTTGGCGTTGGAGCGGGCCTCCATGGGGCCTCCTGGTTGCCCCATCAGGTCAACCCTGCCGACTACGCCAGTTGTCCTCTGACCACTAGGCTTGTGCCCCGGGGAAGGCCCCGAGGGGGCTCCCCATTTCCCCCCCCCCNGAGGGGGCTCCCCATTTTCCCCCCCCCTTTGCTCTCCGGTAGGGGCCTTTGAAGGGGGGGAGGTGGCACCCCCTCCAAGCCTGGCCCCTTATTCACGGGCTCTTGCCCGATCCTACCCTTACCCTCCCCCAGCTCCGCCCGCCCCCCCTGTGGCCTAAGGGCCTGTACCCACGTTGCGCCACGGGGTCTGCTCGGATACCCGTAAAACTACCCACCCCCCTTTCGGTGTTCCCCTCCCCTGCCTCAATCACTTCCCTGTTGCCGGGCCCGGATGCCGCTCCTGGAGTGGGTTGCGGCCGGTCGCGTTGGTCGGGCGTCGTGCAGGCGAGCGGACGAGGTCTGGGATTTCCCCGCGAAGTTTTGCCCCTTCAGGTCGGGTTTCTCGCTGGCGAGGGCGCGCCCGTCCCTCCTTCGGCCTCCATGCTTTATCCGCCTTGCTGGCTCCGCCTCCTGTCATCTCCGGCCCCGCCTCCCAGCTCCAAGAGATTGCCACGGCATCCACGGCGCAAGGGGCGGGGTCCCAGTTGCCGCTCCAGGCTCCGTCCTCCCTGCTGGCTGTCTGCTCCTCTCCTCGGGCCCCACACTTGGGCATGTTGGGGTTGAGATGACAGTGAGACATTGAAGTGGTGATACCAGAGAGATAGTAATGTGAAAGTGAATGGATGGAGAGGGGGTGGAGGTCAAGAGAGAGAGCTGAGTGTTGTTAGCATATAGGTGATAGTGGAAGCTATGGGACTCTGAGGGCGTTTTAAGACGTGCCTCTAATCTCGTGGACTTCAAAATCTGCCGACTGCCATTGGAAAGAGTGGTGCCAGGCAGCTCATGCATTCTTTTGAAAACCAGACTTGTCAAACCTCGGTATCTGGGTTTGACAAGTCCAGTTTTTAAAAAGAATGAATGAGTTGCCCGGCACCGCTGTTTCCAATGGTGGCGGCCAATGTCTGGTGCAGGGAGGCACGTCTAAACGCCACCCATGTGAGGTTGCTGAAAGCAGATTTTGAAGTCCGTGAAACTGGAGGCATGTCTAAAAGTGGCCCGAGTTTCATTTTCTAAAGGTGTTTGATGGAACTGTGATACTCAACGTTTAAACTGTATTTACTGAGTGGCAGATGACTCCTTTAACACTATGACCAATGGCTCTTCACAAATGCATCTGTTTGGTTGGGACAGACTGCAGTTCCAAATACTGGTCAGCTTTGAGTGCTAAACAATGATTAGTGCGGTGGCAAGGTTTACAAATGACGAAAAAAATCATTCAACATGTTGAAGTCCAGAGCAGACTGTGATGAGTTACAGAAGGATCTCCCAATACTAGGTGACTGAGCAATACAATTGCAGATCGAATTAACTGTTAATAAGTGCAAAGTAATGCATTTAGTTAAAGATAATCCTAACTATACATATAAAATATCAGACTCTAAATTAACAGATACCACTCAGGAAGGAGAACTTCATCATTGTCAGTGTGTAGCAAGTTAAAAATGGTAAACTGGATGTTAGGAACTATTAGGAAAGGAAAAATATATCATAATGACACATACATGGAGTGCCCATATTTTGAATACTGTGTGCAGTTCTGCTTGCTCCACCTCAATAAGAATATAGTCGAACTGGAAAAGGGTAGAGAGAAGGACAGCAGAAACGACTCGAGCATGCGTATGGAGTGATTTCTGGTTGAGTCCAGACTCAAAAGATATGGGATCTAAACATTACAATACAGGTTTATAAAATCATGAATGGTATGCAGAAAACAAACAGAGTTGCTATTTACTCTTAAACTTAGAAACTGAAATGATCTGGCCCCAGAATAACCCATATAACTCATTGCTTGTGAAGGTCAGCAAAATAAGTGGATAAGTTCATGGAGGATGTGTCCATTGATGGCTATTAGTCAGGATGATCAGGGAATGAATCGCTGACTTATAGATACTGCATCAGACACACCTTCGGCTGGCCGCCTCGTATGGAAGTTCTTACGCTTTTATGTTCATTGACCTTTCCTGGAGCTCTCAAGCTAGGCAGAACTAAGTGTCATTGGGATAAAAATATATTGAAAGCTTTAAACTGAGCTGGGGAATAGACTAACCCTACCTGGATGCTTATATCACAACTAAAAGGGATTTTTTTTAGGAATTTAATCAGTTGTATTAAAGTGAATGCTGTTATCAGGGAGCTGTTTTAACCCCTGCAAAAGCTTGCACATTCTTTGTTAAACTGCAGAACATTTTTTGCAATAATATACTGTTTAATGTTAAGTGAACTTGTTTAATTATATAATCAGAGTGCGGTGATGGGAGAGGGATTTTAAATAAACACAAGGTTTAGCTCCAGTGTGCCTTCTGTTGTTTGCTTTCAACAGAATATATTTTCAGTCTTTCAGTGTTTTTTATAATCCCCAAGCAGTTATTCAGTTTCAACATTTCAGCAGTGAGATTAAACTTGACTACATAAAGTTCCTTGCAAAATTAATGGATTTTGCGAATTGTAAATTATACAGTTGTTGTTAAAGGGTATTTATAAAGATTTCCTGTTTTGTTTGGCAAATGTGCCCATGTTTTATAACAACTAGTGTTATATGAATTATACAACAGGAATGTAATTTGTAACTGATCATTTTAAACATTTCATTTTAAAAAAAGCTAAGTTAACATTGGAGATCATTGTTGTAAACACATGATGCAGCTATGCTAGAAAAGGGCTAGCTGCTTAATTATCATTTGTTCTGTTTGCCTACTGTCTTGTCTCTTATGTGGTTTATAAAATCCATTATACATCAGAAGTTATGAATTGTTGAGTTAGTCTAAACTTTGCCATGTTGATTTTGACCATTAAATAGCACATTTTAAATGTGGCCTTTCAAATTGTAGATGCAGCACCAAAAGTTTATATGTTTTATTTAAGAATTTTTAGTGCCACTTGGGTTATTTTGTAAGTAAAATGTTTTGGATCACTTTTAATAGGTAACAAAAATACTGTATTCTAATAAGATTTTTTAAAAATAAAATAAAATTATAGAGCGGTTGTGGAAAAGATTCATTTCAGTGCAAGTAGTGACACATACAGTTCTACTAAAATTTATCAAATGGAAACTCTGCATTTAACTGTTATTGGTAAAAGATAATAATGCTTGCTCCCCCTCACTCCCCCTTTTTCTTTGCAGTTGTTAGGAGCGTTCATCCTTGCTGTTGGCATTTATGCAGAAGTTGAACGGCAGAAGTACAAAACCCTGGAAAGTGCCTTCTTGGCCCCAGCAATTATTTTAATACTCCTGGGCATTGTAATGTTCTTTGTGTCGTTTGTGGGAGTATTAGCTTCTCTAAGAGACAATTTATGTCTTCTTCAAGCAGTAAGTACTCTCTCTTTTAAAAAAACAAAAAAGCCTTAATATCATTTATCACTTGACTTACAGCACTAACAATTCTTTCCAATTAATTTCTTCTTATGGCATAAACACAGCTTATGTTAAATTGTATAAACCAATAAAAGGGAACTCATCATTCCCCTCAACAAACAGTGGAAAGAAACTGCAAGATATACTGCAAGAAACTTACGCTGTATGGTTGGGATTGTCAAAAGCAAACACAGCTCATTGACTTTAGCAGAAGAGTTAGGACAACATTGAATCCTTTTGAAGATTTCAGTCTCATTCCTCAGTTTTATAGCACTATGGTGTACAAGCCCTGGCTTTTTGAGATGATTCATGTGAGCTGAGAGTAGTTGGTAAACTGTGTTTTAGGAACTTTCAAGGCTTAAAATTAGTACAAGACTTAATATAACAGATGTCTTATAAAAACCTAGTATGTAATTTCTGGGGGATCACCACTAAGAATTCCCTACATCTCTGGCCTTCACCCTTGGGAGAGCTAACAGAACAAAATTTGTGTGTTAGGGGGCGCAAACACATGTGTATCTGTTCTGTCTAAGCATTGTGATGAATTTCCGCCACACATTAGCCTCCATTTTGCCCCTCATAAAGCACCCAAGTGCAGCCTGGATCTTCTTCGACCATCACATGGGTGTTTTTTGGACTTTGGTGTCCGCTGTTGTGTCTAAGCAGATGTGGTGTGTGTTTATGCAAAAAAACCGCCCATAACGTCCTGTTTCTGGTCATAGAGACTAACATTTTGTAGAGGGAATGCGATGCAACTCTCTATCCTGTTGAACTCATTGGTTTTCCTGTGATTCTTTGTGTTTTAAGTCCCCACCCTCTCCCTGCTTAGGAGCAAAGGCTTTTCCTTTGCAGATGTATGTTTCTGATGGGCAGAATAAAAAACCTCCCTTCTTTCTCTCCCTACTTAGGAGCAAAGGGGACTTTGCATGCGAGGAGGAGGTGGTGGAAACGGGGAGTGAACAAAGGATTTCCTGGATCCACGTGAAAGGCACATATGCCCTTTTCAAATGGGAGTGGGTGTGGGGGGGATGGGGTGTGTGTGCGTTCCCACTGACCCTGCCCCCATCTCCACACGTGGAGCATTGGGCATTGGCGCCCATTGCTCAGTGCGTGGGTGATGGGTGGAGCTTGGGAGTGCACAAGCACCCCCACCCACCGCCTGCGGCATTCCCACGAGCACCCACCAATCCCCCCTGCACCCATTGTGATGTTTGCATGAGCGCCCCCTCCACCCACACATGTGTGCGAAGGAGGGTGGGGGCGTCCATGTGAAAATGGCCATAGAAAAATCATAGAACACAATAGAACACATTGACAGAGCCTAGGGAAATTATGGTGTGCGTGCACACCCAATGCAGTTAAATGCACACACAAAATGAGGGGTTAAAAATGTTAAAGAACTTAACATTTTTGCACCAGAGAAAAGGGAAAAAAAAGAGAGACTGATTGAATGAAATGCGCTGTCCCCACCCTCTCCCCACTTAGGAGCAAAGGCTTTTCCTTTGCAGATGTATGTTTCTGATGGGCAGAATAAGAAAACTCGCTCCTTTCTCTCACTCTCCCCGCTTAGGAGCAAAGGGGATTTTGCATGTGAGGAGGCGGCAGTGGAGAGGGGGAGCAAGCAAAGGGATTTCCTGGCTTCACATGAACGTCACATAGAAAGAACACATTGACAGGGGCTAGGGAAATTATGGGGTGTGTGCACACGCAATGCAGTTAAGCACACACACAAAATGGGGGGGGGGAGGGTACAAAACATTACAGAACTTGACATTTTTACGCCAGAGAAAAGGAAAAAAAGAGACACTTTGATTGGATGAAATGCACTGTCAGTCAGGAATTTTCTTTCCTGTTAACACCTACTTTCTATGATGTCATTAATGTAACATGATATTAACAAGTACGTCAGAAATGCATGCTGGGATATCATACGGGAAACTGACTGGAGAATGTGCATACGTCCTTCCATCGGGGGGCAGTATTAAACACCAATTACAAAACTGGTGCAACGTTTCAACTACAGGTTCAGTAGAGTGTTAAGAGATGGGTGTAAACACCCCTAAAACATACAATCAAACACTCACATTTGTTCTGTCTAAAGGTGCCCTGAGAGTTGACTGCTGGTAGAGTGGGTTCTAAGAGCAGATGCATGGGACTTGGATATTGAAAGGATTTAAAGTTAATGACAAGGGTTGAAGCTTCCTGTCATTTGACTTGCATAGTAATACCAAAGGCATAGATCACAGTGATTAGGATTGCATCTGAGAGGAATAACAGCAGCTGAAAATGAAGGGAAGAGCAGCATCTGGCTACTGCTGCTGTCTGTGACTAGAGGAGTCCAGTTAGAACCCTGAAGTAGTGAATCACTTTGATGGCAGGGCTAAGGCCTGAAATGGGGGAAGTAGTTGTAATAGGAGAAGCATTTTAAGAAACTGGCAAAGACTACTCTTATTTTAATCTAAGTTGACTTTCATCCAGGCTTCTGTCTACCCTATATATTGGGAAAGCAGGAAAATGGTGATAGGGGCTATTCTGAGAATAGGAGTAAGAAATAGTTCCAAGCATCCTTGGTACCTTGGTGGCATTGCAGCATCTAGCTTCTCCTAGTTAGGGACCCTGGGGGAGAAACAGTAATAGCCAAATGCTACTCCTGTTATTTCTCTGGAAGGAATGAGTGGACTACTCATTTTAGGGTAGTTCTGCTCACATCTGCAGGATCTTGCAATCATGTACTTAGTTATAAACATGGGTTACTATAAAGAAAGTATAGATCATAGATTTAATTTGCCCATCAAATTTACTTAAAGAACAGTTTAAAAAGAACAGTTAAATATAATGTATTATAATGTATTATTACCTGAACAGTTAAGTGCTAAATTATATTTCATATAGGTTCGAGTAAATTTCTGAGAATCTGAGTAACCATGAAAATCTCAAATCCTTCAACACCGTTACTTGTTCTTTTGGGATAGAAAGGTTTGTTGTTCTTGCCATGAGAGAGTATGACTGAGCAGCGAATGAACACACATTGCCGATGCCCCTCTCAGTTGTAGGACTTTTGTGTGTACAGGTGCCTGTACATGTTTAGCTAATGTGAACACACTCAATTAGTGCCAGAAGTGCAAATGCTCCTGTTAAACCCGTTTTGCTTCACTTTAGGAGTGGCTGCTTACTTCAGTTTACATTGGCTGTTTTCAGATGATCGTAATACCGGTATTATTCCCTATAAATCTAGATTGAAGGTGATCGTCTGAACAGCCATACTGGTATAAATAGTTCTACTTCTGGGTTGAATTCTGGTTAAATACTTGTTATAATTCAACCTGGATTTAAAGGTCTTATCTATATCTGTTTCAAATAAGTATTGGTATTAGGATCGTGTGAATGCCTAAACCAAGATTAAGCCCGTAGACCATAGAGATTTGCAGGTAGAGTTTACATCCCCTCTACCTAACGTCTCTATGGTATGCTGCAGTCTCAGGTGGCAAAACATCACAGGTAGGGATTTACAACCGAGAAGAATGCTACCCATCCTACCTCCTAACCTAATCCACTCCAGCCCTGCAGTAGAGGGAATCCATCACACCCGTCTGCTCCAGGGACCCATGACAGCAAGTGACACTGGCACAGCAAGGATGTTGTGAGGAGAGGGGCTCACAGCAGCCAGGAGAGGCAGGAAGCAGGCCAGAGACGCAGAGACTCTGTTCCCTGATTTCTTTTTTTTGTGTGTTTTAGATTTATTAAGGCTTTTTTTCCTCATTCCTTTTCTCTGTTTTTTTTTTTTAAAACTGAGTGGACTGCATCTGGGCAGCTGTCTACTGCACAGGCTTTGCCTCCTCCCCACACGCTGAGCCCCAGTAACACAGGAGCCCTGCAAGATGTGCTCTTATTCCCCCACTCATGGGGTCTTTGGAGTAGATTGAGCAACACCTGTGCTGCCTGAGGGTCTCTTCTCCCGGTTGGACTTGGAGACCAAGGACTGGCACTCTCCCCCTACCAAAAGGACTCGGGAGGTCTGCACCAGCTCCCAGCTGCCATGTTTCAGGCAGAAGTGCCCACAAGCCAGAAGCAGGTAAATGGGATGATAATCCCGCATGCCTTGCCTCTGACCCCTTGGATCTCCCTCTCCAATGGGAGCAACAGAACCCTGCCCACTCTGTAATGGGAGCGGCAGGAAGGGAACTGAAATTCAGCTGCAGTGAACCATGGGATTGACAGAGTCCTCCTTGTGACCCCTATACCGTCATAAGCGTTTAGACAGTCATACTGATTTAATGATTTATATCGGCATGACTGTGATCGTCTGAACACTTAATCCTGATTAAAACCACATGATTATAATCCCAGCATTAGAGCTTTCATCTGAAAGCAGCCTCTGTTTATTGGGAACAGGATTAAACTAAACTGAATTAAACCAATCTACAACTGAGAGTATCTGTGTGAGAGCTTACACCGGTTTAGCTAAAACAAATATGCAGATTGTCATGTAGTTGTAAGGCCTTGCTTGCAAATATAATTTAACTGAAATATGAAACCTATGTGTGTGCTTGTCAGTGGTGGGCTATATTTTCCTGCTGCAGTCACATTTGAGGTTATGGAGATAGTCAGTTGGAGAGGAAAGAGTAAGTCAGAAGCAGGAAAGACAGAAAATTCTCCCATTGTGTCTGGTAAGGTTTAGCATAGCCCTAGCTTTTACTGGAAGAAGTGGAAAGGCCTGGTTATTCACATTTGACCCTCATAACATGCTCTCGCTACCAGACATGAGAGCATCAAATATCATCTTGCTGTCAACAGCAAAACTAAACACCTGTTCCACAAGAATAAACTGCACCTTATCTTCAGCATTGTCAGAACTGAGATTTTTCAAGAAGATGAAATCAAAATCTTTCTTTTGGCAGAGTGCCACTATGTGGGCAAGGGGAAATTTTAAAAGATTATATTTGAAGGCTATGCTTTTCATGTCACAAAATGTGTCCTAGCTATTTTTAAATGCACATAAAGGAATTCCTGCGTGCAAAACATCCTGTTCCCTGGAACAGGATTCCAAGTACTGACATTTTGTGTACATTTTTATATTTTGTATTACATCATTTAAAACATAGTCCAGAAGTAAATGGAATGAAATAAATCTGCAATGGCTTTTGTCTTGAAGTGTCAGACCAACCGCTCATGGCAATTTTGCATAGGACACAGGAGCTTACAATTATCCTAGGTTATGTGCTACTGGTAATGTAAGATGGCTTTTAAATATCCCGTTATTTCAAAGTGACTCTGTCTAATGTACCAAGCCCCAAACTTGGCTTCCTTTGAATAGTGCTGATCTGGCAACAAGAGTCCTCTAGATTCTTTAAAAATACTGTTACTCCATTGTCAAGAAATTAAAACCAACAAATAGCCACTATCTTTTTAGGAAGCAGGAAAACATAATGTTCTCTGGGGTTTTTGCAGAAGTTCATTAACATGTACTTCCAAGAGCAACGATGCTGATTAACAGAGGGAGGTTTTGGCATGATAAATGCAACAAAAGTGTTTTTAAATGCAAAAAGGCATTTCAATTTTAGTTCCATTCAAAACAGGAGAATAATTAGAACCAGCCAAATGGAAAGAAGGAAGAATTAGAAAACAGAATTTATTTATTTTTTTATCATCAGAAACCATGAGTACTTAAAAAAAAATTAGAAAGATTCTGCTTATCCTCAAAGCACTAGCCCATTCTCTTTAATAGAACATGTACTGTGCTGGTATAGTGCTTTGAGGATTTATTTTTTAGCATATCTAGATTTAAAAACTTGCTTAAGTACATTGGAGGTTAATAATTTATAACAAACGAATTGAAAGAGGGGCTGTGGAGATTTTGATTTAGTTTTATATATAATTTTTTTCATTGCAATTATGTTTTGCAGTTTATGTACATCCTTGGAATTTGTCTGCTGATTGAGCTAGTCGGTGGAGTTATGGCATTGATCTTCAAAAATCAGGTGAAGAAAAAGCTGTCATGTTTGTATTCCTTAACGTTGTTTTATACATTATGAGAAGGTCTGGTTACACTAACCTGTGCGTAAATATATTTAAATTTTCAACTGAGCACTATTAAAAAATGTTAAAATTTATAAATATTTATTAGCCGCCCCCTCATGCCAGCGGCATCTTGGGGTGGCGTGCAACAAATAAAACAATAACGTTAAAAAAATTAGCAAAAATTGAAAACATTTTAAAACAGCCCCCAACCACCACTTTTAACATATCTTTAAAAACCAAAACAACCCCCCCCCCCCATCTACCCTCCCCTCCCACCCTCCCCTCCGAAGGCCTGGGCGAACAGCCAGGTCTTGCAGGTGTAACCTACTATACTTCTAAATCAGAGACTGTATATAATTTCCAGAATAGCAGGTGGGTTCAATCTGACAGCATTACTTCCTCCAACAGTAGTTACAGGACAAATAAAACCATAAACTCTTTCATCCTCTCAAAACACACTATTATTTCATAGAACATGAAGATTTTGAATACTAGTATACATAACAAAATAAAAATCATTTGAATGAACATACATTATTTTCTCCAAAACCATTGAAGAAGACAAAGGTCAATGCACATAAGAAAATACCACACATCAGCATTTATGAGAAAGAAACAACCCATGGCAAGACTCTGTTCTTCATAAAGTCTCACTTGTCCTTGATAGAAACAGCAGGATCCTAATGCAGCTTCTTATGCAGTGTCCAAAGTGGCTTGTGAGTAATAGTCCTGGGCCAGGGCCTCTTCCACTCCTTCTGCCACAGCCACACTCTTCCAGCCCCAGTGCTGGATTCTTCTAGAATGTGCTGAGAACAGCCAAGATTGCTGGGTTTGAGCATGCTCAAACCAACTGCCCTCTACTGATTAACAACAGAATTTGCTTATAATTATAATTCTTCAAATCTTGCTGTCCAGCCAAGCCATAATAGTATGGGTTACACAGGCTCAGCAGACCTGGGGCCAGGCAGGCTTCCTCCGGGAGGGAATTCCAATGAAGTGAAAGACTAAAGAAAGGATACTGACTTCAAAGCTTTTTCAGTTTGATATCTAAAAAATTGGATGACTATTGTTTGTGGAAATATTCTTGAAATTCAAGAGTAAAGTGAGGTCACTTCTAAGGCTTGTCATTGGCAGAGATGGCCTGAAACACATGGAGAACTACAGGGTGATCATTTATTTATCTGACTGTTACAAATAGGGAGAAATATAAAATGGTCAGATGAGTATATAATCACCCTGTAGTTCACAAACTATTTCTGTATCATAAAATGACTTCTTCATTTTACCTTTCGTATCCCAGCCGTTGAAGTTTCTCCTTGGAAAACTTGACTGTCCTTAGATGACCAATTTATTTCATTGCACTTTAATGACACCTTGTGGCATTGATACTTGCACACAATTTCACTTATACAAGTATTAGTAAATTCTTAGACTGCTATATTAGTGGTGCTTAAACTGTCAGACTTCTGTTTACTACTTCTGGGTAATTTGCTGAGAAAGACCAGATCAACTGGACACATGGCATGTTGACTAAATTTTAAAATGGGTTGATTTCTCATCATATTTCATAATGATTGGCTTTTCTGTTAGAAAGGTGTGTATTTGTTGAGTTTGGTTTTTTTACTGTTTTTATCTGGAAAATCAATAAGAAAAAGTTGTTGTTAGTTTATTTATGACTTTTTCCAAAATAAGTAAGAATTAAGGAAAGAAAATCTCAGCTCATCCCACCAAATTCCTAACTGTGTCTTTGAAAAAAAAAAAATGAGTAAGATGTGGATAATTTTTAAACATTTCATGTGCCAAACATGTCATTTTATAAATCAGAGGTGTAGTTTAACTCTAATATATGTTGACATTTTCATCTAAATTCCTTCTGAACTAAGAAACTGAGCATCCAAATGGAATCCATCGGCAGTGAAATATGTTCTGGAATCCAAATGAGTGGCATTCTAGTAAATAGAAGATGAGTGGATAGTAAAAACAAAATGTAAGAATTACCTATCTGGAGTTTTGGGTTAGTGGTGAATTGTGAGGGGAAAGTGTCTTCTTGCATTCTATCTTCCCTCATTACTACCTTTCTGCCTAATCTATCTTTTGGAGGTTTTTTTTGTTTTGTTGTTGTGTAAATGAAATGGTGATATTTTCCTTGGGGAAGGAAAGATCTGCTCATGCTCTAAACACTGACTGACTGTTTCAATGAAATCCGCTGCTGACTTTCGTCAGCAATGAAATGTTTTTCCTTTACTGGAGGGAAAAAATGATCCTTTTCTTCCTTTTAATTTTTACCTCATCATTGATGCTGTGCCAGGGAACCTCTGTGGGAGCTGTAGCAGCAGAAAACCGAAACTAAAGCATGCCAGAATTCTGCTTTTGGGATGGGGCCTATATCTGGTAATTCTGACTCCTGGCTTGTACAACTAGATAGATCATTTATTTGAATAGCCTGCTGTTGTGACCATATCAAGATATGTTCTGTAGTTTCTGTTTAGAGTTACTTTCCAAGAGTCAGCTAGCTATAATCTTCAGACACTTAACTTCTGTTTTCTGAACATCACTGTTAAAATTAAGAAGAGAGGCAGGTATCTGGATATGTTGCGTTGCCTCTCACCTCACTGAACACTTACTCAAAGGTGAATGAACACTCACAAATGCTGTGTGCCGCACAGCAGAGAAAAGATCTGGTTCTCAAAAGGGAGCAAAGAAACAGTAGCTGAACACGCAAAGGGGAGCAATGGACAACAGCTGAACATGTTGGTGCTGATCCTTAGCACGCAGGCTCCATTGAAGTGAATGGGGTTTGAGACATGGCCAACCAGATTCCCCTGTTTGCCCCAGGGAGGGACAACGCGTCCGTCACACTTCGGGCCAGCAGAGACAGCTGTCCAAATGAGCAGGCCCCTATGGCCGTCACCAGTCCCTCCATGCCACGGGTCTGGCTGAGGAGTGAGCCACACAGATCTGGACTTCTGGACTCCAGCTGTGCTGCAGAATTGGGTCTGCTGCTGCTAGACAGCTGATGGGAGTGGGGGGAGGACTAGAGGAATATGCACGCCCTCCCTGCCTGCTAAACAGCTGAGGGCGGGGGCGGCTGATAAGCTGTTTAGCAGGTGAGGGGTGCACACATGATCCTCCGGGCTCCTCATCCTCCCAGTCAGCTGTCTGGCGGGCAGGAAGAGCATGCTCCTCTGGGCCAAATTCTTAGATCTCACCTCATGGCGGGGCTGCACTGCCAGACAGATGGGAGGTGGTAGCCCAGCTGAGATAGCAGTAGCTTGTGATGCGTCATTGGCCTTCTCTGGCCAATACATTGCGTGGCAGCTGGGCACCCACCCTGGCGTGAGAGTGGGTGAACATCTGGTGGGCGCTGGCAGGCAGTTTGCTGCATCATGGGGTAATGTCCGACCATATGGGCTAATGTGAGATAACGTGATCCCTGATGTTTTTATAGCCCCTTGTAACAACAGAGAGATAATAACCCATTCTGGGTTCATCTGCCTTAAAATGTTTTGTCCGTGCACTAGAACATCAGATTGAACTCAAGTGATTTTTTAAAAAGTGGACTTTATTCATTTTTAAAAATAAGCTGTTTAAAAAAACAAACACAACATACAAGTAAACAACCTGCTGGTATACTATAATTACTATAATTTCATGTTTAAGATGAAAAATTCCATGCAATGGATTTGTGAGGCACCTTGGACTTAGCGGATACAACAGTAAGTATTAATAACAAATATGAAAAAGAGCTGCAATATGAGGTCAGACTAGAGCTGAAACAAATACCCACAAAAACAGGTATATCTGTAGAATTTCTGGTCCGCAAATTGAGCCAACAACATTGAATACTGATTGGTGCCTGACTTCAATGCAATTCAGGTATCCGATGTCCTGGAATGTTGTCTTTGGGCCTGGAATGGCAGCTTCTTATACCTATTTTTAGGTTTTCAGTTTCGGAAAGCAGACTTTCAGTCTTGGAAAGTCAACTTTTGGTATGTCAACTTTTGGTCCTGATTTTTGTTTTCAGTCCCAGATTTTTGTCCCAATATACTGATTGGTATTCAGAAACCTAAAAAATTGGTACTGGAAAATACAGATCTTTTGAGCTTCTGGGTAACTGGTAGGTAAAGTTGTGTTAATTAGTCCTGTGTGAAATGGCAGGGGGTGGGGCATTATATAAAAATAAAAATAAAAATTATTAAATGAGTAGCCCATCGAGTACCCAACATGGTACTTGAAAATATGCGGGTATTTCAGCTCTAGGTCAGACAAGTCTCCTGCTGCCTCTGACAGTGGCCAGCACTGGATGCTTAAAAACAAGACATATCTAAGAAGTGATCTATTTCCTTTCATTCAGTCTAGCTTCTGGTAGCCTTTGATCAACTTGGCTAATAGCCATTGGTGGACTCATCCTCCATGAACTCATCGAATCCTTATTTATTTACACTTCTATCCCACTTCTGTCTTGGACCCCATTATATTATTGGCCATCATATCATCCAATGGCCACAAGTTCCATAGGTTAATTGTGCATTGCATGGAAAAAGTACTTCCTTCTGTTTGTTTTAAGTTCATTGGGTGTTTCCCTAGTTCTAGTAGTAGGAGAGAGGGTAAATAGCACCATTTTATTTACTTTCTCTGCATCATTCATGATTTTGTAAGACCTTGATCATCTTCCACTTCAGACATCTTTTTTCTAAGCTGAAGTTCCCCTAATCCTTTTAACTTCTTGTATGGAAGCTGTTCCATACCCTCAGTCACCTTCATTGTCCTTCTCTGTATCTTTTCCAGTTCTAAAACATTATTTTTGAGGTGAAGTGAGTAGAACTGCATACAGTATTTAAAGTGTGGTTGCACCATGTAAAAATAATATAATGGGGTGGGGGGCACAGTATGCATCTCTGAAGTCCCTTTTCACAAAGCAGATAGCAAATGTGTGTATATATATTAAAGATTTTCAATTCACTGCCAGATAATTGTCTTCAGAATGTGTGGCAGGTATTCTGTGACTGCAAGAGAAGCAGCATCCTGACTCTCATTGGCTTTGTGTTTCCTCCACTCTTCACTTACTGCATCATAGACTGTTTTTACATAAGACACGCCCACTCAGGTCCACCCATCTCCCACCCACCTGAGCTCCTGTCTGAAGGTGACATGGGGGGTGCACACTCCCGTGACCTATGCACCGCCCATTCATGCCCATGTATGGAGCATCAGGGGGAAATTCCAGATGCTCCATGCAGGGGCAGGCTAGAACGTCCGTAGGTAGGAGTGCACACCCATCCCCGGCCCATTTAAATCTCCTCCCACACACCGGATATGCGTGGGTGCTCCATCAGCGCAAATGGACCTGCCCTATAGCCGTGCCCATTTAAAAACGGCCATAGTGGTAGAGTGAGTGAGCAAGACATGACCATTGTTTTGTCTTGTTACTTGCAGTAGTCTTTGTTACTACTGATTTTCATAGTAAGTGATTTGAATAAAAGAAAACAAGACTTAAGGAACAAGAGAAGTGCAATCTCATACTACCTAGGGTAGAAGTGCACTTGACTTAGTGGTAAGAAAGCTATAGAAACAACTGTGTGGAGCTTGGGAAGAGGATACTGCCAAACAAATTTCTAAAGAAGAGAGGGAGAGGATCTGGGAATATATGCGTAAGAGTTCTAGATACTTAGAAGTATGAGAACCTTTAGTGAAATTGATAATGAGATTTTTATTTAATCCCACAAAAATGGTCAAATGAAAATTGTGAAAGATGATCTTTGCTGGAGACAATGTGGAGGCAGAGGTTCTTATTTACATTGGTGGTGGGAATGTCCAATTATACAACAATCTTGGAGGCTTATTTGGAATTATATAAATAAGGCAACTAAGGGTGATTTCAGACGTTACGTGGTCAAAGGCCACCGCAGTCAATCCCCTGTGGTGGCAGCGACCACGTAACATCTGTTGGGGGAAACGGATGTTTCCCCCCAGATGTTACCATGGCGGGGAATCACATTTGCCGCATGAGCAGCCGGAAGCGGTGGGGCCGGAGGTCGCCGCGCGGCGAATGTGATTTCCTGCCGTGGTGACCCCCGCCGTCACGTCTGGACGGCGGCCACAGGTCGGAATCCCTGCAGGGATTCCGACCTGTGGCCAAAGTGGGCGAGCGCTGTGGCGGCATTGGCCGCGGCGCCCGCCCGTGTCCCCAGAGGGCGGGCAGCGGGGAGCGTGGAGGGGGTGGGGCCGTGCGGCCGCACGTTGCGCTGCGCGGCCCCGTCCCCTCCCCGATTCCCCGCCGGGATCCCCCGGCACGTCTGTTATGGCGTGACGGGGTCATCCTGGCGGGGAATTCAAAATTCATTTCGTGACGGGGCAAATCCGCCCCGTCACGTCTGAAATCACCCTAACTTAGTCCTTCAGTTCAGAGCGGAAATAGCACTTTTGGGGTTATGTCCTAAAATCCCTGTAGGCCCTACAGAACAAGATCTTATACAGAGGATTTGGTTTATGTATGTTACGGAGAAAATATTAGCTGAAATTAAACCTTTATGTCTACTTGGGAGTCTTGTTTTAGGGTTATTAAAGGCTTATTAAATGTAGAAGACGTTGTGACTTATAAATAACCGGTCATTTATTTGAAAGATGATATCGACTAAATTAATTGTTTTGCTACCCCTTTTGATTAAAAAAAAAAAAAGGAATAACTGTGTGGTGCAGCATTATCGGAGATAAAGCTTTCGCTCTTTTTAGGGAAGGTTATTGAATGGGTGGTGGCCCAGCAGCTCCAGGGACATCTGGATAGCATCAGTTTCCTGGACCCTTTTCAATCAAGTTTTCATCCAGGATATGGCACTGAGACTGCGTTGGTGGCCTTGGTAGACGACCTCCACTGAGAGATGGATTTAGGACATTCTACACTTTTGGTTCTATTAGGTCTCTCGACAGCGTTTGATACAGTGGACCATGGGTTGCTGTTGAGGGAGTGGATGGAACTGTCTTAGGATGGCTCTGTTCATTCCTCTCAGGGAGGAGCCAGCGGGTGGTGCTGGGGGAAGAAACCTCTGGCCCCCAGGATGTTGTGTGTGGCGTACTGCAAGGTTCAATTCTGTCTCTATTGTTATTTAACGTCTACATGCAACCCCTGGGGGAGGTCGTGAGATGGTTTGGTGTGCATTGCCACCAGTATGCTGATGACACCCAGCTGTACCTCTCTTTTTCAACGAACCCAGGCCCTGTAGTCTTGGTGCTTTCCCAATTTTTGCTAGCAGTAAGCAATTGGATGAGGCAGAGCAGACTGAAGCTGAATCCTGACAAGACGGAGGTGATGTTGGTGGGTCGGGTGGCGGAGGTGATGGCCCCCCTCATGGAGGGGGTTCGCCTCCTGCTGGCCCCGCTGGTACGGAGCTTGGGGGTCCTGTTGGATCCTGGCTTCCGCTTGGATCGTCAGGTGGAGGCGGTGGCAAAGGGAGCCTTTCGCCAATTGCACCTTGTGCGTAGGATCTGGCCATATGTCTCAAGCTTTGACCTGGCCACCCTCATCCATGCATTCATCACCTCAAGGCTAGATTACTGCAACACGCTCTACGTGGGGCAGCCCATCTCTTGATGGGGATGGGCCGTAGGGAGCACATTATACCAGTGCTCTGGGCTCTGCACTGGCTGTCTATAGCGTTCCAGGCCCGATTCAAGGTGCTGGTTTTGACCTTTAAAGCCCTACACGGTCTCGGTCCCTCCTATCTGAGAGACCACCTCACTCCTGAGGCCCTGGAGCGACCTCTGCGATCTGCCAGTAGCGCCTACTTGGAGGTCCCCTGGGTGAACCGGGGTGTGTGTGTGTGTGTGTGGCACAATGGAGAGGACCTTCTCAGTGGTCACACCACGGCTGTGGAACTCCCAACCAGAGGAAGCTCGCCTGGCCCCTAGCTTATTGGCCTTTCGTCGAGCCTGTAAGACCTGGCTTTTTGTCCGGGCCTTTGGGGGGGGGAGTGAGGGGGTGTTTTCACCAGTGGGTTTTACCTCCTTTATTGTTTTAATGATTAATTGTTTTAGTAACCCTTTTTATATTCGTTTTAATGTATGGTTTTAAAATATTGTGAGCCGCCCCGCGCTGCTGTAGGGCTGGAGGGAACCGGGTATAAGTTTTTAAATAAATAAATAAAATAAATTTGGTTTAGTTAATTTAAATTATTTAAATTATTTAAATTAATTTAATTTAGTCAATTCATTTAGGTTAGAAGAAACCAAAATTGTTACACTGGGTGTGTGTGGACTGTGTGATACAACCTGTCTTACTGTAGTTCCTAGTGGAAACATGTCATTATCACAGTGATTATGAATTGTCAGTCTTTGCTGTTTCACCAGAGAGCCTGACTGGATCAGGAGGCTGAACTAAACCCTTGTAGATTTTACAGGGACCTTGACACTTCTACACGTTGAGGATAAGGAAATGGTTTGGGAAAGCCTAAAGTATTTGGTGATGCATCAGCTTAATGGCTGGTTGTTTTACTTAGGAAACTTGTTTTCCTCTGACTCTTTCCCCTTCATTCTCGCCTGTCTTTGAAAGCTGAGAGATCACATTACACGTTGAGTCATACTTACTGTAAGAAATATATTCAGTGGCATTTGCTTACCACACTTCATCTTCCATAATGCAGCATGCACCAGGTATGTGTCTGTTTTCCATGAAGCAGCTGTCTGCAGCATGACCTCATTGCTTTACTGCATTATTGACCTTTGAAGTCATCACAGTTTTATTTTATTTAAGACCATGGGTGTGTATTCTCTAAGGATTTTGGTTGTTCTTTATTTAGATTAAGGAAACTTTTTCCATGTTCATGTTATAGTTTTTGTCTTGATTGTGGCTTATAGCATACCATGTGGCCTTGGTTGATGACCTTTGCTGTGCTTTAGATCTGGGACAGGTGATCCTTTTGGTCTTGCTGGACCTATCGACTGCATTTGATATGGCTGATCATGAGTTGCTGGTGACACTGGTGTGGGACTGTGCTGGGGTGGGTGGGGTCATTCTTGAATAGTTCCATTCTTTCCTGGCTGGGAGAACTCAGCTTGTGGTACTGGGGAACTGTTCTTCATCCCCCTGGGACCTCGCATGTGGGGTCCCGCAGCATTGTATTCTGTCTCCTCTCCTGTTCAATGTATATATGCAGCCTTTGGGCAAGGTCGTGAGAGGGTTTGGGGTGCAGTGTCATCAATATGCTGATGACACCCAACACTACCTCTCGTTTTCAGAAGACTCAGGCTTGGCAGTCTTGTTGCTTACTCGGTGTTTGGCAGCTATGGGGGACTGGATGAGGGCGAGCCGCCTGAAGCTGAATCCTGACAAGACAGAGGTGAGAGCGGAGGGGAGGGCTCAGGGTGTGGAGGCGGTGCACCAGGCCTTGATTTCTCAGGTTTGCAATCTGGCCGTGCTCCTTGACGCTCAGCTCTGCCTGGATGTCCAGGTGGCAGCTGTGGCAAGGAGCGTGTTTTGTAAATTACATCTGGTGAGACAGCTGCGGCTGTATATCTTGGACTGTGACCTGACCACCATCATCCATGCCTTCATCACCTTGAGGCTTGATTACTGTAACGCACTCTACATGGGGCTACCCTTGGTGATGGTTCAGAGGCTGCAGCTGGTGCAGCATGTGGCGGCCCATCTCCTTATGGGGCCGGGGTGGCGGGAGCACATAACACTATTGCTCCATTTGCTGCACTGGCTGCCTATAGCCTTCCAGGCCTGATTCAAGGTGTTGGCGCTTACCTATAAAGCCTTACATGGTCATGGCCCCACCTAGTTGCAGGACCGCCTCACCCTCTGAGTTTTGGAGCAGCCTCTGCGGTCGGGAGCGCCCTTTTGGAGGTCCCCCATGTTTGGTGGTGGTCCATATTGGAGAGGGCGTGCTTGGCCGTGGCACCTCATTTGTGGAACTCCCTCCTGGCGGGGTTCCATTTGTCTCCAGATCGCCTCTCTTTCATGTGTCAGTGTAAAACCTGGTTATTCCACCAGGCTTTTGGTAGGGGAGGGGAGGGGTTTTTGTGATTGTTGTATTTTGTATATTTTTAATCTGTTTTTATTGCATTTGTATTTATTTTTATATTTTACTTTCCACTGCCCTGAGCTGCCTTTGCAGGAGGGGGTGGATTATCAAATTTTGATAATAAGTAAATTAAATTATTGCAATTTCCATCCCCGTCACTTGAGGAAAATGGGAACTGCAGCAGTTCTGGTGTAGTAAGAGATCTGGTTCCAATACATGCCCCACTCTCTGAGTGGCCTTCAGTCAGCCAGTTCAAGCACTTGTAAGAAATGTTAAGAACCAGTTAGTCACACAACTCTCCTAACCAAAGGAGGATGCCATTGGCAAGCAATTATTGTGGAATCACCAGAGGTCCATATCCCCACCTCACAATAAGAATTGGCTTGTCAGGCTCCTTTTATTATAAAAGGTAACAACATGTGATGGCTCCCATCCTACAAAACCTTAATTGTGCTTGCGCATCCCGGAGGAACTACACCAGACGCTTGTATGGGTTGAAGGAATTGACTGCAACTTTATTAAACTTGACAACCATTGGGTAGACCACTGTTGGGCATATTCTGTGTCTGATAGCTGTGGGGAACCATGCATAACCAAGACAGGAAGCGGGGGCCAGGCTATCCCCAGAACTCCATCCTGGGTGACCTGATCCAGTCATGGTCCTCCTCCTGTGGGTCTGAGTGGGGCTGCATCGTGGCCTTTCTGTCACAAGCCTTGAACCAAGCCTACACCCAGTGACCCCCTCACCTCTGGATGGTGAATGGAACGCACCAGCATCCCCGCAACTCTTAAGGAGCCTCACCACAGCATGGTTCTCAAGCGCCTATCCACCACCGAAAAGGGGGGAAGGGCCTTGGACACTAACCCCTTTTCTCCCACATGGGTATGTCAGATTGCCCATACAAGGCTTTCTGCAAGTCATCCAGCCAGATATCTTTTTCCCGATCAGAGAGATGAACCCCATCCTCCCTATAGAGGTTTGCATCGTGAAATACTACACGCTGTTGGTGTATGACCTTACCGCCAGTTCCTGCAACCACAACCCAAATGGCTCTGTTGACCTTTCTTTTGGCCCTCACAATTTTTGCTGGCAATTGTGCATAGTGCCACAATCTCCATTCCAGCATATCGAACCACCATATGCTTGTCTGTGGTCACTCCTCATGCAGTTGGGTGATGCTCTCCTTGATGCGTAGAGGTGGGACACCAGTGCAATTACCGGGTACCGGATTTACCGGATTCCGGTTTTCAAAAAACTGGATTCCCAGATTAAATCCGGTATACCGGTACCGGATTTATTCCATTGATTTCAATGGGGCACTGTCCCCATTGAAATCAATGGAATAAAAAAATTCCTCCCCCCTCCCCCTCCCAGGCTGCGCGGGTGGAAGGGGGGACACCCCCCACCCCATGCCCAGCCTGGATTTAAACAAAAAAATTCCCCTAAGTGTCCCCTACTGCGGCTCCGGGCCGCCGCCGGCAACCCAGAGCCAGCCCACCAGCACCAGCGGCCGTCCCAGCAGCAGCCGATAAGTATTAAGTATGTGTACTGTATGATCCCTGGGGTAGGGTGGGGTTTAAACCCCCACCCCACCCCAGGAATCACCCTACTTCCAAGTTCCCACCCAGGGATTGTACCTTCATTGAGCTCCGGTGGTCCGGCGGCTTCAGCGTCGGCTGTGACTGCCAGCTTCAGACACTAGTAGGCCTTCCGGGGAACTTCCGGGTTTCCCCGGAAGGCCTACTAGCGTCTGAAGCCGGCAGCCACAGCCGGCGCTGAAGCCGCCAGACCTCCGGAGCTCAATGAAGGTACAATCCCTGGGTGGGAACTTGGAAGTAGGGTGATCCCTGGGGTGGGGGTGGGGGTTAAACCCCCCCCCCAGGGATCATACAGTACACGTACTTAATACTTACCGCCTGCTGCTGGGACGGCCGCTGGTGCTGGTGGGCTGGCTCTGGGTTGCCGGCGGCGGCCTGGAGCCGCAGTAGGGGTCACTTAGGGGAATTTTTTTGTTTAAATCCAGGCTGGGCAGGGTGGGTGGGGGGTGTCCCCCCTTCCACCCGCGCAGCCTGGGAGGGGGAGGGAAACGCGGTTTTTTTTTACATTGCGACCATTCATTTGAATGGCCGCAATGTAACAAAAAAATCCGGTACCGGGAATCCGGAAACGGGACGGATTACCGGGTTGAATCCGATAATGCCGGTACACCCAGTACCGGCATTATCAGATACCGGAAGATCCGGTTTTCCCACCCCTATTGATGCGACCCTTGAGCCTGAAGGTGTCACCCAGCCCCTTGTGATTTCCCTCCAAATGGATGCTTAAGATGTCGGGGGCGGAGTGGGAAGGGAAGGGGAACGACCCTTTGACGTGGCCCTGTTATGCAGCAAAAGCATCAGGCAGTCCCAGAGCATCCTGCTGATCCCTATCCAGAATAGGCTGGCCTGCAGGCCACTTAACTGAGTCCCATATTCTGATATAGCTGCCCAATGGCCATTCCATTGAACAATGCTGCTCCCGCAAATCCAGACAACAGATGGACTCCGGTAACCCGCCAATGACAACATAAATGTGAGAACTGAAAATACTTCTCAGCTATTGCTGGGACCCTAGTGGCTTAATGCAGGTGTGATAGGTGCCTGATCTCCATCTCCCAAATTCCTTTCAGAAAGACCATCCACAGCAGCCCTAATTTGGAAGGAATGAGATCCAAAATTGGAAGGGGGAAGCCTCCGTCTACTAATGTCCTTCAGAAAACATCCATGAACTGGAATTTTGTCAGGAAGCAACTGATGGTGTGAATAAACAAAGGCCCTCCCCCTTGCAGACACACAGACAGAAAGGCCCATAAAACTCCAATGGAGCATATTCCCCTGGAGGATCAGAATCTGGCCCTTGCCCCTCTGGTCGGCAAGGTTATTTCTACCGAATACATTACCAGGGCCACATTGCACTGCTCCAGAGCTGTGCTCGATGGGGATTGTGAGGCCGGTACCAATTAACTGATTCTAAATGCTGTAAAAAATGAGGTAGTGAAAACTGCATGAAACAGCGTGGCCTCATAGGCTGAGGTGCACAAGCCTGGCAGGGAAGAGGAAGGTTGACTTAAGGTATCAATGGACAAGGGCCGGTAGTTGTGCCTTTGGCCACTGTCCTTTGCCCAGCCCTAAACTGTCTGCTTCAGGGAGAAACTGGCACATGGATCAGCAAAGCCATTGGCCCTGCTGAAGAAGGTGATTGCAGCCAGGCAACATTTGATAGTGTGTGTTTCCAGACCCTGCTCGTGCAAATGTGCCACATACCGCCTAGCTGCTGGATGAGCTGCCACACTTTAGCTGGGACTCCATTGGCCACCACTCCCATGTAAAATGAAGAAGTTCTCCCATGTGTTGGGAACCTGTGGCCTCCTACGCTTTCACCTGGACCATTTCCCACCTTCATCGACCCCCTCTGTCCCCTTCATTGTCCTTGGGATCCTCACCATGATGTAACATGAAAATATCCAGGTGCTTCCCCTTCCAAATTCATTCCCTAGTGGCTTGCGCCAAGTGATCACCCAGCAAGGAGATCAGAATAGTGTAGGCATACATACCCGGGTCATACCTGGTACCCCATAATTGGGCTGAGCTCCTTTACATGCCATTCCTGTGTCCCTTACTGGCATGGTGGTGTTAGCATTCAAGGCCAGGGCTGCTGAGCGGTCTCGGTACCAAGAGGGTGCCTGACCAGCCTTGTTTTCCTCGCCTTTCTGACTAGTTCTGCCCGCCCACCCCCCGCCCAATCCAGAGTGCCAGCCCAGGCTCCTGAGTCCAGGGCACCTTCAGCACATTTATCTGGAATGCCCCTGGACTCTTCGCCTCATTCCAGCGTTGCCTGCATGCAACCCTGTGCTCCGAACGAGACCTGCATTGCCGCCTGGGTCCCTGTGGCTCTGTTGGCTCATCACCCTCCACTGTATCCATTATCTCTGCTGTCCTTGACCCCCTATTGGACTGGCTGGGTCCTTGGGTCTCCTCTCTGGACCCTGGTATGCTTAGGCAAGGGTGGGTGAAGGACCCCCTGCGTACATGCAGCAAGTTGCTGGGGGAGGGGAGTGTCTGCAGACTCCACAAGGCATTGGCGAGCATTGCAGAACTCCTCAGTGCCATAGTGGGGGCCCTTAAGTTGGTCCCCCACGAGGCAAGATGCTGGTTTCGGTGTAAGAACAGTTCACCTTACAGCCTGATGTGTGGATTTTTTGCCTGCCATCACTCTTGCTACTGAAGGTAAAGGGAATAAAGAGTGAGGGGCATACAATGCATCTAACTCCAACCCCAGGTACCTAGCACCACCCGTTACCCTCAAATGACTCCAACAGACTCCTCATCTGACTTAAGTGCTCATTGCTTGTAGTTATTCAACTATGTATTTGGGGAGTGGGGGGCGTGCCCTTCATTAAATGTTCACGTTGCATATTTCATTTATCCATCCATGTATTGCTTACTGCATTTCTCCACCCATCCACCCTAATTCTTTTGTGTACAACAGTTGATTTCCTGCCCTGAACAAGAATCCCTAGCTCAGGACCAGTCCAGTATGTCTAGTATAATGTATCCAACTAAAGTATCCAATTCATCAATATATCTTCATTTTCCACTTCAATTCCATTCATTTCCTACTCCATTTCAATTCATACAACAGTGCAACCAATTAATCAACTTCTTAATCCACAAAGTCCCTTGAATTCTCAACACCTTCAAAGCATTATTAATGCTATTCTATAATAAAGTACTCTAATAGGGCCAGCAATGTACTGTGTTCATCACAATTGTTAAAAATAAATATGGCCCCTGATTTCCAGAAGCTCAACAACTCAATAGCAACAACACTATTGTTATTATTAAGCATTCATATGGCACCAGCAATGTACTTTGTGCATGCAATGTACCTGGTGCTTTACAGTCACCAAATATAGACATGGCTCCATTATTTCCTGAAGTTCAACCCTCAGGAGCAGTGGCCTCCCTCATATCTTAAGTACCTTAAATTTGTTCAGCTGATTACATTTATTAAAATCTCTAAATTGCTTAAAACACATGGAGTTGAAGGCGCTCAGTAAAGCCAACCCTGTGAAAGGATAATTGAATTGCAGGCACTCCGCGTGGTTAAAGCCAGCCAATTCCCCCCTGGGCAACCCTGCCTGTCAAGTGTAACCCTAAGATGTGCATGATTCAGGCAGAGGTGTGGGCAGCACATGGCCCCCCATAATGCTGCACTGAACTGCCCTAGAGGGAGGCAAAAAAAGAGGGTGGGTGGGTGTGTCCCCATAGCCCCTACACTGCACAGTCAGGTAGCCTGCCAGCAGCAGGCGTATCCCTCCCCTGTGTGGCTAGGCAACAAGTGGCATGGAGCCTAGGAGCACAAAAAACTGTGCCTCAGCTGATCCTCTTGAGGGGGTCCAGCAACTTCTGTTCCTTGTAGCCCTGACCCACCATGCATGGAGCCAGCAGAAACTGCTGAGGAGAAAATCCCTTCACATGGCTGCAGCCCCAGTCACCCAACTACAAAACAGCTCAACTCCACGCCCATTCGAAATGCCTTGCCATCATCGCGGGCCAGGAAGGGGGAACCAGGCCTGAGCCCGCAGGGAGAGCGTGCAGGTAGGACGGGAATCCCCAATACCAGTTCCTTGAAGCCTGGCGTGGGTCCAGAGCGGAGAAGGAAGGGGAGGCAGCCACTGACTCGGCTTTAAATGCCGCAGCGGCCCACCCAGACAGGCTCACCCCACCTGCCTGATAGGCCAGGTGAGTACCTTCATTGGGAGGGGGTGGGGAAAGCCATCCCTGCCCCCCTCCTAAGGCAGGGAACTGGCTTCCTGGGCTGACATGTACAAATCAGTCCTCTGCTGAGGGCGGGGGCTTTCTAATTCTGAAGTTGGTGGGATTGCTTACATGTTTAATGTTAAGCAAATGTGTTAGTTTTTGCAGGATCAAGACTCAGTTGCATTGCAACCGCCATTCTCTTTGTAATTTTATGGCAACACATCCATCAACGCTAGTTTGTTGTGTATTAGCTGCTCTATGATTTCATGCTGATTCTTTTTTCTTTCATATTGTTAGAATGCGAAAGTAACAAAACATATTTTGCTTTTTCCCCCCTAGACAATTGACTTTTTAAACAACAATATCGGAAGAGGAATTCAGAATTATTATGATGATCTGGACTTCAAAAACATAATGGATTTTGTTCAAAATGAGGTTTGTTTTTCTGGGTATAATTGAATTTAAAAAAAAATCCGGGTGGGGAAATATATTAAAACCACCCACGGTTACAGTGTGCTTTCCCCACTTGCTAGGTTATCTAGTTTTTAGGATCAGGGAAAGTGGGCTCTCTTTGGGCATTTTTCATATGTGACAGTCTGGGGTGCTGCCATGGACTTAACTGGTTTGGAGACAGGCTGCCATTGCGTCCTGGACCAGGCCAGGCTCCTGAACTAATGTGATGGGGCGGGGAAGATGCATGGACGTGTGTCCACCCTGCCCCCACACTGCACTCAGTGGCCTGCTCACCCTCCCCCCCCCACCCCCCAGTCAGCCTAGGTGGGCAATGATGGCCACTATGGTACCTGGAACTGGTGGGGACTCCAGACTGGGTCCAGTAAAGTGGGCTTTCAAACGTGATAGCCTGCTTCACTCCTGGTTGGGCGGTCGGATCCCAGCCTTGGTGGTAACTAGCCCGGGCTGTGAGTCAGAGACTTTCCCTAGTCACAGCCTGGGCTAACCGCCATCATGGCCGGGATGTATCTGGCACTCCAGGAACTGATGTGACGGTAGTCTGTGGGTTAAAGTGTGGTAAAGTGGGCCATTGTTGCATCTGAAAACACCCTTTGTCTGTCTCAGTGCACTGAATGTGGGTTCTCTGCTTGTAAGGATCATATGTAGTTCTAGTTGGAATTCAAAGCTCCCTCCTCACTGTGGAATCCCCTCAGTTTTAGTTGGTTTGCATATGTCGTTCTGTGTGTGTGTGTGTGTGTGTGTGTGTGTTGGGGGCGGGGGGCACACGTAATTTTCCCAGGGGATTGAGGAGGGTATTGTGGGCTGCAAGAACCTGGTCCAAAATTCACTGAAGATGGTGGGGCTGATCCCAAGCCCCGCGGATCCAGTGCGTGTGCACATGCCTGCGGTTTCCACACAGCGCTGTGTGCTGGCAATGGTAGTGTGCGCCCTGCTATGCACAAGATCTGCAGGGCTTGGGATCAGCCCTAATGATTATTTTTTTTATTGGCTTTAAAAGATATTGGATCCGACCTTAATTGTTCCTGTACAAAAGATAGAATGTACTTTTGCTTAAACAGATAATTCAACGTGGAGCTTACTTAGAGTGAAATCTTTGAGGAAAATAAAGCTGTAACTAAAATTCAGCAATTGCATTGATCCACAGCTGAATATTGCTCTTAATAACTCGTGTGGTTGGCTCATAGGCTTATTTAAGCTGCTTTGTTGAAATATTTATTGGATTGCTCCTGCCATATACTGAAGAGATCTTAGAAACTGAAAATGTTATAAAGTGTGTGTTTATAAAATACAGAGAGCCTATGCGTGCATAGATGTAGATGAAAAGCTAAACCTTTTTAAAATCTTGACTCTACTCATTGAGATGATTTTATTATGAAAATTCCAGCCAACTTTCAGAAATAAAGTCATCATGGAAGACTTGTCAGAAACAATCCATCTTCAGACAATCTTGTAGGTTATACTCCTTTGTAGCTTTCCATGTGTTTGCATTAGTTATTTACATGTGCAGAATAATTAGGCATTCTGGTCATTAGTTCAGTGAGGACTCCCTGAATTTTGAATAAAGTAATATCAGGCAGACTGTTTGTTCATTAATAATTGTTTACCCTAGTTGATTGGTTTCAGGATCAGAGAAATGTTCTGCTAATTAAACTATTCCCCCTCCCCCCCGTTTTTATAAACTCAGAAGAATATAGTGTATGTTTTTAAATGCATTCTTTTAAAGGAACATGATCAAAACTGACCAGATCAAAATTCAACAAAATTCAGTTTTCTCCATGATTTTAGCTTTATAAGTAAACATTCTTTGGGATTCAATTTTATATATATTTTAAACAGCGCAAAAGAAAAACTTTTATAAGCATTACAATAGGCCTTTCCCATCTTCATTTTCCCTCCAATTCCACATTTTTACTGAGTTCTGTAAGTGGGCATTATTTTTTAAATCAATACATTGTTGAATCATATGTGGCTACATCTAAAATTCCATTTTCCTTCCTATTACATGCTTTTGTGATTATTATTTTGTTTAAATGCATTTTTGCTATTGACTTGGGGTGGGCGAAGTTCCCAAGCCCAGGAGCTGCATACCAAAATGTTGTGGCTTGCCTGGGGTCATGGCAGTGCTGCTTTCCCCAGCTCTCCCTGCACATCAAAGCTCTGCCTTTGAAGCGGTCTGGTGGGTTTGGGCAGCAGCGATAGCAACGCAGGGCAAGCTCCTCCTGTTCCCACAGCTCCGTGAAGCTTCAGTGGCCAAAATGGGGGCTCGGCTTCTCTTGCTCCATTGCTCTGCATGGACATGCCCCCAGGCAGCCACTTCTGGTGAGAGCTGCTGTACAGGTGCCCAAGAGCTGTGTGTGGCTCCCAAGCCACCATATGCCCACCCCTTCTATATATACTCATAAACTTCCTGATGAGACAGTGGTAGGGCATGTGGACTCCTTAATACCATTACTCTTGTCTCACTGATTTTTCTTAATGTAGGTTCAATTCAAGGTACACAGATGCACCAAGTGAACCATGCTGATTTTCTTAAAATTAGTAATTTTTTGGTATTCAGCAATTATTCCATTTCAGATAAGGTAACCTTTTTGTCTCTTCATTTTAAGTTTAAGTGCTGTGGTGGGAAAGATTTTAAAGACTGGGAAAAAAATCAGTACCATGATTGTTCTGCACCAGGACCGTTAGCTTGTGGAGTGCCTTACACTTGTTGTGTCAGAAATAAGGTAGGCACAATCTGTTTTATCTGATTAATTTAACTGACTTTTGTTAATTCTTCGTAGTTCATACATTGCTATACAAAGTGACTAGTTCTCTTAAAGAACAACCTGTGCTTTTTTAAAAATTAAAATATGACTTTCTGTTAATAAACCAAAAGGGAACAGATTTTCATTCTGACTAGCTTTTTATTCCAAATATTTCTTCCACAAGGTTGTGGTGAGACCTGTAACAGTATGTAGTGGAGTCACACTTGAGGGTGTTTGTTTATTTATTTATTTAGTGTCAGCAATGTACTTGGCGCTTTACAACTTTTAGAAATAGACAGCGTCCCTGCCATGAGCTTACAATCTAAGAAAGACAAGGGAGGGGAGATGAGGGATGGGGACAACAGAGGGAGAGATTAGGATACATTCATGAAGACATGAGGTTTCAGGTACATGTGCTTGGCTTACTTACATAATTACATGGGGAAAGGACGGAGACTAAGGGGAGGAGGAACTAAGGAGGGCCTGACATAAGAGGTAGGTTTTCAGGAGGGATTTGAAGTATGGGAGGGAGGGAGCAGAGCGAATGTGTTCGGGGAGGGAGTTCCAGGCACGGGGGTCTGCAAGGGAGAATGGGCGAACATGCTTTCAGGAGCAGTGAAGTCGTGGGCAAGTGAGGGGGGTGGTGGTGGTGGTGGAGCAGAGCTTTCGGACAGGAGCATAGCGAGAGACTAGTGCAGAGTGATGGTGGGGGCAAGGCCATGAATTATAGGTAAAGATAAGAAGCTTGTGCTGAATGCATTCAGGTAGAGGGAGCCAGTGGAGAGAGGAGAGGAGGGGCTGCACTTGATCAAAGTGGCGGGTGAGGTGGATGATGTTGGGAGCAGAGTTTTGAACAGACGAGAGGGGGACAAGGTGTGATTGGGGAAGGCCAGTGAGAAGGAGGTTGCAATAGTCAAGGCAAAAGATTACCAGAGCATGGACTAGGGTTGTAGCAGTGGAAACAGTGAGGTGTATCTTAGCGATGTTGCACAAGGAGAGACAACAGGATTTATCAACAGATTCGATTTGAGGTTTAAAGGAGGAGGAGTCAAAGATGAAGCTCAGGCTGTGCGTGAGAGCTAGTTATCTGTGACTCTCAGAAAATTTAAAAAGGGAAAATAATTCTTTAGCAGTTGTGAGCTAAATGCTTCTCTTATCCGTGTCTATTTATTGGTATTAGTAACATGCAATTTATTGGATTAGCCTTGCATTACCATTTAAAGGGCTATATCCTTTTTGTGCTGTAGTACTGATTACCTGCATATGAGAGAGAGAGAGTTCAGTGCACTACTCAGAAACCAACCTCCGCTTACACAGCAAGTAAGTTGGTTTTGAGATGGTTCACTTCAAAAGTACCTCTGCTCTTTCTGTTTACTCCAGTGTCAGCTTGCTACCAAAGTGGCAGATGGAAAAACTTCTTTAAAATTTCATTGAATGCTCCTCCTTGCCTGCACCATCCCCTCTGCAAAAGTACTGGTTTGGTTAGACGTTTGGACCAGTTCCCAAATGTACTTGCTACTTGTCATTTTTCACACATCTAATTTGAATAGCATACTCTGTTTAATAAGTAAGTAGTATTTCCTCTTTACTACTACTAAATACTAGCATTTCTTTAGTGCTACTAGTCATACCCAGCGTTGTACAGATACACATAACATAAAGAAAGTCCCTGCTTCATGAAGCTTGCAATCTAATCAAGACACAAAGATATAGACAACTACAAATAAGAGTCTCCCGATGAATAATGGACTTCAGGGTGCAGGTATTCAGTAAGTTTATTTATTTCAGTTCAAATGGTTGAAATCTACAAGGATTGGGCCTGGGTTCATGATTTAAAAGCAGTCTCAAAGAAGTGGGTCTTTAGGCAGGACTTGACTATGGACAGGGAGGCGACCTGACGCATCACCTCAGGAAGTTTGTTCCAAGCGTACGGTGCAGCAAGGTGGAAAGTGCGGAGCCAGGAGTTGGTGATGGAGGAGAAGGGCACAGATAAGAGCATCTTGCCCGATGAATGGAGGTCACGAGTAGGGGTGTAGGGAGAGATAAGAGAGGAGAGGTACTGAGGCGCTGCAGAGTGAAGACACTTGTAGGGGAGTAGGAGAAGCTTGAACTGTATGCGGAAGCGGATGGAGAGCCAGTGTAGTGACATGAGGAGAGGGGTTACATGTTCGTAATGACATGCAAGGAAGGTGAGTCTCGCAGCTGAATTTTGAATAGACTGGAGTGGAGATAAGTGGCTCAGTGGGAGGCCTGTGAGAAGCAGGTTGCAGTAGTCTAAGCGGGATGTGATGAGAGAATGGATTAGGGTTTTAGCAGTGTGTTCAGACAGGAAGGGGCTGATTTTGGCAATATTATAGAGAAAGAAATGACAGGTTTTGACAGTGTTTTGGATGTGAGCAGAGAAGGAGAGAGAGGAGTGAAAGAGGACCCCAAGGTTGCAGGCTGAGGGGACTGGGAGGATGACTGTGTTCTCTACAGAGATTGAGAGAGGTGGGAGGAGAGAAGTGGGTTTAGAAGGAAATATAAGAACTGCTGTCTTGGCCAGGTTAAGTTTAAGGTGGCGGTGAGACATCCAAGCAGCGATGTTGGACATTTTACTCTTTAAAAAGTAATTTGCAGGGACCTGTTTTTCACTGCATTTTCCCCATGGGTGGCAATGGAGAAAACACAGGATGCAGTCACACAAGATGTTATCCCAGTTAGGGCAACGTTAACCTGCGATGCAGTGGCTTGTGTGCTCTGTGGCCGCCAGATGTTCACCCCGGGGTGGGCAGCCAGCTACTACGTGATGCATCCCTGGGGAAAAAAGCCAGGGACGCAGCATGTAGTAAGGTTGCCCAAAGTGGAATAGTGCTGCTGAAAGTGGGTTAACAGGCCACCTCCATGTGGCTGGGCCGTGTAGCCCTGCCGTGAGGTGGGGTCTGTGGATCAAGCCTGAGAGGCAGTGGGGCCTAGGATGAGCGTGTACACTCCTCCTAGGCTTCTCTCCCCCACAGTCAGCTCATGTGCTCCTCCCCCTCCCTCCCAACAGCTGCGTAGTGGCAGGGGGCCCAATCCTGCAGCACAGCAGGAGTCTGGGCATCCAGCCCCATGAGGCCAGCTCCTTGGCCCACCCTGGGGCATGGAGGGGCTGGTGATGGCCGCAGGGGGGCAGATCAAGTGGCCAGCTCTCCCCACTGGCCCAAAGTGTGGCGGCTGCATTGCATGCCACAGGGTGCGCGGGGGATCGGGCCCGCCCGAGCTCGTGTGGTTGCACCCACAGTGAACGTGGGTCCCTGCTAATTTGGAGCCCTGTCACATTTTAGTTTTCATGAGTGTGGTTGGTGCATGTGATTGGGAAAAATAAGGTACTTACTAGCAAATGTAGTTCTTGAATTTAGTGTGCTGAACACTTCCATCCTTTCCCTCTTCCAAAAAAAATGAGTTTTGAGATGAGAGAACTGAGCACATTCTGCACTCATTCTGCACATGCATAGGTGTTAATAGTGTGAAAGGCTCCCCTGTTTTCAGAGGCTGTAGTTGGCTTGCCAAAACTAAAAGGTTGGATCCTGGCAGGTAATAGTCAAAGACCTGTAAGCCATTTCCTCCAGCATTAGAAATCCTATTGCTTTTGAGAACTAAAAGGAAAATATTTAAACGTGCATCACTACTTTGGCCCAAACCTGTACCCCTTGCACATTATCTAGTACTATAACCACTTACTCCAGAGTAATCCTGCTGAAGCCCTACCGTTCACATTAGTTTGAACTTCTGTATACGCAGGCTGTGGAATTGATACCAGCTGAATTCAATCACATCTGTTTGCTAGCAATTCAAGTGAAAGCATTACAAGCTTTTTCTTCAACTGCACCAAACAAATGTGAACGGTAGGGCTTCAGCAGGATTACTCTGGAGTAAGTGGCTATAGTACTAGATAATGTGCAAGGGGTACAGGTGACGGGGTACAGGTTTGGGTCTGGATTTGGAGTGAAGATCTGGTGGAGATGGGAAGAGGATGGGGTGTAAAAGGTTGGGAGTTTTGATGGTTTATTTGTATTTTGTTTTTATTGCTGTGAGGTGAGCCTTCAGGGATTGGGCAGGATATAAATCAGTAATAATAATAAGCAGTGGATTTTTTCTAGCAAGAATAATTGTGAAGAAGGCATTTGAGAACTGAGTTCATGAGAGAGCCCTTCTTCATTCTGTTTAGGAAACAGAAACAATACCATGTTTTTTCTGACCAATTGCAAATAAGCAATACAGCATGGATTTTAACTGCAAATGTTTCATAACCAGTCCATAGAAGAGTTGCCGGACATCTCGTGTTTTAAGGGACATCTCTTATTTTAGACCCCATCACCTTCTTAGTCTCTTATTTTTGAAAGTTTGATCTGGCAAATATAAAACTACTATACCTTGTTGAATAAATTCAGATAAGCAGTGCATTCCAGAGAGATTTTGTTAACAATAGGCTCCATTCACAGAAAAAAAACCCCTACTCTTCTCAGTGATGTATTTCTCAGCTCTGTTTACCTAAAAATGGGAGCAAGCCCTAAAGCGGTATGCAGGCTTTCAATTCAACAACTGACTTACTGTTAAACATGAACCTGGCTTAACTGTGTTTTCTCCATTGCTGCCAGTGGGGACAACTCAGTGCACATGGGTCCCTGCTGTTAGATAAAACATCAGGAAAGATAAATGGCCATTTATCTTTCCTGATATAAAATATAAGAACACCAAGTTATGTATATGTCAAAGGACAGTCTGCCAAGTCCAGCAGCACCGACTCCGCAAGGTAATTGGTCTAGGAGAAATTTTACCAACAGTTTTTTGTATTTAAAAAATAAAAAAATTCAGAAGATAAATCTCTAATGTTTGACAAATGTTTCCAGATACAGTTTGGTTTCTGCACTGGAAAACTAGAGATACTATAGTATTTGTAATTACTCATTCATTTTGCAGTCATGGAAACGTTCTGTTGTGTGTTATGGAAGTGCCAAATTATTTTTTTTAAAGTTTCTTGAAACACATAAGAATCAAATTCTGATCTCTGTAACATCAGTATAAATCAGGAGTGGGGAACTTTAGGGCCGGGGGCCAAATGTGGTCCTCAGCAACTTTTTATGTGACCCCTTTCCAGTGCCTTGATCTGGACCCTGGATCCAGTCTCTACCCCCAAGCACTGAAAAACAGAGCTCAGGATAATGAATCAGAGAGGAGGGCATGCACACAGATCCACGGCACAGATCCACGGGGACAGATCCACGGCACAGATCCATGATCTGGGACCTCCTTTTATTGAATACACCCATTAAGCACCCCCTCCCCCAACCATTATGTGGCCCTCAGAGCTCATACCGACTTTCAGTGTGGCCCCTGGGGAAGAAAAGGTCCCCCACCCCTGGCATAAATCATATGGGGAATTGGGCAAAAATGCTCCACCATTAACGTTGATGGAAGTTTTGCCGTTGACTTTAATGACAGGATTGTCCTGCCTGTCTCAGAGTAGTTTCTCTAGTTTTATACCTGTGTATCTGAGATCAGATCAGGTCCCAAGTACTTAAACTTTTCTTTCTGAGGAGGCACTTATTTTTGTTTAATAAACTGCCTTGTGTTATACAGTGTTATGTTTAAAACTAAATAGTGTAATGACGTCCTCAGCTTTGAAGTATTTTTTAAAAATGCTGTGTTTATTCAATTGGCAAAAGTATGTTTAATAGTATTAAATCACTTGTAGCAGAAAGGGCATCACATTTAAGGGCTCAGTCCTGCAAACTAACTACAAGGGTAGTGGCTGCATGCATGAGTTACTCTTTCAGTCACTGCCCAAATTACAGGGCCAGGGGCCCCCTTGGCCTCCCCACCTTTTTTTAAAACCCCCATAAAAAAAAGAATTAAAAAGAAAAAGGGGGGGCATGATTTTATTGAGGAATCCCCTGCCTCTTTCCTTATAATTTCGAGCCCTGTTTTCAGTGGAATTACTCACCTAGGTTTTTCCTGGATTCTCCTGTGTAACGAAAGTAGGGTTTGCTGTGTTGGTCCGAAATACAGGCAATAGGGACAAAGTAGTAGAGCAATCTCTTTTATTGGACCAACTCCAGTTGTGTGCAAGCTTTCGGACCTCATAGGGTCCTTTGTCAGGCAGATCTGGGGTTACAGACCTGCCTGATGAAGGACTCTGTGAGGTCCGAGAGCTTGCACACCTCCGCCAACTGGAGTTGGTCCAATAAAAGAAATTGCTCTACTACTTTGTCTCCTATTGCCTGGATACTCCTATAGGACAATTTAAAACAGTCAAACAAACCCTGACTCCGATTTTGTGTCCAGGATGGATTGTGGGTACAGAGATGCAGGCACCATTGACTGGAAATGCCAATTAATCACAAGTGCAAAATTGGAGGATTCGGGACTTGGGGGGTGGGGGGATTGGGAAATTGCTCCAACTTTAGTTTCTTCTGCGGTTTTGCTGAGGATGCTAGTGTGAGATACTTGACACAGGATGCCTTAACCTATCTCAAGCTATATTCACACAAACAAAACAGAACTGATTTACCAAAACTGCAAGTAATTTTTCAGGTTTTGCTAACTCACTTTGGTATTGTTCACACCAGATTTGTAGGCTGATTTAGTACTGGCTCAATCGGCCCCCAGTGGCCACGTCATGGAAGTTCACAAGATAACTTTTCTATTCATGCCTGGCATGCAAAGCATCCTGGGATATCGAAGTGCACAAGATAACATTTCCATTCATGCCTTGCATGCAAAGCATCCCAGGATATTACAGTGCCTTGCAGTTACATCTGGATGACCATAGATGTAGCAGCAGGAGAGGCACAGTATGGTGTAATCTGGGAATGATATGTATACTATGTGTGCTGCTAAACATCATAAGTTAGTTCAATTTAGAAAACACTGGGAGTCTCCTCATTATTCCAGAGTATACACTTCGACTCCTACTTCGGAATACTGTCACTTGATGTGTGAACAATACTGAGGTACAACCAAGTTAAGGACTTACTTATTCGATTTAACTGTACGTGAGAATGGGCCTTGAATCTCTCCAGTTATTATGTAAAGTCAGAAGAAAACAAATATAACAGCTTGACTATTTGTAGATACTTTTAATGTAAATTTGTTGAATGAATTAAAACATATTTACCCTTGTCAGCGTGCGTTCAATTTTTGAAAGTTATGTTTTCTTTTCAGACAGATGTTGCCAATACCATGTGTGGATATAAAACAATTGACCAAGAGGTAAATTTAAGAATTAAGCATCATATTTATTTTTTTCTGGATTTTGTAACCAACATGTTAGTAGCTTAAGTAAATGTTTGCACGGTTCACCTGAGGAAGTAGACAGGACTTTGGTGTAGTGGGTATATTTATTTATTTATTTATTTACATTTTTTAGTCGCTCCCTCATGCCATGGCATCTCGGGGCAACTTACAAAGGCAAAATATCAACAATAAAAAATAAAAAAATAGAAACAACAATATCATTTAAAAATTCTATAAAACACATTTCCCCCCACTACCCCATCCTCCCATCAATCAATCAATCAATCAATCATAAATATTTATTTATTAATTTATTATGCGCATTTCTACCCTGCCGCCCTCGCACAAAGGTGACTTGGGGCGGCTCACAACAAAATTAAAATACAAAAATATACACATCAGTATAAATACCAAAATAAAAAACCTTAAAACGGAGCTTAAGAAATTTACACCGAGCAGTACAAACCCACCCATTCCCCTCCCCCCCCCCCCCCCCCCCCTCCTCCCTGCCAAACCCCTGATGGAAGAGCCAGGTCTTACAACTTCGCCGGAAGGCAAGGAGGTTCAGGCTGAGGCGAACCTCCACCAGGAGGGCATTGCAAAGTGACGGCACGGCTCCTGAGAACGCCCGCCTGTTCATTTGGACCCGCTTGAAAGTGCAGGACCTCCAGGAGGGTGCTCCCGGACAACCGCAGGGACTGCCCAAGGGGTGAGGCAATCTTTCAGGTAAGCAGGGCCCAGACCATTTAGGGCTTTAAAGTTTAAAACCAGCACCTTGAATCGGGCCCGGAAGATAATAAGCAGCTGGTGCAATGCTCGGAGCACTGGTGTAATGTGCTCCCTGTGGCCTGGTCCGGTCAAGAGGTGGACCGCAGCATTTTGAACCAGCTGCAGCTTCCGAACCGTCACCAGGGGCAGCCCCACGTATAGTGTATTGCAATAGTCCAGTCTCGAGGTGATGAATGCATGGATGATCGTGGCTAGGTCTGAGTCTGAGACAATATGGGTGGAGCCTTCTCACCAAATGTAATTGGCAGAAGGCACCCCTGGCCACAGCCAACACCCGAGAATCCAAGCGCAGCTGCGAATCTAGGAGCACCCCCAGGCTCTGCACAGATGGAACCAATGGAGGGCAAACACTCCCGATAATAGGAGTGTTCCCCTTCCCCAGACCACCGACACCACCTACCAGCATCACCTCTGTCTTATTGGGATTGAACTTCAATTGACTCAACCTCATCTAGTCCCCCACAACGGCCAGACACCAAGACAACAAAGGGACAGCAGGGCTTGGGTTGGATGAAAAAGATAAATACAGCTGGGTGTCGTCCGCATATTGGTGACTACAAACTCCCCAGCTGCGTATGACCTCCCGAAGCAGCTTTGTATACACATTAAACAGAAGAGGGGACAGAATGGAACCCTGTGGGACTCCACACAAGAGAGCCTCAAGGGTGAAGTGCAGTCCCCTGGAACCACTTTTTGTGACCTACCGATAAGGTAAGAACAGAACCATCGTAAGACGGTTCCGTCCACCCCAGCCAGATTCTGCAGGCGAGTCGCCAACATCTCACGGTTCACAGTATCAAAAGCGACGGTCATGTGACCCCTATCTAGCTCTACTAGGAGGTTGTCGACCATTGCATTGGAACTAAACATGTAAGGGCTACAGGATCATGCCCATATTACTAAGTACATGCTGTATTGTGGTGCCGAGAAGACCATTCTCAGCTCTGCCACGCTCCTGCATTTCATAGTCTTGTCAAACAACGTGGAGTATTATTCCTATGGAGCTCAGTGCCCCTTTTAGCCTAATTTCTTACCTACTCATTTGACTCTTCAGATGTTCCCCTTTTATTTAGGATCATTGATGCAGGGCTCAACTCCTGCAAGTTTCTGAGCACTGATCCAGCAGAGCACTTAAGTATTTGCTTAACTTTAAATAAATAAATGCTTCAGTGTATTAGCTGAGAGTTGGGGATAGGCTGTCTGCATTAGATTCAGTGGTGTTGCAGGTTTGTGTGTGTTGCTGTCAGAATAAATCCTGGTATACTATTAATTGTCCTGACTTGAAAATATGATCCTTTACTTTTAGCGCCTGAGTGTTCAGCACATTATACATGTGCGAGGATGTACAAATGCAGTACTTATTTGGTTCTTGGACAACTACAGCATCATGGCTGGTGTTCTGCTTGGTATATTGCTACCACAGGTAAGGCACGGTCATTGTGTTATCCATCAAAGGGGATGTCTGGGTCATTGCTTTGGTAGACAAAGCGGTATTTCATTTTATAGTATGTGAAATGAGTTTGTAGTTTTCATGTTAGAATGCCAGGTTTGTAGATAGAGCTCTGCACAGGATGCTTGGATTCAGTTCCCAGACCCTTTTTTCCTCCCATGGACAGAAGGGATTGGGAACGTAGGCAGGTAGCATTCTTCAGTCTTATGGAGGCTGAAGGGCTGAAATGAGATTTCACCCTTCTTGAAAAGCTCATCAAGAATAGACTTTCCGACAAAGTTTTCTCATCTCAAAATTTTCGTGAGAGTCTTGTGAAAAACTCGCAATTCTCATGAGATTCTTAAGAACCTCAAAATAGCAAAAACGTGATCTTCGCATGCGCAAAAATGACCACCAGGGCTGTTCTGCACATGTGAAGATCATTTGGGGAGCATTTTTGAAATTCTTGAGTTTCTCAGGAAACTTGTGAGAATCTCGAGATTCTCATGAGAATAAAATTCATTCTCGTTTCAGCCATTCATGCCACTCAGAATGCCACTCCTTCAAACCCTGGCATAACTTTGGGCTAAATGTTGGGGGTGGGGGTGCTGAATCTTCCTCTGGCCCACAGAAGCCCTTTCCTAGACATACATATGTTCCACTCCCAGAAGCTCCCAAGAACACTGGATGTTAATAGACATGACGTTGGCCTGCTATGGCCCACCTGGGCCAGAGGCTAACCTGCATATCTGTTAGCGGGCTGCCAGATGTGGGCCTGCTACAGCCCCCAACCGGGTAGATGGCGGCCCAGGAATGTGGGCCCAGAAGGAACTAAGCCAAGAGCTGCCCAGCAGGCCATATGGGCAAGTGTGTGTATTTGTGCCACCATCCGGGCCCTGGCATGGGTGTTGCCATGGCAGCCACCATGGCTGCCTGTCATGGGGCACTGGCTGCAGCACAGGGGCAGAACCAGCCGGCCTTGCATTACTTCTGGTCCCCCTCCACCCCACTCAGCCCCAGCTGGGTTGACCTGTGGGAATGTTTGTTCCGTTCCCGACCTAACCCGGACAGGAGTGGCTCCCTCTCCCCAGGATGTGGAGCTGGCATCTATTAACAACCACTGAAATCATTTGAAAACTAAACTCTGAGATATTTGAAACTGTAAAAGAAGTTTATTGCCTCCTTTCTCCCACTAAACTCTCCACGGAGCAGAGTTGGGAATGCTGGAAGTACTTTAGGACTCAAAAGTGTGGTGAGATAAGGGCATTAATCCCTCCCGCCTTAAAAATTAGATGGGAAGCATCCCCCCTTCTGCCCCCATAGCTATGCCCGTGCTGCCAGATGGTTTATAAGCAATGGTGTGGATGGGGCTCTAAGGACCCGTTCCTGCAAGATGGCAGGTCAACCTTGGAAACCCCACCGATTCATTGGGGGTGGGGTGACTTTGCATTGTTTCTTTTAGTCCCCCAAATGTGAAGTTCCTTCCCTCAACATTGCACTGGCCCAAATGAACAAAAGACATGAAAAAAAGAGTGATTTCCTGTCATGCAATGTTGTTACGGTGAGATGGTGGATAAGCAGCACTCCATCTTCTTTTCATTGCTGTTTTATTTTACAGTTCCTTGGAGTGTTTTTGTCTTTGCTTTACATAACTCGAGTAGAGGACATCATTGCAGAGCACAAGCTGAATGAGACTCTTCTGGATGGAAGACAACAGAAATCAGAAACTGAGTTTACAGGAGCTGGTTGCTGTATGTGTTATCCTGGGTGATGTAACAGCCATGCCAAAATCTCAGGTGCAGTTGAAGAAGAAGCCCACTAAAATCCTGTTATGTTGTGGTCAGTGCCTGTTTCTGCAGATTCTCCAGAACTTAAATGTGTTAACCACTTTGGATCTCTTTTACAGGGTGTGTGTGTGTGTGTGTGCTTAAACCCTAACTTCACCTGTGTGTCAATGATTCTCTTTCTGTATTTCTGCTCACTGCATTCTTTGAATTTTCATAGGATCTTTTACAAAGTGTCCTCTAAATACTTGAAATCCTAAATTTCATGGGAACTAAAATGTGGGTCAGATAATCTGCTGTACTGTAAGGTCATGGCTACACAACAGAAAAGGGTGTGCTTTGTACTTTTAGTGCCCTAGCTTACACATACTGAAATTCTTACATGAACAGGCTAAAAATGTGTTAAACAGTTGTCGTGAAGTCCTGTGCAGTAAGAAGCGAATGTGTTAGCTAACGTGTTGAAACACACCTTTCCCCCACATTTAGACATGCCATAAGAACATTAAGGGGTTTTCTGAGTATGGGAAACATGTTTTTATATTCGCTATCACACATTATACCAGTCATGAGTTGAAGATTACCAACATGGGGAATCCTGAACACGTATTGGGTTGACCACATGTGCGAGCTCGTGGGTAGCTGCTTGAAGATGCAGCAGCTCCCCATGAATTGGTATGAGTCAGGAAGGGGGACCTTACTAGAAGTGGTGGCAGTGCAGGTCCCAGGGAGCAGTGGGTGGGTGGGTGGAGCATGAGTGGCAGGGGGCATGGCAGCAGCCTAGCCCTATTACGTCACCTCCTAGGCACCCACTTCTGTTCCTGCTGGCATCACTGCTACTCAGGGCCTGGGGTGGCAAACGAGGAGAGCGTGGTGCTACCGCCCTGCTCTCCCCAGCTCACAACAGCTACATTCAGGTCCTTGCCCTGCACAGGATGCTCAAAAGCCATTCAGACCCACTTTGTGGGGGGGTGCTGAGTAGCCCACATATAGCCAGTTGCTGAGAGACTTTATGTTAGCTGAACTCACAGCTCTTGTAACTTAACTCCCTTTACTGTATTAACTGGCTCAGTTGAAGCATTCATTCTGCTTTTCTCCTCAGCTTTGGTGCCATAAGTGACTGCTTGCCTTCAGTGCTCATCCTGTGTCTACTGCACTGCCTTCGTTTTTACGTCCAAGGCAACAGGTGGCTGCCTGAATGATACATTTATTGATTCAGCCAGTGCCATATCAATATTAATAGCAAAATTACATAAAAACAAAATAAAACATTGTTCATAAAAATAACAAAAATAAAATCTGAACAAAAATAATCTGAACAGAAGTCATAACAACAAATCCCTCAATCTCAGGTTTTTAACGCCTTGCTCTTCCCGGAGCTTGCTGGCGGCAACAGCTTGGCCCCTGAATTTAGCACCCAAATATTCTCGAAACTTATTGAAGACAGTAGTTTGACCCCCATCCATCTCCTTATCCATCTCAGGGCACACTAATAACAATTTATCCCTAAATTAACTCTGGTTAATTACTATTCTGTTAACGAATTGTATACGGAGTGTAGCTGCACTAGCAGCAAAGGAAGCTACTGCCAGTGTAGCCTTCTCATCTACATCACTCAACAAATATACAGGTTGTTTCTGCATAGACCAACCCCTATTAGCATCTAAGGCGCTGAATCGTTTCTCCCTAATTTCATTATAAATAGAACAAAACACTAGATAATGTGAAAGGTCATCTATTTGACCCTTCCCCCCTCCCCCCACTCCCAACCCCCCTGACTGAATAGTCCACCCCCCTGTACCGTCCTTGAAGTAGCTCAGTATCCATTACCTGAATTCTCAGGTGTGTAAAAGCAATTCTCTGTCTAGGAATCTGTAATAGAGAGAAGTAACTAGATCCAGCAGGCCCTGGGACCCAGTGTTTGTACCATGGAGCAAAGCTAAGAGAGTCCACACAAGCCCTATCTTCCTGAAGTCACTTTCTGCTTAATCATCCTTACAGTACACATAAGGGGAAGTGATAATAAAAATTCAACAGAAAATCTGAGTGATCAAATTCCCTTATATACATGCCCCCACCAAAGATCTTTTGAATGAGTGTTATCATTCCTAATAGTAATTTTATCCATCAAGCATAACCACACTAATGTACTAGGGGAAGTGATTTTTAAAAAAACCAATAGACTAACACCAGAATTTAAATCCTTGAGGTAATAGATCTTAACCCCAATTCCAGACTTAATATTGCTAGTGGTGTGGCCCGTGGTACTCCAAGTAGGGTCCTCAGACATTGGTTAAACACCAGCTCCAAGGGGGCAACTGTCAACAATGAACCTCCCCAGACCTGGGCCCCATAACAAAGCTGAGATACTACCTTAGCCTCTAGGATTTTTTTTGCTGGGTGATCCATACATCCACCCCTGGCCCTAAAAAGAATTTCAAGGCTATCATTGGAGAGGTAGCTATCTGACTAGCATGTTTCAAATGAGAACCCCAGTTACCATTACCCGAAAACACCCCCACCCCCCAGGTATTTAAATGTACGGACCTGGTCTACCTTATGCCCATCCATAAACCAAGCCCGGTATCTCCGGGCAGAGTGAAAAACCATAACCGTGGTTTTCTCATAATTAATAATTAAATCATCCTGCTGACTCAGAAAACCAAAGCCATTCATCATTCGACTTAACTAAGCATTTCCTTTGTGATTACTGAAGGGTGTCTAGCAAGTGTTACTGTGGGGGCAGGGGAAGCACAGATGCAGCATTCATAGAATTGAACATTTTTTGAAGATCTCTTTTACTGTAGTCTGTAATATTTACATGTTTGTTTTTCCAAATGTATTTTCATATTGCTTCTTAAATGAAAGAGACTTGTGTGTCTTTGTCTATTTATATGGCTAACTAATTTCAAATATGTGTGTAATAACATGTTACGCAGTGCCTGACTAGTCTACTGACAAGAGCAGTTGTAACTGCTTTTAATACTGTGCACTCATGGATGAATAATTTGTGCCTTCTAATAAATGGCTATATGCCAGTGGCTGAGTCAGTCAGGTAATGCTTTGATGCAATTTATTACTGTACAGATTTTTGTATGCAAGTTACTGGATGTCCTTGATTTAATATGAATAATATGTATTGTGTTTTTTCCCATCAAGTTAACTCAAGCGCTCATTGAGTTTTGTTGTGCTCAGCTATTTCATTGTGAAATTTGATTGTACTCCTCAAAAATAAATTTTATGGAGTTTTTTAAACAAATTTTTATTGACAGCTTTACATATTCAATATTACAACGTTGCATATACATCTTTAGTCCCTATTTCCAGCACGGGGAGAATGTACCACATATTTAGCTGTCTTACATTGCCTTATTTTGTTTTTATTTCCCCCCCCTTCCCCTAAACCCTCAATCCCCTCCCCAAAAGGTGCTGATGCATGACCCTATTCTGTGATTGCAATACCTCAGCCGGATGCCCAAGACTCCTCAAATGTTCAGCAAAAGTGTCGTGTCATTGATTGGGTCCAAAAAGAACTCTTTTTTTCAGACAGGTGAAGGTCATTGACCATGTACTGTAGAAATCTTCCAATTTTCCACCAGCGTCTGCGAGAACTTTCTCCATGGTCATCACATACCATATTTGGTTGTACCATTCAGTCATTGTTGGAGCGCTGTTACATTTCCAATTTCTGGCAATGACGTTCAGTCTTGCCAGAAACAACTGGACACAGGTGTCTTTATCAACCTTCAGAAGCGGTATCTTAGGATAAAGGCCGAGAAGGGCTATCTTTGCCTTAAAAGGTATGACTAAACCTGTAGCCTCCCCAACAAATCTCCAGACTTTGGCCCAGAACGCCTGTATGTGTACACAACCCCACAGACAATGCTACAGGTCACCTACTTCTCCACAATCCCTTCCAACACAGGGTGGAGGTGGAGCTATTCATTTTCGAGATACGAGAGGGTGTTAAATATAGTCTCAGCAGTACCTTTGTTTGCATTTCAGCAATAGCAAGTGAGGTGGAGCATTTATGAATGTGCTGCCATAATTGCATTTGTGCACTTTTGTCTAATTTGATATGCAGATCTCTTTCCCATTTTTTGATGTAGTTTAGATGTGGTGTGTGCCAGATATCCTTCAATTCACCATATAGATGGGAAATAAGTCTTTTTACTCTATAAGCACCAAATAGCTCCCTCTCCAATCCCTTAGCCAGCAGGGTATAGCCCTCACTCTTTTTTTTTGTTCCCGTGAAAACACTACACAACTGGTTGTATTGAAGCTGGTGTATTGGGGACTTCAAGAGCGCCTCCATGTCCTTTTTACTTTTGAAATGGCCACCCTGGAACAGCTGCGAGGCATATACTATGCCTTTTCATCTTAAAACCCGTATCAGAGGTTGCGCATATCCCCCACATCTGAGGGATTCACAATCGATTGGAGAGCAAGGGGATATCTCTCCCCACGTATCTATTTTCAATGCACATTTCCTCCAAAGGGACCAGGCAAGACCGGCAAAAGGATGCTGCCGCTTCAGGGTGGGCCTGTCCAGCTTTGGAGAAGTCACTACCTCCTGCCAGTTATCAACCTCTAGACTTTGAGATTCAATGTCTACCCGTTTTACATCTCGAGGTTTGAAGAACCAGTACTTAATCGGTCTCAGACCAGAAGCTCGATGGTATAAGAGCATGTCCTGAAAGTTCAGCCCGCCTTTCTGTCAGGGTGCATTCAGTAACTTATGACTAATTCTAGGTCGCTTTCCCCTCCATACCCAGTGTTTCAGCCAGTTATCAGTCTCTCTAAAAAATATAGGTGGGATCTTTATTGGTAAAATTATAAGTTTGTACAGCAACTTGGAAGCAGCGACATCTTAGGGTATTTTCAGACGTTATGAGATCACAGTCAACCACAGTCAATTCCCTGTGGTGGTTGTGACCGCGTAACGTCTGATGGGGGGAACAGATGTTCCCCCCCAGATGTTCACCATGGTCAATCGCAGCGGGGAATCACATTCACCACGGGATCGGCCGAAGCAGCGGGGCCGGCGGTGATCATGTGGTGAAGGCAATTCCCCACCGTGATGAACCGAGCCATCACGTCTGGACGGTGGCCACGGCCCGGAATCCCCGGAGGGATTCCGGCCCGTGGTCAATTCGGGCGGGCGCTGCAGCCGCATTGGCCACGGCGTCTGCCCATCTCCCCGGAGGGCGGGCACCAGGGGAGCGTGGGGGGGGTGGGACCGTGCGGCTGCATGTTGCGCTGTGCGGCCCTGCCCCCTCCCCGATTGCCCGCCGGGAGCCCCCGGCATGTCTGTTAGGCCGTGACGCAGTGGCCCCGGTGGGGGATCAACAGATTGGTTCCATGACGGGGTCAATTGGCCCCGTCACGTCTGAAAATACCCACAAATAGGTTGACCCTGCCACGCCAAGAACATGCCAGACCAGACCAGCTCTTCGTACTCTTTTTAAAGTATTCCAATGTGTGAGGGAAGGTATCCTTAAATAAGTTAAGAGGATTCTTTGATAGCGATATACCCAAATATTTTAAAGAGGACTGATCTATTTTGAAAGGTATTTTATCTTCATGGAGGGGGTCTTTGTCCTGCGTTCCTTTGTATACCATGGCTGACGATTTAGTATAATTAATTTTGTAGCCTAACAAGGAGCCAAACAGGTTTATAAGCTTAATTAACTTTGGGATGGATCGAGAGGGTTTAGTTAAGAAGACAATCATATCGTCTGCATAGAGAGCCATCTTCTGTTGATGGCTCCCTACCTGAACACCCTCTATATCTGCGTCCTGATGGATGGCCACTGCCAGAGGCTCCAACGCAATGTCAAAAAGCGGGGATAAGGGACAACCCTGGTGCGTCTCCCTTTGTAGCGTAAAGGCCTCAGATAGCCTACTGTTGATTATTAATTGCGAGATCAGTTCTCGGTAGATCGTTGAGACCCAGGTCATGAAATTGCCAGAAAATCCCATATGTCAGAGAGTCGCAAAAAGAAAACGATATTCAATCCGATCAAAGACTTTCCGCATCCATCGAGACTACCACCACACTTTCCTTAGAGAGAGTGATTTGGTGTATTAAATCCACTGCTTTATGGACATTATCAGCGCCCAGCCTTCGGGGGATAAATCCCACCTGGTCAGCATCTACAATATCCACTATACAGTTGTTCAATTTGTTGGCCAGAGTTTTTGCGAATATTTTGAAATCGGAATTAAGCAGGAAGATAGGATGGTAGCTCGCACCGCCCTCTGCTGACTTATCAGACTTTAGGCATAATGCTATATTGGCCACTGAAAGGTGTCTGGCATTTTCCCGAATTTCAAGATGTCATTGTAAACACAGAGAAGAACAGGAACCAGCAAGTCTGCAAATGTTATATAAAATTCAGTGGGAAACCCATCTGGTCCTGCTGCCTTTCTCCTGGGAAGCTGTTTAATAGTGCGGCTTAGTTCTTCCTTGGAAAAAGGTTCATTCAACATTTCTATTTGATCATCTGTAAGTTTTGGCAGCCTTATAGACCTCAGGAAATTGGCAATGTCACCCTTTTGGGGCGGGGGGAGGGGGAATCGATGTATATAGCCCTTGGTAAAAGTTAGACATTGTCTCTGCTATTTTTTCTTGTTGTGTGGTTACCAGACCAGCAGGCATCCTAATTTGCATGATCATTGTTTTGTTCCTTTTATTTTTAACCATATTAGCTAATAATCTGTCTCCCTTGTTACTCTTTTCATAGTATAGTGATTTAATACTACGCATTTGTTTGGCAATTTTGTCTGATTCAATAAATTCTTTTTCTCCTCTAATTTTTAAAATTTGTTTCTTATGCTTTTTATTGGGGTCCATCTTATCAGCCAGTAACAGTTTATTTAATTTCATATATAAATCTTTTAGTTCTGCCCCTTTCTTTGATAGGCTGCTATAGAGATAAATTCTCCTCTGAGCACAGCTTTAGCTGCCTCCCACAGGACATGAGAAGTCACCGCAGGGGTATCATTATTCTTTAAATAATCTGTTATTGTATTCGTTACTTTCTCTTTGACATCCTGGCTTTGTAAGAGGTTTACGGGGAGCCGCCAGGCCCCCTTTGGGCACCCATCTTGTGTGCCTAGATTCATACTTAATTCGAAGGCATGATGGTCTGTGAAAACCGTGGGTATGGCGGTTACCTTCCAACATTTCTTGAGTAGGTCCCCCCAGGCTAAAGCCTGGTCTATTTTAGTAGACGACCCGTGTTTAGGTGAGAAGAAAGTGTAGTCCCTGAGATTAGGGGTCAGCGTCCTGCTGATGTCTTTCAGACAGGAGTCTTCAATTAATCTCACTACACATCTCTGCCAGCCTTCTAAGGGACTGCCACTTGACTTATCGTGGCATGAGAGGGGGCAGTTTAAATTAACCATTACCAATACCTCTCCTTGTGTTGATTCTGAAATTCGGAACAAGTTCTCTCTGAAAAAGGACTCCGAGTTTCCATTTGGGCCATTATGTTGACTAGAGTTATTAATTGATCCCCCAGTTTACCAATTAGCAAAAGGAAGCGCCCCTCCTTATGCTTTACTTGCTTTATTAGTTGAAAATCTATAGTAGCTGCAAATCCTATCGCTACTTCCGCTTTCTTCTTGGGCGCACAGGAAAAGAATAAAGATCCATAGTTTTTGTTCCTAAGACAGCCCTCATCTTGCTTAATTAAGTGGGTTTCTTGTCAGAAAAAAATTGCAGCCCTATGTATTTTAAGATATTGAGCAACCCTTCTTCTCTTGGCTGGGCAGTTTAGACCTCTCATTTAATGAAATGACTTTTAATTTTTGTCATTTCAATATATAGGAGTTCTTGGCGTTTGTAACTTTATTTTATATGTTGGTTTTCACGATATAGAAGGCCTTAGCCTTTAGATGGCACCTCTTGTCAGACCAGGAGTGTCCAGAGACAGTTTTATTTGTGAAGAAGGCCTTGTTCTTCATAGGGCACATCATGTCAGGCAACACATGCCCAGGGTATGTAGTTATTTTAGCTAAATATCCAGGGTTAGTATTCGTTTCTAAAAAGGCCTTAGCCTTCAAACAGCGCATCTTGACAGGCAACAAGTGTCCAGGATCATTGCTTATAATTTGAAAGGCCGCAACCTTTAAGTGGTGCACCTTATCAGGCCACAGGTGTCTAGGGTCAGAATAAATTATTGGGAAGGCCTTCGCCTCTAATCAGCACATTTTGTCAGGCCACAAGTGTCCGGGGTCCGAGTAAATAATAGAGAAGCCCTTAGCCTTTACAAGGTACATCTTGAGAGGCCACAGTGTCCAGGGTCAAAGCAGATTACTGAGAAGGCCTTAGCCTTTAAATGGCACATCTTCTCAGGCCAATTTATTAATAATTTCAAAGGCCTCAGCCTTTAAACGGCACATCTTGCCAGGCAACAAGTGTCCAGAGAAATTGTTACTCCCTTGGGAGTCTCTAGCGTTTACTTGCATTATCAGGGTCAATGCATCAGTCAGCACAATAGTCATCATAGTGTTAAGTAATACTAAAACCAAAAAATAACAAATTAAAATCAAACTAAAAATAAAACCTCTCCCATTCCTCACGCCTCACCCTAACCCTTCCACTCCCCATCTGCCACACTGCCACACACCCATGCCCTCTGCCACACTGGCAGTAGGCCTCTCCAGGGGGCAGGTGAGACCAATGTTGTTGCAGTGGTTTGAGGCCCACCGAGACCCCTCCCTTTTAAAAAACCCCACCGCATTTAATAATGAGACTGAACCCAGACATATGTATTGTCTAGCCTTCCAACTCTAATTGCTCTATAATACCATCTAGTAGGGATGGGAATGTCGGCTTCGGATAAAACTGAAAGTATCCAAAAATGGCCATTTCGGATTAATCTGAAATTTCGGTTCTTTTTCGGTTTCGGTACTATCGGATCTTTTGCATTGATTTTTTGTACTGGATTTTTAACATTGCGGTTTGTCCCCCATTGAAAAACTGCAATGTTAAAAATCCGGTACAAAAACCAATGCAAAAGATCCGATAGTACCGAAACTGAAAAAGAACCAAAATTCATGAGACCCGAAACCAAAATTGACTGAAACCGAATTTTTGCCCAGAGTCCCATTCCTACCATCTAGTGGCTTATCCTTATTTCTAACTAGTTAACTTTGTTTTGGAAGCTATTCAGCCTCTAGCCCATTTGTGATGTTATCCAGCCATCTTGTGGCTCAGAGGCACAACAGCAAAACCTTAACGTTTCTTAGTTAATACATTTTTACACAATCAACATTACATTTGCATGTAACCTATTTGCATGTAACCTATTAAGATATCCAGTGGAAAAGCTTTGGATTATTATAACAAACTAATTGACTTAATCTATTTACATCAATCTCCAGTTAGTTGGAGTGCTTCGTGTCACCCAACTTTGTCCACAGATATTTATAAGCTGAGAGAAACTTGTCTAGGGAGGGAAGTCCCTCACTCCAAACATAGTTGGGAACCCTGGGCTTTCTAGAAAAGAAAAAAACCTGTTTAAGTGGTAACAGAGTTGTCTCCCTCTGGTATGTTGCTCTTGAGCTCCAGGTTGGATGTAAGGAATTTCTTAAAGCCAGCAATGGAGTCAAAGGATCTCCGACGGTCTTTAAAGATGAAAGATAGGCGTGCAGGGTGCCATATCTGGGTCTTTATTCCTTGCTTGTTAAGCCTGTCCGCATACTTATACCAGGTCCTCTTTTTGCTAGGGTTTCTAGCACGAGCTCTGGAAAGATTTTAATTGCTTCTCCCTCAAATTCTAAAGAGCATGTCGTGCGAGCTAGGCACAAAATGTCCTCCTTATCTCTAAACTTTAGAAATTTAACAATAATGGCCTGGGGGGAGGGGGCTCTCCATCACTCGGTTTTGCGTGGCAGGTCCGGTAGGTCCGCTCCACCACCGCCACATGTAGATGGGTCTCTGCGGGAAATAAGCTCCCCAACAGCAGTTGTATGAACTTACAGGCATCAGGAGACTCCCATCCTTCCTGGACCCCCATAAACCTCAGATTGGACTGTCTGCTTCTGTTTTCGAGATCCTCACATTTAGAGCAGACCCGGGTCATGGAAACAGAGAGTGCATTGAGGAAGTCATCATGAGTTAAAACTTTATCCTCTAGTGTGCTGACTCGCTGCTCAGCTTGATCCATTCTTTTCATTACTACCTCCACTTTTTTAGAGACAGATGTAAAAGCATTCTTCAGCGAGCTCATTTCATCCATCAGATCTGTGTGTACCCGCTTCAGATCCTTTCTCATAGCCTTTAGTATTTTGGCTATCTCTGAAGATCTTACTAGGCCTCCCTCATGGGCTTCTGGGCCTCTGTCAGCCATGTTGTCTTCTCCTTCCTTTGCCTCAGACTCCACTGCTGGGGCAGCAGGCATTAATTGCCGCTCACAGTACCTCCTTATCGATGATCTTTCACCTTCTTTGGCTTGCTTAGCCATTCAAACAACCTTGGGATAGTTTTTTTAAAGTCAGAACTGCGGGTTATTATTTTCTTTAAAGAGCACTAGGCCTCAGCAGAGCCCCTTCACCACGCGTCTATCAAGTGGGGAGAGAAGGCAGTGCCTTCTCCACCCAGCTAGCAGCATTCAGCAAAGGGGTTTTGCCTGTGTGTCATTTCCTTAGGGGGTTCCCTGGGTGTGTGTGTGTGTAATGTGAGCATGGATCTGTTTTTAGTAAGGGATCCAAACCACAGATTAAATTAACGTGGGTACACAAAAACCCAAACATGGGCAAGCAGCCTTAGTTCCCCATCTGTAATGACCTACCTCACCAGATTGTTGTGAGGGTGCGCTAGATAAGGATTGTAAAGCTCTTGGAACACTGGAAGAGCTATATAAATACACAGAGTGGCCTGACAATTCCAACACTTGGATCTTGCTAATCCCAACCTTTCTCCTCTCAAAGTTAGTGACATAGGATCGAGTCTGCAATGGAAATGCCTTCCGTGACAATCTGTTAAGAAAGAAGGGGTAATGAATGAACATCTTCGAAAGGGCTCCTGGAAAAAGTGTAGTTCAAGGAGGGATTTCAGCAAAGAAAGAAGGCATTGTAAGTGGAGGCAGAATGTGAGGAGTGCAGATGATTGTTGGAGGAGGATATAAAAGTGAATTTGGGAGGACTAATTTGGAAAGTAGGTGAAAGTTATGACTTCGGGGGGAAATTAAAAAAACAGTGTAGGTGTAGGAGGAAATCAGAACAAACATGTAGGCAGAGGCAGGTCTGTACATGGCCATCAACGTGAAAACACAAAACTCATAAGCAGGAGGAAACAAGCAAAAGGGTTGTGGAGAGGAATGACAAGTATTTTGGGCATGGTGTTTGGTACTGATTTGGGTGAGCCGAGCTATGGGTTACTCCAAAAGGTGGAAGTTGGGGTATTATTTATTTTTTCAAATTTAGGCACTGCCCTTCTAACAAGGGGTCAGGGTGGCTTACAATAATAAAACAATAAAAATGTGTGCAGTAATACACTCCCTCACCACTGTTGGAAATACATTCCTTTGGTTGCATCCCCTGTCACGGAGAAACATAGGTAAACACACGTGTAACACGGGACTACATGTAGACTACAAGTCTGGTAAATATGCAATGCCAAAGGTTCCACATGTATATAATGTTACAATACATGTAGACTACAAGTCTGGTAAATATGCAATGCCAAAGGTTCCACATGTATATAATGTTACAATACATGTAGACTACAAGTCTGGTAAATATGCAATGCCAAAGGTTCCACATGTATATAATGTTACAATACATGTAGACTACAAGTCTGGTAAATATGCAATGCCAAAGGTTCCACATGTATATAATGTTACAATACATGTAGACTACAAGTCTGGTAAATATGCAATGCCAAAGGTTCCACATGTATATAATGTTACAATACATGTAGACTACAAGTCTGGTAAATATGCAATGCCAAAGGTTCCACATGTATATAATGTTACAATACATGTAGACTACAAGTCTGGTAAATATGCAATGCCAAAGGTTCCACATGTATATAATGTTACAATACATGTAGACTACAAGTCTGGTAAATATGCAATGCAAAAGGTTCCACATGTATATAATGTTACAATACATGTAGACTACAAGTCTGGTAAATATGCAATGCAAAAGGTTCCACATGTATATAATGCTGAAATGGAGAACTGTAAAACTCAAATTAGGACTCTGAGAACTGTACAACTCAAATTAGGGCTTTGACACATCACCAGGCTACAGGAAATACAAAGAGATACCAAAATGTGTATTTGAGGGCCAGACGAATGGCCAGAGACATTTATATGTTAATGTAGGCTGACATTGCATACGTGCAAACGGACACACAAAAACTGATAACAAGAACAAAGGGAATTCGAGAAGTCTTGAAGAGTTTCCTCCAGGAGATATAAGGAGAAGTATCCCGGGGGGAGAGAGCCCCAAACCCGTGACATCCCCCCTAAGCACCTTATCCTGTTTGTTTGCTAGAAACAGCAGGAGTAGGTAGTCAGATCAGGGAACCCTACCCCCATCCACTCTGCTCTACTCTTGCTAGGACCTGATTGGTTAATCTCCTCTCCCAGGAGTTTTCTCATCTCTTTGTGTCTGTGAGATAGTACTCAGAGAGTTTCCTACTTCCTTCCTGAATACTCCAAGTCTTAGGACTTAGTATAGATGTAGGCCTTTCCTATCCTACATGTATTTCCTAATAAAGCTACTTAAGCTTACGTATGCTTCCTGCCTGCTTATTGATGATTAGCTACTCACCCTCTTCTGTAAACTGCATTGGGCAAATGAACGCAATGAACTCACAGTCCTTGCATTCCAACACCCAGAACCCTCCCCAATAACCCAACCAACCCTCAGCCCGGCCCGCCAAGTGCTCTTCCAAATAAAAAAGTTTTACACCGCCTCCAGAAGATGCTCAAGTGAACTTGCCAGGGAAGGGAATGCCATAAAACCGGGGCAGCAACCGAGAGTGCCTTCCTGCGCACACATGTCCTACGGATAAGGGTAACCGATGGAACCTGCAAGAGAGCGCTCCCCGGCCAACCATAGAGGCCGCGATGGAACATGGTAGGACAGGGGTCTCTTAGATACGGGACACAGACCCGTAGGGATTTAAAGGTCAAAACTCGCACCTTGCATTGTGCCCAGAACGCTATAGGGAACCAGCGCAGACTTCAGAGCGCTGGTGTAATGTGGTCGAGGTGATTCATCCCGGAAAGGAGCCGAGCCACCACATTCTGCATCAGCTGCAGCATCTGAACTGTCATCAAGGGCAGCCCAATGTAGTCAAAGCATGAGATAACTAAAGTCTGGCCAAGTGGTGTTCACAGTAGGAAAGCATGGGGTGAGTGTTATCATTCCTAGGGCTAGCAGCCTGTGCTGGGCTTCAGTAGAAAGCATGCCTGGATTTGCTTCCCCATCTCATACAGGCAAGATCAGACCATGACCTGGGATTGTTACACGTGATCAAGACATTTTCTGGTTTAGAAGGTAAACTTTTTATTTAGGAAACATCTTTGTACAAATCTTAACTTACACTCAAATTAACTTATCAGTTCAAGACAGTCAGAACCTTACAACAAAATCTGCTCCTCAGCCTGTACGTTCTAAACTATCATATCTTCCCCATTTTCCATCGGATTTGTCTGAAGGTTTCAGAGTTTCAGTCTCTCACCCAGGAGACCCTCCGTGCAAAATGTTACAATGATAGCATAAATCATCTTGATTTTAGAAGCAATAGAATGTTTGTGCGTTATAATGGAGAGTGCGAGATGCCTTATTTACAGGAAAGAACTAAACAAATTGGAAAGTGGCTTAATTCTGTTAGAGGAGGAGATTAGCAAAACAAGGCCCCAGGTGACTGCTGATGGCTAGTAGCAACTGCAGCTTATTTCCAGCGGTTCACTCTCAAGAGCTGGATGTAAGCAAAGGAGAGGAACACAAGGGTTAAACACAAGAGGGCCACTTCGTTCTCCCAGAAGCCCCAGATGCTGTAGCTGATGCCTTGCTGCTGCATGTACGTCTCTCCTGGGACGCTGCAAGAAAGAGAGGAAGGTATTTGCCACTATGAAAAGACGGAAGGAACTACTCAATCAAGCAGCAGCTGTTGTTCTGTTTAGGTTTGGGGGGGGGGCACAAAAACAAGCAGGGGCATTGTCTAACACAAGCAAACAAGCAAACAAAAATTCCAAAGACACCTAATACTATTGAAATATACTATAATATAAAACACAATGTATAAAATGTACATACACAATCATATACTCAAACAAAATCCACATGAAAAATATATAATATAATACATCAATAGAATAGCTAGAAAAAGACAAATATGCAATGAGCCCGACGCGTTTCGAGCAAAAGCTCTTCCTCAGGAGCGTTCTTTTGCTGACAGACTCTTACATTCATTTATAAATAGTCAAGAGCCACCTTTTCTCTCTGCTACAGGCTCTGAATATTATGCTGCTTGAAACATGGATATGTCACTAGCTCTGGAGCGTGTCTCCTTCTAATCTCTCTCCCACAACATCGCTCTATAAAGCTCATCAGGTAGTAATAATCAGCATGCTACCCTGCGTTAATACTCTAGCTGACAGGTGGATTGCACTGTTGCATGGCAGACTTATGTACTTGAACCCCAGTCTAGGTATCCGAGTACATACTACATCTCTCCTCTTTGAGATGTCAGAGTATGACATCGTCTCCTTTCTTTCTAACTGCTTGTTGGCTGTGGTAGTTTAGACATGTTTCTCAAGGGATGAATTAGCTCTTAGGGGCACCCCCTGCATGTAGTGCATCCAAAAATTAAATGTTAATCCCATTCTTATGGGGATACTTCTATTATACACTCAAATAGCTTAATGACCAAGGACACCATCAGCTAGTGGAAGCTAGTCACCGCCCTCTCCTAGGCTTNATCAGAAAAGATTTCACACCAGTTAAAACCAGTACGATGTTGCTTTCACACTGCTGTTAAGTGTGGATTTATTGAAAACGGACAGCAAAAAGGTAGGTTTGAGTAGCTTTGAAAGTCGGATTTCTTTAGTGCGATATTGACCACATTTAATCGAATTTATGTGTTCAGACATGCATGAAACATTCGTTTTTTGAAAAAATTCGCAAAAATCAGAACGTCTGAATCCCCCCTAAGTGACTTGCTTAAGGTCACACAGGGAGTCTGTTCCTGAGCCAGGAGAAGTGCCCAGCTCTCATTAATCCCAGCCCAGTGACCTACCTACCGAACCAGAGGTTCCCAAATAGGGTCTCATAATCTGTGGATGGAGTGACGGTATGACTATTTGACACACTTTGCATGTCTTTGCTGTCTCAGTCAGTCACAGAATTGTTAAATGTTAAAATGAGTTCATAAAGGAAAACCGGTTGGGAACGCTGTATTAGACAGTTTGTCCTTCCTAAAATAGGCTGATCATGTAGCTTCCTGACATCTCCCATTACCTCCCATACTCCTGTATGCAGATCACACAAAGTATGGTGCCCTACCCCCACGTCACCCTTAGTGGTGGCTAGACCACAGAAAGTGATGATTGTGTTAGGTCATTGTATGTTTACAGAGGCACAGATCCCCACGTCAGTCCCTGTGGTGGCCAACACCCCCCGCCCCCCCGGGACATCAGGTTGCAGGCAGAGTGTCTTTTTCATTTCATCCCAGCCAGGCTTTCCCAGGTACCACACGCTGCAACTTGCTGTGAGCCTCAGGCAAATGCCAGTGTTCTGTTCTGCAGTTACCTGAGTGAGCAGGTCCCTGATAGTTCCCTTTTTATTTGCCAGGTAGAAGAACACTGCAATATCGGACCTTATTTTTTGCCTTGCTTGTGACAGTTGATGGGCAACGTTTGTGCTTACCTGGTAAAGTTCAAATAGAAAACTCTCCCTTTGAGTTCATTGATGGTTAAGGCCTAAAAGAGGAAACCATTTTAAACACACACAATATGAGCAAGTGTTGGGTTAGACAACCAACAAGCACAGCTGTGACAGTGCACAGATGTGAGGAAATTTGCATGGGAGGATTCCTAGTATGGGAAAGGGGATTCTGATGTGGAAAAACTTGAGAGTCATTTCTAAAAACCAAGAGGGACCTAACCAAGACTTGTCTCTCATTTCACAACAGAGAAAAGGCAGAGGCTGGCTGAGACCCTCACTTTGCGAACCCCTGGATTATGGGAAGCAGGGATGTTCAGCTGTGGACTGGTGGTTTATCAAATGCATCTTTCTTGTGGCTCCTTTAGGGCATAGCTCCTTCCTTTCCCTAGAGATCTCTAGGCACTTCACCACAGGGATCCTGCTGTTTCTGACTAGCACTGGAGACACTCAATGTGAGGACTTTTGAAACCCAGACCCTCGGAGCTTCCAGTGTTATATATGGAAAGCTCACAAGAAAAGAGACTCAAAATCTGAATGGAAAGAAAAGGATGGGAAACTCCAGCTACAGAACTGCTTCCTGAAAATCCTATTGCAAGTACAGAGAGTACTGCTCATGCTCATTACAAAAAAACCCCATCACGTTAATGTCTTCACTGAGATGACTTGTTGGCTTTGGAGTGGTTTTACTGCAGTAATGCTGGATTCTGCCAGCAGATGGTGCCACAGTTTTTATAAAGACTGTAATAACAGTTCAAGCTCCAGCACAGCAGGAGAATGCGCCAACTTGCACAGTATCTGCTACAGAATCAATCATTTCACTGATTGTTTCCTGTGCAAAACAAGCACGGTACAAAGTTTTGAAAATGAGACACATGCAGATTTACAAATGATATTATTATTAAGTATTTATACAGCATCAGCAATGTACCTGGTGCTTTACGACTGTTGAAAATAGACAGGATCTCTGCCCTAGGGGGCTTACAATTTAAGAGAGAGGCGAGACAAGGGGTGGGAACAACAGAGGGAGAGACGAGGATACAGTCATGAAGACATGAGGTTGCACGTACACGTATTTAGCTTCATTACATAGGGGAAGGTGATGATAGGAAAATCAGGAAGGAGACAGAGAAAGAAAGCAGAGGGTTTCAGTGAACCAGGAATGGGCTTCAGGGGGCTCTGCAAAAGAGCGGTTAGCAATTAATATAATGGGTGCTACTTTTGATGACAGCAGGATAGGGGAACAAATTTGTTCTTTTACCCTTGGCCAAGACCTCATAAATAGCCAGAGGTACAAGCAAGGAGAGAAAGATCGTACAGGGAGTTTGTGAAATTCAGTTTACTCCTAATTTTTGTCAAATCTGCCCTTGAGGGCTGTGACTCACGTCCATGCCATATTTGAAGATGCTGATCCACTTGATCCAGGCTAGCCAGCTCAGCATGGAGTTCAGATTAACGAGAAATCCTCCAAAGACCTGAAGGAGACAGTGTAACAAGTCACTGTCTGCACATTTCTTTTTTATCCCAGTTTTTTATCTATACAGTGACTCTTTATCCCACCTTAGCACTAAGCGTACTACTCAGGCACCCGCACTAGCAATTTGCTATTAGTTATAAAAAAGGAAAACAAGGAGATCCTATTCATCCAAATAAACAGGATTTCTATACATTAAAATACTGAGAAGAATTTTATTAATTAATTGAAAAAAGAGATTTCATACACGATAAGGTTTTCAACTTATCTAGCTAAAAAATGTCCCTTCTCCCAGGCTATTGTCCCTAATATGGACTGGCACATTCTAAGAGTTTTCCTGAAAAATATTTAGCACAGGACAGCAGCTAGCGCCTGGTATCTACTTTCTCCTCAGCAACTCCTCTGCTTGTGTGTGCGGGGTGGGGGGTGGGGTGCATTAGCGCTTGTGCAATAGGCACCTTCATATATTATGCAATTTAGTAGACTCCAAACTACAAAGTCTATTTAGCACCACACTGCCATATCATCTGCTCTAACATGCCCCAGCAAGGAGGAGGATGCAGTATTCCCAGGGCTGTCCCTACAGAGGGTAGGGCCCGGGGCGAGGCATAGGACACAGGGATGGGCGAACAGATCGCAGTTCGGGTTCGGCCGTTCGGTTCGGCCGCGTTCAGTTTGTGTGTTTGGGTTCGGCCATTCGGGTGGATCACCGAGATCGCGTTCGGCTGTTCGGTTCGGCCGCCTTCGGTTAGTGTGTTCGGGTTCGGCCGTTCGGGGGTCGGCCGTTCGGGTGGATCGCCGAGATCGCGTTCGGAGTTTGGACTAAAAATATTGCGAGCGCGCGGGACGCTGGAAATCACGCTGGAAACCGGAAATTCGT
>QEPC01010396.1:2573312-2598817 GCA_003113815.1 Sphenodon punctatus
CTTCACCCCTGGTGCCTGGAAGTCTGCTCCTAGCTGAGTCAGATGACTTCCCCCTCCCTGCTACATTTGGCCTTCCAGTGACCTGACAGTGACAGTTCCCCTCCCTGCTTGGCCTTCCAGTGACCGGACAGAGTGACAGTAGACCACGTTCGTTTTAGCCATCCAAACTCAACCGAACGTGATCCAAACTGACCGAAGTGTTCGGCCATTTCGCCGTTCGGTTTGGTATGTTCGTGTTCGATCATCCGAGCAGGCCGAGTTCAGGCCGAACACCGAACTTCCGAACCGCGTTCGCCCATCCCTAATAGGTCAGGGGCCCCTGGGTGACAGGGGCAAGTTCCAGGACAAGCAGTACCCCTGCCCAACCCATAGCAGCAGTGGCAAAGCATCATGTCATTCTCTCTGCCCCTTGCTGCCCTCTCCCAGAAGTGCTCCCTCCCTGCTTGCAGAAGCCCTGGTTGGAGCTACACAGCACCTGTGGCGGGGGAACAGTGCTGGTGAGCAAGGGCCTCGCTCTCCCCCGCTCAGAGACCTGCCATGGTGCAGTGTGGGGCTCCCTCCTATGGCTCTGACCAGGGCTTGTGCCAAGAGGAAGGGGGCACTTCCAGGAGAGGGCAACAAGGGGCGTGGTGCTGTGCCACTGCAGCTACCAGCTGTGCGGGGGTCCCACTCTTTTTCCAGGGCCCCGGGTAATTCCAGTGTTACTCAGGATGTAGCACACAAATATAGATTCTTGTACCATATCCCTGTGAACAAAAAGCTCTGCTTGCCGGATTCAAAGTACTTGGGTAATATTATTAAACACCCACGCTCTACACCACCTCTTCAAGCTGATCAGGTTTATCTGTATTCAGTGTAGTCGAGTGGACAAGGTTATGGACTTGGCCCGTTGAACACGGAAATCACTATAGAAATTATAAGCAATAATAGTAATATACAGGTACAAAAAGCAGGGCAGGGTCCAGGGACTGAGATTTGCTTCAGGTGAAGAGAGAGCCAAGCTTAGAATTTGGACTTCCTGCTTCAGACCATCCTACCCCACTCAGAGCAGCAAACGCTTAGCTGGCTTCTGTATCTCACTTCTTTCTTGCACAGCATTGTACGGATTTTTAAAATGCAATTTCCCAGGGCCTTCCAGTTAGAGAGAGGATCAAATACCCCTAAACTCTGGGTATTTGAACTCTGGCCCCAGATTTGTATGTATTGGTTTAGGGCTCATTCAGAAGTGGTTTAAAGAGCACTTACAAGTGCCAGCAGCAGGATGTAAATGTGAAGAATGCATGCCCAGATGACGTCTGAAAAGGTGCCGCCACGCGCATGATTGAGCTTGTTGGCACACTGACAGGCACGCTCTACTGACCTGAAAAAAAACAGGTTGGTAGAACGCGCCTGTCAGTGCGCCAAGCTCAATAATTCGCACGGCGCCTTTTCAGACGTCATCTGGGCGCGCATTCTTCACATTCACATCCTGTCACCGGCACTTGTAAGTGCTCTTTAAACCACATCTGAATGAGTAAGCGCTCAATGCCATTGGGCTCTGGACATCTGAGAGGCAGAAAGTTCTTACCATCATGAAGACGAAGGGAAGGGCAATCAAGATGTTTGCAACGGCAAAGGTGTCAACACTGGCGCTCACCAAGAAAGCCATGCTCACAGCAGCCAAGTTTGTCAGACCAAGAGTTATAACATACAGGAAGAAAGAGCCTGCATCTGGTTTGAGACCTGTGGGCAGGTACAGAAGGGAAGGTGATCTGGTGTTGACTGAAGGTCTAACTGAAGCAAAGCTACTTAACAAGTTCACATGGCTGCATCTGTGGGTAGCATGGGTATCATTGCTATGGCATAACTACGGCACCTGATGCTACAAGAACAGCAGATTGACATTATCAACAATTGTGTTCTGTAACAGCCACTGGCTGCAAGGAAGTTCACAACACCATCTCCTTAGCATTCACCACCAGGCTCCTGCAAGCTCCCACCTCTTGCATTTTGGTTTGTGTTTTCAGGATGTGGTTATAAAAGAAACTCAAAGCACTGGAACTAGAGTTGGTATTTGGAAAGTGATGATGCCAGAGTTACAATCTTGAGTGGAGCAGCCTTCCCAAGTTTCAGTTTACTAGGAAGTCAGTTTATCACAGTGGCTCCCAAAATTGTTGCCTGCATGATCCCATTTTGAGACTTAAATATAATCCCATGTCCCCAGATAACAAGATAGACAATCCTCTGCTTATGAGAAATAAAATATGACTCTGCTTTTGAAGAGCAAAATATGACAAAGTAAGGAAAATAATATCCCCGTAGTAACTCCTTCAGGAACTAGGTATCACCTAGACGTTCTGTGACATTTCCCCCATGGTATTAAGAGTGCTAGAGATAGAAAGCACCTTGAGGGTCATCTAGTCCAGCCCCTTGTACCGATGCAGGATTCACCACACTCAAACTACCCACACAGAAAAATCTATCCAACAAGTAACGGCTTATTAAAAAATCTGCCACAAACAGAGACTGAGTCTAATGAGAGCACACTGATGTCTAAAATAATGGGGAACAATTTTATAAAAAGAAAAATATGGATGTCTCAACCCACCCCACTCCCCCAAAATCACTCTCTCATGGAGATTCTGACCTGAAAAAAGTTCAGTACCTACCCATCATGAAGTATGATATAGAGGAAAATAGTAACAAGGGGATGATACGATTGGGAACCAGATCAGAAAACACCTTGGCCAAGAAATATGCTGAGGTCCTGTAGTATCCCCTGGAGCTCTCGTGACTAGGGGGTGGGGGGAAAGAAAAGGAACGAGTGAAGCCACGATCCATAAACCACTTAGTCTGGAGACGTCCCACTGAGTCATGGCATAAATGTCTGGCAAGAATTGCCTAGGGATGATCTCCAACACCAGAACTGCTTTACCGTCTCAGTAACACCTCACTCCAGCATAGGTTTTTTCAACTCCTCATTTCCCAAACCAATATCCTATAAAATAATTTGTAAGAATACCACTCACAGACAAAATTCCAAACTCCATATCTTCAGCCTTGGCTCACCTAATCTTTGACATTGGTACGAATACAATAATCGTGGCTGGTGGTAAAATCAGTCATTTAGGATGTAAAATCAATCTGCCACCACATGGCCCATTTTCAGGCTGCTGCAGGTCTGGGTGTTGAAAATGCAGTTAGCTGCATTGTGAAAGGGATGGTGGGTTGGTAACGGGGCTGGGGAGATATGAAAGGTTTTTTTGCACCTTGGGAAGGCATTAGAGGTAGTTTAGGATCTAACCACCACAAGGCACTTGAGATTTATACCTGTGGAGACAGGACACTTTGCTGGGGTTGAGAACAGGGAGGGCAGTTTTTCAAATCATCTCAGCGTTTCCATACAAGGGGAAGGGAAAGGAGCAGTCTAGTCAGTTGCTGCCTCTTGCTGGAGTCCCATCTAAAAGTAATGGACAAACATGCCTTGGATGCCTCTGCTGTTATGATCAGGCATATGGTGTAGCAACAAGGCAAATGCGGGCTGGGGCATATTCTGGAGGGGGTGTAAATCTTTTTTGTTTGTCAGAGCTTTTGGCAGGTGGGGACAGAGGCTGGGGGGGTGGGGATTTTTGGGTGAGGGTAGAGATTTTTAAGGTTTTTAAAATTATAAACAAACAAATTAAATTAATTCATTAAATAAACTGAGAGCATTTCATACATCTTAAAGCTGTTGTTTTGGTGACACAATGGCAGTGGTTAGAGTTGTTGCCTGCAGACTCTGGAAGACAACAATGCATCTGCTCACATTTAGTTCAGTTAGTTACCAAAAAGATCTCTCTGCAATCAGAAGAGCTGAAAACTTGAGTTTATTTTCAATGAAAGCTTAGATTCTCAGAGCACACTTCTGTGGCAATGAGCAGATCGGTAGCAAATCCTGCAGCCACAGAAGCATGGGGAAACACAGGCTTCTGCTCCTTTCCAGGATTTAATATTATTATTTTAATCTGAAAGGGTTTTGGAGTCACTCACATGAAGAGTTTTCTTTCATGGATGAATAACTCCACAGCAGACAGGTTCCCAAACACTTGATTGATGACCAGGAAGAAGAAAGCACCCACCCTGCAGGAGAGCGACAACAAGGAGAAACGATTGATGGGGACCTCTCTGTTGGATTGGTACCCAAGGAGAGACCACCAGGCAGGGAACATGTTCATGAGCCCTTTGATTCCTGGTGCTGTCACCGCCCTTAGAAGAGATGTTTGGGGAATCTCATTGATGCAAGGCAAGCAGTAAATTACAGCTGCTAAAGTGAAATTTAGAATCAGGCAGTGTTTGCTTCTACCCTTTCCTGCTGGGGAATGTTCCCTGATGTCTTCAGCAAACTTCGGGTGTTTTTACATGAGATGCTACTATGCAGATCCACCCAGTGGACACATGTGGTAGCACCTGTGTAAAAGCTGGTGTGGGTAGGCACGCACTTTCGCAAACCCCCTCCCCCACCTACCTCCACCCACCTCCCCTCACGGAGCAACCCAGAAAATCCTGGGTTGTACGATGCAGGGACACGGGTGGCTGGCGGGTGGATGGGTGTTCACATCCATCCCTGCCATCCAAACCCTCTCCCACCCACCGGAAGCGCATGTGTGCCCCAGCCTCCTGCCCCACCCGCCTTTAAAAACAACCTTTAGCTGGGTTCTTTACTGGTTTCCTCCTCACAGGGTCCCCTGAGAGGCAGGGAGCTGTGCTCACTTGAGCTATGCAAAAGGAAATGAGTTGTATTTCTCCTGTTACTCCCCCATCTCCCTTTTATGGTGAGAGAAGGATTAAGGTTCTTTCTTTCCCTTTACCTGTTCTGCAGAGCTTCAGGCAGCGTGTCAGGAATTTGGTAGAAGATGAGTCCCACCAATATGGAGAAGAAAGTCCCCAACAGGACCTGGCCAATGGATGTCTGAGGATTCCTCAGGAGGTTCTTCACATTACGACAGCTCACAACATACAGCTGGAGAACAGACGTTCACAGGTTAAACACTCGGCTTTCATCTCTCCAAGACCAGCTCATAGGACTGAGTTTGTTACTGGGTGAGATTTCCCTTGCTTTTTCATGTGCTGGATATGGCAGGTGCTTAAATGTGGGATGGAGACTAAGTAGCTCAAATGATATCTTTTATGGGACCAGCCTGTGTTGGTGAGAATATGCAAGCTTTCAGGCCACATAGTAAGTTTCTTACCTGTAATGATTGCTTTTCGAGTACCCTCTCACTAAGTCCCATTATAGGTATTTGGCGCCATCTAGTGCCTAACTCAAGAGTATAGCAAGTGCTGTCCCCCCACCCCTCTCACACCCTGACATCACATCCTCTGGGCACATAAATAACCCCAGCCTACCAGCCGTGTCAGTTCATACTGGGGGAGGGGGAAAATCCGGACTGCCTCCTTTAGGAAGCGGAAAGCCAGGAGATTAACAAAAAGTGAACCCCCATTGGCAGGAGCCCAAAAGGAATTTAGAGCAGACAGGTGTACTCTAACTGAAGAGACAGCTGCTCCCCCTTCTAACAAAGACACCATGTAGTCCAAGACATCAGGGACCGAGGCCTCTACTGGGGAAAGAGCCTTACTATGGGCCCAAACCTCTAAGGGCTGCCATTTAGCCAAACAGCAGCCCCTAGTAGAGGGTTTCCTGCTAGACAGGAAGATGCTATGCACCCTTTCCTCCTCTTTTCTATAGTGTTACTAGACAAGCACAGTGCTTTACAGTCACAGATTTTTCAGACACAGGTCACTGCTGCAGTGGATTTACAATCTAATATGGACAAAGATGAGGGGAACACACAAGGAAGGACAGACGCACACATATTCCCATTTTACAGAGGGAGAACTGAGGCGGAGAGGTTGTGACTTGCCCAAGGCCACCCAGTGAGTTCATTGGCTAGGGCAAGATTCAAATCCTGGTCTCCCAGGTCCAAGTCTAGCACCTTAGCCACTTCAACACATTGGCTCTTTGAGAACAAAGAGCTCATCTGTGTTTAGAATGTAAACACTTCCAATGGCAGCACTTCTCCGAGAAAGGCATCATTCTGCACCTCTCTTCCAGGAGTAGGTTGTTTGTGCATAGCATGTCCAAATGTTCCTGCACCTGGGGTTCAAAGGCTTTCAGGGCCAGGCAAAGGGCTCTGAGCTCAAACATTCCCCTAGGGACCAAAGGCCATTGATGGTGATGCCCCTGGAGTGTGTCCCCCATCCCTGGAGAGAGGCATCTGACGTTATGGTCAGAGAAGGGTGTTGCGGCCTAGCGGAGGTGTCTGGGGTTGCTGAACCGCAGCCCCTAGGAGGGTGCAGGTTAGAACTGTGGTGGTTGTATAATCCTCAGGGTAAAATAGGGGGCTTGTCTAGAGGGCTGGAATGCAGGGACCCCTGTGGACTTTGGAACGGTTGTGCTCTGACCCCAGAACCTGCTTGAGAAGTGGGGGCAGCCGGTGGCACTTGATGACTTGGCCCATATTATGGTCAGTTTTAATCTGCCTCAGCTCTTGGTTCGTAGCGGAAGCAAAAAGGCCCTCTTTATCAAAAGGCAGGTTTTCCATGTCATATTGAGCTTCTGCAGAAAGACCCAAAGAGCAGAGCCATGCAGGCCTGTGTATGATAATCCCTGTTGCCCTTGAGACTGCATCATCATATGAGACCTGGCGGGATAATTCCAGCTCATCATCCCTGCAGTTCCCATCCTTTCCCTAGCCCTTTTAAGGAGTTCAGGTGACACCTGTTGGACTCCTTCTCTCTAGGGTGAGTTGGGTTAGGGCAGAAGGACGGTAGAATAACATCCTGGGACCTATGAAAAGTTGAATTAACTTTCGGAATAAACGCCTCGTCCATTCGGAGAGTAACTGACTGTTTCTGAAAGAGGCAAAAATTGTCCTCCATGGACAGAGTTCCCAATTCGGACACCCTTCGAGCGGAAGTGACCGCTACTAAAAATATTACCTTTAGAGATAGCATGTACAAAGAGACATGCTTGAGAGGTTCGAAAGGGGGGCCTGTAAGAGCATCTAACACTAGGCTAAGGCTCCAGGAAGGACACCTATGAACTACCGGAGGGCTAATGTTCCTAGCTGCTCTCAGGAACTGCCTGATGTGTTTGTGAGGCAAGAGCCTTTTGTTTGAGATGGACTGCAGAACCGAGGAAATGGCAGCTGCTTAGCGTGCCAATGTATTAGGTCGCAATCCTTTCTCTAGACCCTCCTGGAGGAATTGAAGGATGGTCTGTACTCGAGCTAGGCATGGGTCTAACCCCCTATCAGCTGCCCAAAGAGTAAACACCTTCCAGGTGGCCCCATAAGATTTTCTAGTTGCTGGTCTCCTAGCCTGTTGTAGCGTAGCTAACACAGCCTCTGAATAACCTGCCTCCCTTAGTGCTGAGCATTCAAGTGCCATGCTGTTAATTTTAGCATCGTGATGGAGTCGCACAGTAGAGGGCCCTGCAATAGCAGATCCGGGCGTAGTCGCAGGGTGATTAGAGATTCTTGGCTCAGTTCCACTAGGTCCGAGAACCATGGCCTCCTTGGCCACCAAGGGGCGATGAGGATCACGTGTGCTCTTTGTTTGATGATCTTCGATATTGTCCTGGACAGGAGGGGTGTCGGTGGAAAGGCGTATAGTAAGCCTCTTGGCCACTTGTGATTGAAGGCGTCTACTGCTTCTGTCTGTGCGTCCCTTGCCTTTGCCATGTAACGAGATGTTTGCCGGTTTTCTTTTGTTGCAAAGAGGTCGATCTCCGGATACCTGAACCTCGTTGTTAGAAATCTGAACACTTCCGAGTGGAGGCGCCATTCGTGTGGGTCTATCGACTGGCGACTTAGCCAGTCCGCTTGTACATTCTGCACTCCCTTTATGTGAAGTGCCTTCAAGGACCCCAGGTTGATCTCCGCCCAAGTGAGAAGTCGTACTGATTCCTGATGTAGACGAATGGACCTGGAGCCTCCCTGGTGGTTGACATATGCTTTTGCTGTCATGTTGTCCGTATACACCAGGACGTGTGCATTGCCGATGTTGTGTGCTAGGCGTTGTAGAGCTAGTCGGATTGCTGTGAGCTCGAGGACATTGATGCTCAGCCTCGAGTCCTGCTGGGACCACAGCCCCTGGACTGCCATAGTTCCCATGTGGGCTCCCCATCCTTTTAGGCTCGCGTCCATCGTTACTACCACCCTTTCCGATTCCCCTAAGGGAACGCCCGTCTGAAAAGTAGCTGGGTCTAACCACCAGGATATTGAGTCTGGTAGGGTTCTTGGGATTCTGACCCATGGATTTAGCCCGCTGGTGAGCTCTTGCTGAAAAGGTCTCAGCAGCCGTTGCAAGGGGCGAAGGTGGAATCTCGCCCACTGCACTTGCTTGGTGCAGGACACCATCAGACCTAACAGTTGTGCTAAGCTCTTTAACCTTGCTTTTTTCTGGAGGCTTAGCAGACGGATTCTCTGCCGGATCTTTTCCTGTCTTTCTGGTGGAATGTAGGCGGCTCCTGAGATTGTATCGATCCAAACCCCAAGATGTTCGATCCTGTGTGTCGGAATCAGGTGGCTTTTGTCTTGACTCACTAAGAAACCATGTATCCCCAGATACTGTATGGTTCTGTTGATATCCCTCTGAAGCTTGGCGAGAGTCTGTGCCTGAGGTATGGGTACAAGTGAATCCCCTCCTTGCGGAGGTTCGCCACCAGTGGCACAAGTACCTTGGTGAAGGTCCACGGTGCTGATGATAGACCGAAGGGGAGAGCTCTGAACTGGTAATGAGACTTCTGGTAGGAGAAGCGGAGCCACTGTTGATGGGGCTCCCAGATTGGAATGTGAAGGTAAGCGTCCCTGAGGTCCAGAGAGGCTTGCCAATCCCCTTTTCTGATGGTGCGACATATTGATGTTACCGTCTCCATCTTGAATCTTTGGGTCCGGACCGCCCTGTTCAGTCGTTTGAGGTCCCGGACCGCTCGCCAGGACCCCGATTTCTTCATGACTAGGAAGAGAAGAGAGTACAGACCCCGCCCCCATTGGTCTGGGGGAACTGGTTCTATTGCTCTGATGTTCTTGAGTCGTTGCAATTCTTGAAGCATGGCTAAGTGCTTCTCTATTTTGCCTGATTTTGGGGAGATGATGAAAGCGTGGGCTGGGGACCTTTTGAATTCTATCTTGTACCCGGCGTTTACACATTGCAGGACCCAGGCATCGGAGACGGAGTGCGCCCACTCATCTGAAAAATTCTGAAGTCTGCCTCCCACTTCTAACTCCCCTTCGTAGTCATGCCTCTTGTTTTCGGGTGTTCTGTGCGAAACCTTTAGGTTTCTGTTTGTCCTGTCTGAAGTTGTGGGCCCTACCTCTTCTATGTGAGAAGAATCGCCCAGGCGGGTCCTGTCTGTACTGATTCTGAAACCTTCTAGTGGAGCCATAACCAGATCCATATCCCCCTCTGGGTCTGAAGCTGGGGCCACGAAAAAGATGTTTCTTAGACCCTACCTGCTGCAAGTTCTTTTGTTTGGACTTGTCATTGGCATCTGCCAATACCTTTTCCAGACAGACCCCGAACAATTTAAAGCCCTTGTAAGGGGCGGAGGTAAGGAGGTTTTTTGCTGTATTGTCCCCCTCCCACGATCTGAGCCAGAGTTTGCATCTGGCTGAGATCGAATTAGCAACTGATCTAGCCGACCACGTCATCGAATCCATGGTGGCGTCGGCTAGGAAAGAAGAAGCCAAGTTAATTCTTGAGGATAAGACCTGAGCTCTCCTATCTGAAATGCCTGGATCCTGTGCTTCTTGTAACCAAGCCATTAGAGCTCTGGCCACGCAGGAGGAGATTACGTTTATTCTCACTGCTGTGGATGAAGACTGTAGTCCCCTATGTAGAGCATTCTCAACTGCCCTGTCTGTAGCATCTTTGGGGTAGCAGTCACCCTCCGTTTTAAAAACGGTTTGTTTAGCGAGGGAGACTGCGGCTGCATCAACCTTAGGGTTTTTAAGCAGAGGCTCCTTACGTCTAGATGGGGAATATAAAGAGGACTGGGTCTTATTCATCCTCTGCCCTTTTTCAGGGTGCTTCCACCCTTGTAGAATCAGCCTCTCAAACGCTTTGTCTAAAGGGAAGCCTGGGTCTTTCCCATGAACTGATGGGATATACTCGCGCTCTTCCTCTTCCCGGGAATCAGAAGATACGTCCTTGGGTGGCTTTTCTACTAGTTTGAGAGTTTTTGCCACTTGTGACATAAATTCCCCCTTAAGATGGAAGGGAAACTGCCTGTCCCTGTCCTGAGTGTCCTGGTCCTCAATATCTTCCCATTTCAAATCTTAGTCTGATGCCAACTCTGAAGTGGCTTGGGCTTTTGTTCTTTTTTGGTTGGGGTTCATCCCCACTCTCCCCCTCAGATGACTGAGGTGATCCCAGGAGCCTAGCAGCAGAGGCCTGTAGGTGGTGCTTGGGCGCCCCGTTTTTTCCCCTGCGCGGGGCTTTTCCCGCTCTCCCCTCTGTATGGGCCAGTGACAACCCTGACTCCTCAGGAGTTGGAGTGGCCTTCCTCGCCCCTGAGCCCTGGGGTGAAGATTCCTGAGGTTTTTTTTGCTGAGTCTCTGCGTCCTGGGAGGGAGCGACAGGGGGCAGATCACCTGGGGGCCCTCTCTGTACCTGTGTGAGGAGCTCCAACGCCAGCAGAATTTTATCGAGCCTTGCCGCCATGTCGGATGCTTCTGTCATCTCTCCCCCCTGGGAGGGGGCAGCTTGCTGAGCCTTCTCCATCTCAGCTCCTTCCATGCTCCGCGTCTAACTCCCCTTGTTGGTTGAAGGAGGGGTGGAACACCGGGAGCTTTGAAACCGGCGCGGCCTGGCCCTCCCCCCGCAAGCGGTGTCAGGGCCCCGAGCGGGGGGAGACTTACTGCGTTGCGACTCCGCGGCAACTAAGCCGCTGGGGTAGGCGGAAGCCTCTTCTCTCCGGAGTCTGATTGCTCCCCGGTTCCTGGGCGCTTTGCGAGGCAACCTGGCGGGCCGTTTTAGCGAGCCTCCCTGTTTTCGGGAGGGAGGACGATGCCCCGATGCCCCGCTCTCTTCTTTTCCTTTTTCCTTTTGTAGATGAGTCCTAACTGTTTTAAATTTTTATGTCTTTTCAGGAACTGGAAAAATACACCTCCGACGGCCGAAGGCAGAACAAAAGACTGGAGAGAATGGCGGGCAGCTCCACGCATGCGCAGAAAAGCTTCTTCTTCTTCTGCCTCCTGACGGTCATCCGCAGAGCTACCCAATGGATCACTGACAGGAGATAGAGGGAGAAATTAAAAACTCATGCCCCATTCCCAGTACAGGGTACATGCATACGGCCCTTGGCGTAAGTTAACTTTTTTTTTTTTTAACATATAGCGATACAGTCCACAAGACCCTCCTTCTAATGTTTTTCTGAATTCCTGTTTACAACTAGGGAGGGTCAGAGGACTGTCCAGTATCCTTGATAGAAAGAGAATTCATGAGGTAAGTGCCACATTTTCTTTTCTCATCCTGGATACCGGACAGTCCTCACTTTGGGGATGTCCCAAAGCAGTAATATCACATATAATGGGAGGGTGCAAAACTGAATTAGTCCAGTACTGCTTGCAAGACTGTCACCACCCAGGTGACAGCCCTAGCCCTAAACGCAGCCGACGTAGCAGCTCCAACTACAGAGTGAGCCCATATATTCCGGGGGGGGGAGGGGGAGAGTTCTATCTCTAGCCATGTATGCCTCCACAATGCACTGAGTGACCCATTTGGAGATCACCACTTTAGATGCTTTAAGCCCCTTCCATCCCACCTTGATATTTACAAACAAGGCAGAAGAATGTCTGAAGTCCTTTGAATGTACACCTTTAATGCCCTTCTGACATCCAGACAATACCACTGTTTTTACTTAGGGTGCCTAGGATGAGGACAAAAAGAAAGAGGCACCAGCTCCTGAGAGCAGTGAAAGACCCAATTTATTTTGGGAATGAAGGCCTGATTTAGTCTAAGGACCACTGATTCTTTCTGGAAAGTGCAGAAGTTGGGTTCAATAGAAAGAGCCCCCAGTTCTGACATCCACTTAGCTGAGATCACCATGACCAGGAAAGCCACCTTGATGGATAGGAAATAAAGAGATATCGCCCTAAGGGCTCAAATGGAGCACTCAAAAGAGCACCTAGAACTAGATTTAAATTCCAAGAAGGATATCTATGCACCACTGGTGGAGACAAGGCTTTAGCAGCAGTCAAGAACCGCCTGATGTAGGTATGCCCAGAGATCTTGAGTCCTCTGGTCACCAGAAAGACAGAATCAAGAGCAGCAACATGTCTGGCTTAGGTGTTAGGTTTTGTGCAGCAAATGTGCAGTGCTTTGCTTTGCAGTGCTTTGAGGGATTCTACTTGCGTCTCCACCCAGGTGATGAGTCTCGACGCTTCTGCATGAAGTTTTGGGCATCTGGATCGACCTTGACAGTTTATGTAGGCCTTTGTGGTCATGTTGTCGGTATATATCAACATGTGCTGCCCCTGAATCTGTTCCGCTAAGTGGTGAGGGGCCAGCCTCCCCGTCTTTAATTCTAGTCAATCCTGTTCTGTCCACTGGCTTTGTGTAGTAGCCTTGCCCATGTGAGCCCCCCATCCTGTCAGACTCGTGTCTGCGACAATGGTGATTCAGTTTGGTTTTGTGAGAGGAACCCCCTGAATGAACCTGTGCCATTATAACCACCACGACAAGGCCTTCTTTACTTTTGCTGTAACCTGAACCCTCAGATTCAATCCTCTGGTCAATTCTCTTTGAAGCGGTCTCAGCATTTTTTACAGCGGACGGAGGTGGAAGCGAGCCCATGGTAGCTGTTGAATGCATGATACCAACACACCTAGTAGACTACCCAGTGTCTTCAGTCTCAAGCAGCTGCTCGCTTGTAGGGTCATCACCAGTGAGTGAATCTTTTCCTGCCTGTTGGGAGGAATAAAGACAACATCTAAGTGGGTATCTATGACAACTCCTAGGTGCTGCACTGGAGTCAACTGGCTCTTTTTGTGATTTATTACAAAGCCATGTTGCTCTAAGTATTCCACGGTTCTTTGTAAATCTCTCATCAACTTTTGCTTGAACAGAGACCTGATCAGCAGGTCACCCAGGTGAGGGTGGACATGTATTACCTCGAGTCTTAGGCTGGCTATCAAGGGGATCAGTACTTTTATAAATGTCCGGGGGGAGGATGCCAACCCGAAATGAAGGGCCACTGGGCATATGCAAACCATAGCCACCTTCTGTACGCCTGCTTGATTGGTACATGCAGGTATGCTTCTTTCAAGTCTAGGGAGGTTAGCCAGCTGCCCTGGGATATGGCCTAACAAATGGATTGTAGCATTTCCATCCAGAATTTCCTGGTTCTCACCCACTGGTTCAAGCATTTCAGGTCCAGGACTGCCCTCCACCTTCCACTCTTTTTTGGCACCAGGGAGAGAATGGAGTACAGCCCTTGTTCCTGTTCTTCGAGAGTCACCAGTTCTGTTGCTCCAGTGTCGTGGAGCCTGGCAATCTCTGCCAGCATGGCTCGATGTTTGACCTGCTTTGAAGAAATTTATTTATTTTATTTATTTATTTTATAGATTTATACCCCACCCCTTCTGCAAAAGCAGCCCGGGGCGGCTTCCAACAATAAAAACATCATAAAATACAATCTAAAATCATCCATAACAATAAATATAAATTATTAAAACAGGGCTACAACATTATAAATAATACATCAGGTGGGAGAGTTAAAAACCCCTCACCCTACCCTCCCAAAAGGCCTGGGCGAACAGCCAGGTTTTGCAATTACGCCAAAATGTCAATAGGCTGGGGGCCAGGCGAGCTTCCTCCGGAAGGGAGTTCCAAAGGCATGGCCCGGTCACCGAGAATGCCCGAGAAATGGGAGAAGTTAGAAAGAAGTGTCGTGGCTGTCTGAGTAGTTCAATGGGATATCCTTGCGATATGACCTCCAAGACCCATGTGTTTGATGTTGAATGTGCCCACACCAGAAAGAAGTCCTGGAGCCTGACCCCAATCCCTGTACTGTTGTTTTTTTTGATAGACAGTCGTCTTGGTTTGATGGGCTTCTGCCACTTGATTGTCTGGGTTTGCTTGAGTGGGAGAATTTTCGCTGTCTCTGCCGCTTTTGTTTAAATTTATTGTCTCTGGGCGGAGACTGGTTGTATCCCTTCCTAAAGTCTGCTGAGTTCCCCACCTATCTATATGGGGGACAAAAAGTTTTCTTTTTGGTCCCGAATTGTTGTAGTGTTTGCTTTTTTGTCTTGTTGGTGACATCTGCCAACACCTTATCTAGGCACATGCCAAACAGCTTGGAACCTTGGTAGGGTCCTGAGATTAGTAGATTTTTGCTACTGAATTTCTGTTCCAAGATCGGCGTCACAGGCAGCGTCTAGCTGTTATGCTAGCTGCCATGGCTCTGGATGCCCCTGAGAGAGTGTCTGTAGAGGCATCTGCCATAAAGGCTATGGCTAACAGGATTTGTGATGTCATCACTTTAAATCTCTTGTCAGAGATATTAGGATCCTGTATATCTTGGAACCAGCTGATGAGGGCTCGGGCCACATAAGATGTGACGGTGGCCATGCACAGCACTGTAGCAGATGCCAAGTCCCTCCTTAAGGCTGATTCAGTGCCCTTATCTGTGGAGTCCTTAGGGTAGCAGTCTCCCTCTGTGGGGAAGACTGTCTGACGCGCCAAGGAGGCTGCTGCTGTGTCTACTTTGGGAGTATGGAAAAGGGCCTCCTTGTGTCTAGAAAATGAATATAACGCTTCTTGCGTTTTTGTCATCCTAGGGGATCTCCCTGGTTGCGTCCATTCTGATATTATCGGCTTTTCGAATGTCTTTTCTACAGGGACTCCTCTGTCCCTTCCATGGACCTGGGGGGATGTGTGCCCTGGGGGGCATGCTCCTCTGAATAGGAGGAATCCGCTTTCTGTATTTTCTCTTTCAGCTGTAGGGGATTTTACTACTTATTTCATCAGCTCATCCTTATACTGCTTAGGGAATTCTCTCTCTTGATTATTAGGAAGTGTGGAGGCCTGAGGGCCTGTGATCTGGTCTTCCTCTAGGGATGATATGGAGTCCCCTTGGGATTCGTCCCTTCCCTGCAAAATGGTGGCGAAGGGGATTTGTTGCGCTCCTCCAGGGGAGCAGAAGAGTGCTGCAGCGGGTGTGAGCCTGTTAGAAGGCTGCCCACGTTGTTTAGCCCGGGTTGCCTGGCATCCAGTCAGAGCGTGAAGAAGCGTGGTCACATGGGCTGGGAGGCAGCCCCTTGTAGGTGGGGCTGTCCTCCCGCGCTGCAGAGAGTGCAGCATTCCATGTTGTGAGGCCGAGCAGTCAGCAGCAGGGCTCCCGTGCTGCTGACCGGGCGGAGATCCGGCATCGGAATTTGGATTTGGAGGCTAGGCGGGCTTCCTCAGAATGGGGCGGGGATGCAAGAAGACAGCGGCGGCGAAAAACCGCCCGAAGGAAACTCAGGCTGAACCGCCTCATGGCGGAGACAGACTGCATATTGAGCAGCCAGGTGGGGAGGTAGGAGCAGCCCCCAGGGGGGCTATGTCAGAGCTTCCCACAAGGGAAGAAATGTTAGCCTGCTTAGCTGCCTGCGAGACCATGATGGCAGGGCAGGGGACCCCTGTGAGCCAGGAGCAAGGCCAGGCAGACCTGGTGAGACATGTGGAGCTTGGTGGGCAAGCAAATCAGGAAGAGGATGAGGGATTACAAGATTACCTCCCCCCTGCCAGTGGCACAGGAAGACTTGGGGTTACAGGAAATGGTGGCAACCCTACAGGCGCAGCACACAGGCCACACCACGTGGGGGGGCCAGGGTGATTAGCCCCCTGCTCGATACCACACGGAGGAAGGGGGGTGGGGCGGGAGGCCATACCAGGGCAGTGAGGTGCCCTACCAGGGATCTGGGTGTAGCCCCAGGGCCCCAGGGTGAGGACAGCACGGGGTAAGAAGAAGACCAAGGCCAACCTAGGCATGGGCTGGAGCAGCCTGGAATGGCTTCCCCAATGGGACCCTTGTTGCAGGCATTGTATGGTGAGAGAGGCATGCCTGTTCCTAGGGTAGAAGGTGTGAGAGGTGGCTTTGAGCTCGGGGGAGCAAGCGGGGATCCCAACCAACAATGGGTGTATCCAGGTGGTGGCGCTGGGGATGTCGATCCCCCCCACCATGGAGCCGGCATATTGGTTGGGCGTGCCGGGTCTGGGGGTGTTGTGTCCCCCTACAGTACTGAGGAACCATCAGAGCATGGGCAGCGCCTGGAGCACGGCCAACCAGAGCACAGCGGGGATGAGCAGATGTGGCTTTGGATTTTGGCATTGGAGAACGAGCTGATGAGACAGAGGCGTGACCGGACAGCACCGGACGTCGCACGAACCCCCACCACTGGAGTGGCTTACTAACGGCACAAGGTAGAGCAGGTAATTTGCGGGACAGCGGTAGTCATGGGGACCGACTAATCGCACCAGGGCACCAATCTGAAGTAGTGGTGAGTGGGGCATCAGAGCCAGGGTGTCAGACTGCGGCCGCCCATCAAGTAAGCGAGGGGAACCCTCCGGGGAGCGGGGTGGCTGGTACATCAGGGCTGCAAATTGAGGCACCCCAAAGAGTGGAACAGGGACATTCCCAATTGGCGTGGATGAATGGAGGATGGGTGATGGTGACACTGGTCACCTTATCCACCCAAGGGCTGGGGGTAGCTACACGGAAGCCCTGGGCATTAGAAAGTCCACCCGTGGGGATGGCGGGGCAGGTCGCCCCACTGGGACAGGAGGTTTCCCCCCAGCTGTTGGGACGAGTACGCCAGCACAGGTGGGAGTGTGCCCACCCCCACCACCAGGTGGAGCAAGTTTGGATCTGGCGGCCCCATATGATGAACACCTACACCAAACCACTAAGGAAAAGATATGGAAAGGTGAGTACGTGGATTTGTTCACATTACTGTTTAGCGACCCGATAGTTGAACACACTACACTGGAGGAGGAGAAGGAGAAGGAGAAGTTCAGAAGACCTAAAGCAGATAGGAACTGGGCCAACTGGACGTAGGCGTATGCTGTCTTTATGGGAGTTATCAGTAAGTAAGTAAGTAAACAATTTATTTTACGTGGCCATAGGCCATAGTAATTCATACATCAAAACAACATATAGAATATATAAATTTAAAAATATAATTAAAAATATAAAAAATATATATAAAAAAACCCTATCTAGGCCTTTTATACCTCATTCTACATCACATAATACCCTCAACTATAAAACCTCAAAAAACTCATTTTATAGATGCAACCCTTCTTTCCCCTCCCACATGGAGATAAAATAACAGGGTACAAGTATAAAGTATCTATTAGGAGGTAGCTGCATATGCTTTAATTAATGTTTATATTTTATATTTTTAATGTCCTTATCCCCCTATTTTACCACCTTTCCCTATACATCTTCCTATTTCCTTTAAATTATGGGAGTTATGATGCAGGCTTACCCAGGGCGTGGGTTAGAGTTGCATAAATACTCTGACATTGTACGAAGGGCTTATGGGACTGGACCGCCTGGGGCTTGGTTGCGCTACGATGAAGCCTTTCATCATCGTGCAGTGACCAACCCTAGTTTGCAATGGGATGTTCATGCTCACGATTTGTGGCTCGAGTATGATTGACGCGACTAGTGCACTGACAGTGGGCACACTGTAGTGCAGGGTGGGGTGGCACCGGCCAATGAACCATTTCAGTGGGATAGTCGAAGGGGAGGACAAGGGGCCCCTGGCCCTTGCTGGGAATACAATAAAGCCGGGAGGTGCAACAGGCAGTCATGTCACTTTCGGAACGTGTGTTCTGGCTATTCGGGAAGTCACCCACACTGTAACTGCTTCCGGTCACGTCAAAAGGGTGGGAAAGGGAGATATAGACAAGGTGACGGAAGCAACAGGGGTAGTCAGAATTCTTCACCTGGCGCTGGATCAAAAAAGGGGGCCGACACCGGTAAAAATTGAGCGTTTGGAACAGGCATTATTAAATCACCCAGATCGAGCAGAGGTACACTATGTGGTGCAAGGCTTTAAAGAAGGGTTTGTAATCCCAGCGGGCCTGGTTCAGCCTCGTCGAGTCCCATGAAATTTGAAATCTGCAGTGGGGCTCGAGGAAATAGTGAGGGCAAAAATAGAAAAAGAGCTGGAGGCAGGCAGGGTGGCCGGCCCATTCGACCAACCCCAAATGGACAATTTGATAGTATTGCCATTGGGAGTTGTGCCAAAGAAGGCACACAGAGAATTTAGATTGATACACTATCTGTCCCATCCAAAGGGCAACTCAGTCAACGACGCCATCCCGAAAGAACTGACAACCATTAAGTACGCATCTTTCTATGTCGCCGTAGCAAAGGCAAAAGCATTGGGCCAGGGTGCGCTGCTGGCTAAGTGTGATGTTAAGTCTGCATTCCGCTTGCTACCAGTGCACCCTAGCAGTTTCCACCTCTTGGGTTTTGTTTTTGAAGGTCGTTATTATTATGACCGGGCAATGCCGATGGGATGCTCGATATCATATTCCGCATTTGAGCGCTTTACTTCCTTAGTGGAATGGGCCTTTAAGCAAAGGATGCGGTCAGGCAATGTTACAAAATATCTTGATGATTTTTTGATACTTGGCCGGCCACTCTCTGGCAATTTTAACATTTTATTTATTTATTTAAAATGTATATCCCGCCCCTCCTGCCCACAGGGCAGCCCGGGGCAACGAACAACATTCATTAAAACAATATAAAATGTTAAAACAATTTAAAAATACAATATGTGGGGAAAAACCCCACACCTCGCCAAAAGCCTGACAGAACAGCCAGGTCTTGCATATACGCCGAAACAGCAGGAGAGTGGGAGCTAGCCGAGCCTCCTCCGGGAGCGAATTCCACAGCACAGGGGCGGCCACCGAAAAAGATCTAACATCGGTGGCCACCCGTCTCGCCTGGGGAACCTCCAAAAAGGCTCCCACGGATGATCTCAAGGGTCACATGGGCACATGGGGAGTGAGACGGTCCTGCAGATAAGCAGGGCCCAGGCCATGAAGGGCTTTAAAGGTTAAAACCAGCACCTTGAACCTGGCCTGGTGCTTTATAGGCAGCCAGTGCAGAGCCCGGAGCACTGGTGTCATGTGCTCCCTGCGACCCGCCCCCGTCAGGAGATGGGCTGCGGCATTCTGCACCAGCTGCAGCCTCCGGACCAGCTTCTTGGGCAGCCCCACGTAGTGCGCGTTGCAGTAATCCAGCCTTGAGGTGATGAAGGCATGGATGATAGTGGATGACAATTGCGCCGCTGCCCTCCCCTTGTTTCAAAATTTAGCCAAAGAATGGGGTATTCCGCTTGCCCCTGAAAAGACCAAGGGGCCAGGAACCAGGCTAACCTATCTAGGAATTGAGATAGATACGGAACACATGGTATCAAGATTACCGGAGGACAAGTTGGTGTCCCTCAGGCAAAAGTTGAGAGAAACTTTGGGGTTACGAAAGATAACCATAAGGGGCTTGCAGTCACTGGTCGGGAGTCTCAATTTTGCCTGCTGGGTGGTTGCGCCAGGAAGAGCTTTCTTGTCCCACCTATATGGTAAGTTGAGTGATGGATTATCTCCTCACCATCATATACAGGTTACACAAGAAATACGGCAGGATTTGGGTACGTGGCTGGAATTCCTAGAAGGGTTTAATGGTGTCAGTTTTTGGAGGGAGCAATTATTACTGAGATCCGACCTACAGGTTCAATCAGATTCTGCTGGTGGAGTGGGATTCGGCATTTACTTTGGGGGTCGCTGGTGCGCATCTCATTGGCCTGATGAGTGGCATCGAGTTGGAGTCACCAGGGATTTAACCTTTCTGGAGCTATTCCCAATAATAATAGCAGTTTTGCTATGGTCCCAGCACTTCTCCAACCATGTAGTAAAATTTTGGTGTGACAATTTGGCGGTGGTGCATGTAGTGAATTCCTTGTCCTCACGGTCCTCGAGAGTGATGAATTTGGTCAGAGTATTGGTGGGAGCATGTTTAAGAAGTAATATTTTATTCACGGTGCAGCATGTTCCTGGGGTTGACAATGGCATAGCCGATGCCCTTTCTCGGTTTCAGATGGACCGTTTTCGAGAATTGGCACCGGAGGCCAGGGAAACACCAGACCCTTTACCACCTGGGGTGTGGAGCCTTGGGTGTTAGAACTGCAGAACATCATGCAGGGATCCCTTGCTCCAAGGACACAGGCGGCCTACAGCAGGGCATTACGTGAGTTCCAAAACTTCAGAGCATGCCAAGGGTGGGGGTTAGGATTTCCCATAAACAAACCAGAGGTACTCCAGTTTGCAATGAAATTGAGATGTAATGGGCTGGCAGCTGGCACAATAACAGGAAAGATAGCTGCCCTTTCATTCATCAGTAAGATAATGAGCTTTCCTTCCCCAGATAAAAGATTTTATATAAAACACATGGTGGAGAGCTGGGCGAGGGCACCAACCTGCCCGAGGGTGGTCAGGGCTCTCATTACTTCCAGCATATTGCAGCAGTTAGTCGGGGTACTGCCAGTGGTTTGTAGGGATAGTTTTGAAACACAACTTTTCACTGCAGTGTATGTACTAACCTTTTTCGGAGCATTCAGGATCAGCGAGATGGTTGCCCTATCAGCTAGAGATAACACCGCCCGCGCAATAGGGGTTGATGACTTCAAGTTGACCAGCGTTTTATTACGAATACGACTGCGTGTGTCAAAGACGGATCAAAGAAGACAGGGACAAATGGTGCAGTTATATAGAAGTGGGGTAGATAGCATCTGCCCAGTGGGGCAGTTGGAAAAATACTAACTAGTTATCAATTTTCAGCCATGTTGCGCAGGGCATTGGGGCGCATAGGGCTTTCACCTGAAGAGTATGGATCCCATTCCTTCCGAATCGGTGCAGCCACAACAGCGGCTGCGGCAGGGTTAGATGAGGAAAGGGTGAAGGTGGGACAGGCTGGGCTTTGCAGGTTGCTTGCCCTTTCCCACCTTTTTGGACTTGCCTTTACCAGTTGTTTTCTTGGCTGGGCCTGCTGAAGTGGAGGAGGAATGCCTCCTCTTAGTTCTGGGGCGTCCCCTACCCTCCTCGCATAGTCAGTTCAACGAGGACATTATTTCCCTCAGTGCCATGTTCAGGCCCTGGATACTGCTTTGGGGGAGGCTTACTTGATCAGTGGGCTGCTCCTCGGCTTCCTCCTCTCGCTCCCTGGGCTATTCAGGGGCTGCGTGAGGCTTTCCTGATGCCATTTCCCCTCCTCGTGTCCCAGGCCACAGTGTGGGGCGAGGAGATGCGGTGTGGTCTGGCTCTGGTTCCTGGGACACAGCATGGGTCTGAGCTTGTTCTGCTGGTGGGGGTGGGTGGGTTGTGGGCAGTTTTCCTGGCCAGCAGGGCTTGTAGCGCATTCCCCACTCCGCTGGGGCTGCTCATGGCTGTGATCCACGGCATGGGATCTAGCCCACTGTTAGTTGCGGCCTACCCTATCTTCCGGGCTGTATGCTGGCCGCTCATTGTACTGGACGGCTGTTGCCTGCACCGTTCTCAAATTTTAAGTCTGCCTAATGCTCCTCTAAGGGGAGCACAAAGATTCTGCTTCTGCTGGTCCTGAGGCAGAAACAAAACTGGAGAGGCAGGGAAGATCATTCCACTGCACGTGCTCCAGATAAAAGTGTTTCTGCCTCCTGCTGGTGAAGTGGGGGGAAATGACCCTATAGTGAGGACTGTCCGATATCCAGGATCAGAAAACAAATTTCCTGGCAACAGGACAACAAACTTCTTGGCTCAGGATTTAAACCCCTGACAGATGTTACACTCCCACATGTTATGCTCAGGAACTAGGCAAAAAAGGCACTGAGCATGGGTGTCCTGCATCCAGGATCTTTGCCACACAGCTTGTGCAGTGCCTAAAACCGTTCACCAAGGCCATACAGCGCAACTGTGTTGTACAACTGAGCCCGCTGAAAGCGGGAAGGGAAGGCGCTATTTTTATGCCCAGTGACATGATGTCAGTGTGTGTGAGAGAGAAAAAAAACGCTTGCTATACTTTGAGTTGGCACTGAATGGCGCAAAATAAGTATAATGGGACGGTGGGGGTAAGGAAGATGAAAGGATCCTTTACTTCCTCAGGGATTTTTTATTTATTTATTTATTATTATCCTGCCTCTGGTCAGTGGCGGCTCCCCCCCCCCAGGATGTTTGGGGCACTGCCCTCCTAGCGCCGTGGGGGCCCCCCACCGCTGCTCAAGTTAAAAAAAACAAAAAAAAAACAAAACCACGCCGCTTCTGACAGCAGCAGCAGCCTCTGACTTCTGCTTCAGAGGCTGCTGCTGCTGTCAGTGATCTCCCTTCCGGGACCCACTCTCAGAGCCTCTCTGAAGGTGGGTCCCTGTCATGGCTAGGAGCTAGAGGGGACGGCGTTTGAGGGTAGGCAGGACGAGACAGCATAGAAGGAGTCAACAGAGAAAAGGTCAAAGGGCCGCAATTACCGAGAGGAGGCGGGGAGAGCGGATTAGGGAGCTGGGGCCCCCACAGAGTCAAGAGGGAACCCTGCAGCGGTCAGGCAGAACGACGAGGCCGGCAGACGCTGCCGCGGCAGACCCAGGGGGCGTGGCCCAAGCTGTACGTTGCTCGGCGAGGCTATGGGATAGGAGGGGTGGGGCTAGCCGCATATAAATGCCGCCGGGGGACTCACCTCACACTCTCTCCACACTGTCCACACTCTCTAGTAACAACTCTGCAACCAAAAACACTAGTACCTGAAGAGTACCAGGACTTTCAGGATGTATTTAAGGAACAGCAAGCCCTAACCCTGCCACCCCACAGGGATTATGATTGTCCCATTGACCTCCTACCAAATACCCTGCCGCCCTATGGTAGGATTTATGCCCTTTCGGGGCCGGAACTCCGGGCCCTGAAAGAGTACGTAGATGAGAATTTAGAGAAGGGGTTCATTAGGCATTCCACTTCCCCTGGTGGGGCGTCCTTGTTCTTCGTTCCTAAAAGGGACGGAGGCCTGAGGCCCTGTATTGATTATAGGGGCCTAAATGAAATCACAATAAAAAACCGTTATCCCTTACCCCTCATTTCAGAATTGTTAAACCGCATCCAGGGGGCAACAGTGTTTTCAAAACTCGATTTGCGAGGGGCCTATCACTTGCTGTGCATCAAACAAGGGGATGAATGGAAGATGGCCTTCCGGACCAGATAAGGGCACTTTGAGTATAGGGTAATGCCCTATGGGTTGGCAAACACGCCAGCCACATTCCAACATTTCATTAATGACATTTTCCGAGACATACTAGACCAATATGTGGTCGATTACTTAGACGACATCCTGATTTATTCATGCAACCTTGAAGAGCATATTACCCATGTCCGCACAGTCTTGGATCGGCTACGGCAACACCAACTCTATTGCAAGGTATCCAAATGCGTTTTTCATCAAGATACTGTTCCCTTTTGGGGATTTATCATTTCTCCTTCAGGAATCCAGATGTAAGGGCGTACGTCCAGGGATGTGCAGCCTGTTGCCGTACCAAGGTTCCCAGAAGGCGACTGGTGGGGTTGCTCCAGCGAGCCCCCGCACCACAAGGTCCATGGCAACGAATTAACCTTGACTTTATCGTGGAATTACCCCCCTCCCATGGAAATTCAACGATCCTTGTAATAGTCGACCAATTCACCAAGACGGGGCATTTTATCCCCTGTACTAAGCTACCTACAGGCAAACAAACTGCCCTCCTCGTCCTCAAAAATGTTGTGCGCCTACATGGGGCACCCACCGTTATCGTATCAGATCGTGGATAGCAGTTTATTGCACGTTTTTGGTAGGCCCTGTTCACTGCCCTGGGGGTCCGCCTCGCTCCGTCTACTGCTTATCAACCCCAAACGAATGGTCAGGTGGAACGAGTTAATCAGACATCAGAACAGTATCTCCGCTGCTATACCGACTATTTTCAGGAGGATTGGGTGGATTTCCTGCCGCTCGCGGAGTTCGCTTATAATAACTCACCCAATGCTTCTCTAGAGACATCCCCCTTTTACGTTTCCCACGGGTTCCACCTTAGGCTGGTGTTTCCAGAACACCCTGCTGTGGAGGTTCCTGCCGCAGGAGCGATGGTGGCCCCCATCCAGCAGCGCTGTGAGACCGGCCCGAGCGTCTTGGAGGAAAGAGAGAAGGAGCGAAGGAGAGTGAAGCGTCTGAAGGGTGATTGAGGGAGAGAGAGCGGAGAGAGAGTGTGGACAGTGTGGAGAGAGTGGAAGTGAGTGAACGGCGTGGAATGAGTGTGAGGGTGAGAGGGAGAGGGAGAGGGGGAGAGAGAGAGAGAGAGAGAGAGAGAGAGAGTTGGTGTAGAGTGAGTGAGAGAGGGAGAGAGCGGGGCACGTGGCAAGGTGAAAGAGAGCACTCCCCCTTCCTACGTGTGGCTGGGCCCTACCTTCCCTGTCGGTACGTGTATTTCCTGCACCCCTATCTTTCCTTCCCTGGGGTCAGTCCCCTACCTTCCCCCACCTTAGTCAACACCTCCTCCCATACCTTCCCTTCCCTGGCACGGAGCAAGAGGAATTGGCTGAGCAGTCTGAACGTGGTGAGTGCGGGGTCCCACTCAAGGTTGCGTTCCTCCCCCTACCCCGATGATGATAAGGCCTTGCGTCCTTTGAGACCAATTGGGCCAACCAATATCCTGAGGGGTTGTTTTCCGCAGAAACTGGTGTGGGATCTCGGGGGTGACAGCAGTGTGTGCGTGAGAGGTGGGCGTTGTAGAGAGCCGGCAAGTGGTCTTCGTGGGGTATTCCCTTCCCTTCCTGTCCCTTCCCTACCCTGACAGTCCCGGAAAGGACAAAAAGGCTGAGCTGCTCAGCCGCTCAAACAGCGTTTTCTATTGAAAACGCGATTTGGGCGGCTGAGCCCCTCAGTCCACAGCATGCATAGGACGTGCTGTGGAGGGAGGGGCTAGCCTTTTCCATTGCGCCTAATGGGCACAATGGAACCGCTTATCTCGCCTGGGCACTTGATCCAAACGCCCAGGCGAGAAGCTTTGGGCCGGGTGGCTAAGGCAGGGACCACTGTGCATGCACGCTGCTCCTTACCTCAGCCGCACATGCTCAGGGACAAGGCTGGCAGCATGCTGTTGTGGTCTCCCTCCCTCTCCCATTCAAACAGTGCGCTGCCAGCCTCAGCTGCTTCCCTGCTGCTGCTGCTTCCCCCCCCCCCCCAATCTGCCGCTCAGAACGGCCAGGGGGGTGGGGTGGGGGTGGAGCGGCAAGGCAGGGAACTTTACAAAAAAAAAAAATTAAGCTTTTAAATTGCCCGCGCGTCCTGGCTCCGGAGGAGCAGGACCCGTGGGCAATTTAAAACAAGATAAAGTCCCCACCCCACCCCCAACCTCTACCTTCAGCCTGGGCCGCCGGGGACCGCTGGAGCAGCAGCCAGGTAAGTGATCCCTCCCCACCACCCTGCTCCCACCCCCAAAGGTCCC
>QEPC01010396.1:2599232-2611173 GCA_003113815.1 Sphenodon punctatus
CACACACACACACACACACACACACACACACACACACACACACACACACGCAGCAGAGGGCAAGAATACTGCTTCAGAAGGGACTTCTGAAGCAGGGATTGGGGTCCCTCCAAAATACATGCAGCAAATCCCTTCTTTCTGAAGCAGTATTCTTAATGTCTGCTGCATGTGTGTGTGTGTCTTTGCTAAAACTGCTTGTAAGTGAGGTTTAAGGTTGTCTGCCTGCTTTTAAACCTGGCAGAGGAGGTGATTATAAGCTGCCTAACCTAACTGAAATTGCTTGATTAAGTAATGTAATGTCCATCCAACATTAACCCTTGGAACTCCTTGCTGCTGGATTATGCCGCCCACCATTGCCCTGGCGCCACCCACCGTTGCCCGCTGGCCTTACTGCCCCTCCAACCTCAAAACCCACCAGCCGCCCCTGCCTGTGGTAGCCCTGGGCGGTGAACAACAAATATAAAATACAGTTCCATAAAATCAATAAAACACCATCTATAAAAATATATACATACACAATTAATATTAACAAAAACCTACAACTGGGAAAATAAAACCTCACCCCTCCCTGCCCCTCTCCCTCATCAAACGCCTGATGTTAACAGCCAGATCTTACTACCCTCCACCACAGCAGAAGGAGACAAGGCTCTGGGCCAATCGAATGCAGTGTGTAACAAGCAAGCTCATGCCTCAATAGCTATAACAGGTGCTGCTGTGTCACAAGGAGATACTGGACTACAGGTCTAACAAATATGCAAAAGTAAAGGTTAAACATATATGTAATGTAAAAGCTGAGAACTGGAAACTCACTTCATGCAATGGAGAGAGGCAAAGGCATGCAGAATGTGTATTTGTATTCAGAAAAGCCTAACAACACCTCTGCAGAAACCAGACAGAGACCATTGAGTTGCAAATGGATCTCTTCCTGCTTACGTGACTAGAAGCACAGAGTCCTCCAGGTGGGAAAGTCAAAGAAACCTGGAAAGATATTTAAGGGGAGAAGATCTTTTTCCCTAGGGCTCAGTTGGGAGAAGAAACTTCGTTGGCTAACCAGCTTAAGGACAAAGGCCCAGCCTCACTACATCTGGCTGAGAAGTGGACTCAAGTTCATGGACTTCTGTAGCGTAAGATCTTAACTAGGGACTTACTCAGTACAGACTAGGATTGCGCTATATACTTTTGTTTTATTTGCCATTCTGCGTTCAAACTATCTTTGTTTATGTAATAAATACACTTTCTTCTTTACTAAGAAGTGCTTTCTGTTGTCTCACATTGGGGAACCCAGTCTGAGTATCTTGTGCCTTCAAGCACTTGCAAACCCAGAGAGAAACAGTCTGAGAACTGGAAGCCTCTGGAACTTGGGTGACAAAAGTGTTGCCCCTTTGCAGGACTGAATCAGCTAGAGAGAGAACTGATTCAGACAGGCTGCAAGTGAGGAAAACTGAGTCACCTAACCCAGAAACGTGGGGTAGTGGACCCCAACCCCGTGACAGTGCACCCAACGAGAAGGGTTATGCTCAGAATTGTGTACCAATGTGTAGAAAAGCATAGGAGGATAGCCAAACGAGTGGTATCCTCTGAGGGGAGTAAATCCCAAATCTGAAGAGAGTGCGTTGTCAGCACCTTCTGGAACTCAACTCTAAGAGTGGAATAAGCAAATCTTTGACCAGAGTCTGCAGTGTTTGTTGTTTTAGTTTTCATTTTGGGTGTCAGGGCCAGTTATCAAAATAGGGCTGCCAAAGAGTTTCTCCAGACTCAGGAAGGAAGAATTGATACAGGAGGCATAAGACAGACACCTCCAAACAGAGGGAAAAACTAAACAGCAATTTAAGCAGCTTATACTAGAATCTGAGAGGATGAACACAGATCAGATTGGAGATGATTTGCCAAACACCCCTCAAAATTCCCCTCCAACTGACCAGCAACCAGGAGATGAAGAACCTGGAGACAACCAGGGACATGGCTCAAACGCAGAAGTTGAGCTGGCCAAACTGAAACTGGACCATGAGCTCAGATTAGAACAAATGAAAAAGGAGGAGAGGGAAAATGCAGAGAAACTAAAAATGCAGCTTGAACTTGAAAGACTGAGGCCGCTTTTAGATGAGCAGCTGGGATCAGGCGCGGGTGCGGCGAAACAGCCACGGCGCTGTTTTAGACGAACCTGAAGCGGAAGTTGTGCGCGTGATCCAGCGCCGCGCATTCTTTGCCGACCGCGAGCGAACCGGCCCGATTCCTCTGGGGTGACATACGCAGCCGGCAAAGAATGCGTGGTGCTGGATCATGCGCACAACTTCCGCTTTCGGTTTGTCTAAAACAGCGCCGCGGTTGTTTCGCCGCTCCCGCACCTGATCCAAGTGCACGTCTAAAAGTGGTCTGAAACAAGAGAGAGAGAAAGAGATTGAACTGGAGAAACTGAAACAGCAGGAAAAAGAAAGGCAAGCACAAGCGAAAGAGAAGGAGAGAGACAACACCAGATCGCTTTCCTGAAAACACAGAAGGACCTAGGAATAGAACCTCAACTCCCTTCAGGAGGGAACACTCACAGCGAGAGGAGATGCAGGATTCGAGACTACGCACCCCTCATACCTCAGTATGATGACAAAGAACGCATTGACATGCTGCACTGGGGTTCACATGCATGGAGAATACACTTGCACACTGGAGTGGAGTGCCTGGGCCCATTCTATCTTCTGTACCAGGGCCCATTCCCACCTAGCTACGCCCCTGCCTCAATTAATGCCAGATGATCCTTTAAACATTCGAGCCCACTCCTTTGTCTCAGTCTCTAGTAACTTTCCACTGTGATGTTAGCATTAGCAAATCTTCCTTACCCAATACCCACCAGGCAACACATAGGCAGGTATGCTTCATTAGGTATAGGTATGTATGACCCTTAACATGTATATTTCTGATTTGCTATGCTACATGACTGAGGAAGAGCCATGCTTGGCCTGAAAGCTTGCATATTCTCACCAGCAGAAGTTGGTCCAATAAAAAATATAATTTGAACTACTTCATCTCCATTTCATACACATGGCAACCATTTGCTCTCTAGATATGTGAAACAACAGCCCCAGAATGGCAAGATTTGAACACTTTGGCAGAGAGCTGTGTTAAAACCAGAAGCCTCTGTCTGCAACCCATAAGCACCTGAACTAAATTGGCCCAGAGCAAGAGAGACTAGAGCCCAGGAGTGCTCTTTTAGCCTCAAGTCTCCGCAGAATAGCTCCATCTGTTCTTTCCCCAGAGCTGTTCAGATTACGTAGCCTGCTAATGAGACTGGACAATGCGTTCCTGGTATTGCTCTGACTTATTTACAAAAACAAGTTTTATGTGGGGAAGAAAAGACAAGGTAAGAGAGCTTACTGGAATTCCCACCTAGGGGACATAGTGAATTTGCTGTCTTCATTTTTAAGAACACATCACCTCTGGACAAAATTTAAGCCTTGCAGTACTTTATGGCTAGACATTAATCTGTCACCCCACCCTCACCTGGTGGAAGAATGAGGTAACATAAGTGGGTTTTGCTGCTGAGAGGATCTTCTGGGTGTGGCTCTCAAATGACTGCAAGTCTTGCAGCTCGTCTTGCAACTGCTCATAATAGCTGGACTGATGGTAGTAGGCAGGCAGCGGGTTCTTGTCGCTAAAAGAGCTTCTACATGAGCCTGAATCTCTCACACTGGCTGCAAATCAAACAGAGCAGCCCCAGGTCAGAACATTCCACCCCTGCCTCAGCCAAAATACCAGGCATCATCGTGCACCACAGCCTAACCCTAACCCTCTGCAGACCTCCAGGCCAGCACCTTGTGCGGCCTGAGGGTTGTTGTGTGGTAGAAGTTTTGGCACTGGCTGAATGGGTTTAACTGTGTACTAACCTCAAAGCAATCAGCAATATTTTCTGTTATGCTTCTGCTGTGGATTACCTCAGGGTTAGCATGGAGTAGATCCCTTCAGACAGCAGAACACCATGCAGCAACCCCAAGGCAACCCTTACTGTGATGGGAACCTGCAAGCTGTTCCCATGACATCTGAATGCATTCTCATGGTGCGATATACAAACCACTTACTCCAGAGTAAAGGACTTCAGCCTCAGTAGCACTTCACGAGTGCGTATCAGCTCCTTGGCAGCAGGAAAGGCTAATAAATCACACATCGGCATTTTTATACTGATCTCTGTTAGCGAGTTGCTAGCCATCTTAAAAGAAGCCATAGCAATCTACAAGCAAGTGCACCAATACTTGGGCGTGTCTGCTCATTTCTTACATATGGTGTTACATGGAGTGTGCATCTGTATGTGCTTAATACTGGCAAGTGACGGGTAGGGGGAAGCTGCACAAGGAATAAGGCAAGAGATACATGGGGGAATGAAGGAGTGACAGTTGGGTCTGTGTTCAAGCTCATATTCAAAGACTGCAGTTCTTATTGGTTTGTGTTGAACTTGGTTTGGAGAACATAGCCTTCTCACTCCCCTCCCCCACCATTCACTTTACCACAGCACATTAACTCATCTTAATGCACTCACCCAGCTTTGGCCTTGACTCGGACTGCAGGATCTCTCCACTGATGACATCCAGGAAAAAGTCCAAAGGATTGTTAAATGGCTCGCACTGGTAACCTGAAAGACACCATCATATCAGAAAGAAACAAAGCCAGCCTGACTCCCTCTTAACAATGACCAACAGCTCTTTACAAAATAGCAACTTTTGCTGTTTCATGACACACAAATCTGGCTATATCTACCATTTGGGGCAAATTGACAGTTTTACATTAAGCCCTGTAAAACAAAACAAAACAAACAAACAAAAATGTATTCTGATGACAAAATTTCTTTGTTCAATTACTGAATGTTGATGTCTTCAACAAATGTGTTTTTACTCCAATCATCTAACACTGACTGCAAAACATGTGAAGTTACGTGGAACTGGCAGATTCTTGCAAGTTGACAACCAATGGACAGCTTGGATTTCAAAAGCTTTGAGCTCCATCACAAAGATCATGCACTGGCCTACTTTAAACTCTCCCCCTCCAACCAACCACCTCTCAGGCCAACCAGTCAGTTTCCTAGCAAGACAATGTTGCCCAAGCAACTAGCCACCCTCTTAACCAAACCAGACTAATTCTCAAACAACGTACTAAATAAATAGCTTTCCTCTCAGTTCTTATTCCGACAGTCAACCTTTGTCAAAAGCAACTCAATTAACCTCCTCCCTAAACACTAGGGGTGGGAAGTTCGGTACATCCGGTATCCGATACTGCCAGTATTTTGCTGTACCGGCAGTATTGGATTACTCCGGTATTTGGGGGTACCGGTACCGGTTCCCCGTGCCGGATTTTTTTACATTGCGGCCATTGAAATGAATGGCCGCAATGTAAAAAAAGAAACAAAAAACCCCCAACCACTTTCCCTCCCCAGTCCAGGCTGTGCAGGTGGAAGGGGGGACACCCCCCAACCACCCTGGATTTAAAAAATATTTTTTTTCCCCCGAAGTCCCTGCTAGTGCGGGCTCCAGGCCGCCACCGGCGACTCAGAGCCCACACCAGCAGGTAGGTACTGTGGTACTAGGGTGATCCCTGGGGTGGGGGGTGGTTAAACACCCCCCCACCCCAGGGACTGTCTCTTATACACATCTAGATGTGTATAGACTCAGAGCCCACACCAGCAGGTAGGTACTGTGGTACTAGGGTGATCCCTGGGGTGGGGGGTGGTTAAACACCCCCCACCCCAGGGATCACCCTAGTACCTGCTGGTGTGGGCTCCGGCTCACCGGTGGCAGCCCAGAGCCTGCACTAGTAGGGACTTAGAGTAAAAAAATTTTTTTTAAAAAAATCCAGGCTGGGCAGGGTGGGTGGGGTGTGTGCCCCCTTCCACCCGCACAGCCTGGGAGGGGGGAGGTATTGGTTCCCCCCCCCATTGATTTCAGTGGGGACAGTTCCCCATTGAAATCAATGGAATAAATCCGGTACCGGTATACCGGTTTTAATCCCGTAAACCATTTTTTGGTAAACCGGTAACCGGTAAAACCGGTAACTGTTTTTTTGCCAGATGTCCCACCCCTACTAAACACACTACCTCACTAATCTACAAAGCAGTTGGAATAAGCCTGCTGCTCCTGTTTAAAGGGTATAGCACTTCTTTACATTTTCAAACTGTATGGTCAACTGAACCCCCTCTGAAGTCTATTTAAGTTGGTGATGATTTTCATTGATCTGGAGATCTTTGCAAGGACGTGCTACGTGTTTCTGGAAAGTTTTATCTTTCCCCACACAGTGTATTCTCTCTCTTTAATACTCTCAGACTTTAGTGTCTTTGAAAATTGTAACACTTGCTGGAGATGTTGAGAACCAGTGTGGTGAAGTGGATAAGGTGCTGGACTTGGTCCTGAGAAGCCAGGCTTCAAATCTCACCCTAGCTATGAACTCCCTGGGTGGACTTGGGCAAGTCACAACCTCTCAGCTCAGTTCCCCACCTGTAAAAAAATGGGAATCTGTGTCTTTCCCTGTGTTCCCCTCATCCATGTCCATCTTAGCTTGCAAGCCCACTGGGCAAGGACCTGTCTCCAAATTCTTGGACTATAAAGCGCTGCGTATGCCTAGTAGCACTATAGAAATGAGGAGGAGGAGGAGTAAGTTAAGATTCAATTAAAAACAGTGTGCTATAAGCAGAGATTTTGAAAACCAAACTGCTTGTCTCTTTCTGTTCAATGGTGTGCTAGAGACTGGGCAACTAGGAATCTCGACAGCCACTTGCAAGGACTTATTAGCAAATGCCCATTGGCAGCTGTTGTGTAGGAGAAACAGATGCAGTTCCTGCCCCAAACAGGCCTCCCCCCTTACCAATGCTGTTGAAATAGGCAGTGGCCTCTTCTGCTGGCCCTGCATAGATTATTTCCCCCTTGTTCATCAGTGTCAGGTGGTCAAACAGACGGAAGATGGAGTGACGTGGCTGATGAATGGAGAAAATCACGGTTCTTCCTTTCCGGGAGAGTCTGCAAAATAGACACAACTCAGAGCAAATGTCCCAATGTCTACCCTGCTCTACCTGTGACTCTAACAACTGCAAAGGAAGGCACTAAATGGCCAAGGAGACATTTTGAAGAGACACTGCTACAAGCCTGCTGGTCTGACTGGCACTTTATTTCAGAGCCAGTGCTGATTTCTATGGCTCATGTGCTATGTATTGCCGTAGCAGCATTTTTACTGCATGTACAGCATCTCCACTCAATGGCACTTGGGAGTGCGGCAAGGGAAATACAACAAATTCAGATTCTCCTGGAGATGATCAGGTTTGGGCTGCTCTTAGACCGAGAGAAGGGTTCGGGTGCTGCTCACTGGTGCAAGAGCTGCATGATGGCATTAGCTGTGTTGGCATCTAGGCCTGTTGTCGGCTCATCCAGGAAGATCAGCGATGGAGAAGTGATTAATTCCATGCCAATGCTGCAGCGTTTCTTCTCACCTCCGGAAATACCACGTAGGAACTCGGTACCAATCTGAAGCCACAGACAAAGGAGAAGCAGCAAAGGACATCAGAGGGGAGGCTCGGGAATTCAAGTAGGACAGATGAGTTGCGTGGCGTTGGCATTGTTCCAACGAACACGCAAAGAGTGCTTCTACATGTATTGTGTTCTTTTCCTAGATTTGTTCATTTCTTTATCCAGATAGTTTAACACTGTGATCTGTCTCATTTTTTCCTCCTCCTCCACCTCCACAAAACATAGAACCCTCTCAGTCACGCAGTCGTGTCCCTGTTGCAAGCTGCTCACAGAGGTGTTTTAGTATTCTATTTTTAATTATTGTTACAACCAATGAACACTCCTGGCCCTGCACTTCCCAGGATCACCCCTAGCCAAGAGTCAAATGGCAAATAAGAAGTGGTTTTCCTTCAAGTGCTGCCTCAGCCTAAGCTCTGGGACCCTTAGCAACTATGTGGCAGCCACTCCTTTCTGGCTGAGCCTCCCAAGGTTCTGTTCAACTCTCCAGCCACACTCCCTGTGGCCCTCCCTCTAGGAATGGGCTGGATTTTCAGTGTGTAACACCAAGAAACTGTGGAGCTTTCTCCCTGTCCCTCTGTAGCTGCCGAGATTCATAAGCTTGCTGCTGCTTTCTGTTAAAAGACTCAGTCCTATATTTCAAGTAAGATTTGAGTTGGTGGGACCCATATTCAAATCCTACCGTAGGCCTAAGCATGCTTTGTGCCCATGCAATCCTGGATTGGTGTACCTCAAAGCATTAACCTTGGTGGGTGCTGTCAATAATGTTTACATGCACAACTCAAATCACCCATCCACCACTTGCTTACATAGCTCTCAGTGCCCAAAAGCATCCAGGGAGATGTGCGAGCAAACAAAAGGAAGCTTCTGTTTGAAATTTTAGACCTTTCTGAGTAGATGAAGGGACAGAAAATACCTTGGTATCCGCACAGTCCTGCAATCCCAGCTCCTGTATCACTCCATTGACCTTTAGCTTCTTTTCTGCTTCATTATTCCTGCTCTGTGGGAGCCGCAGGCTGGCAGAGAATTGAAGGTTTTCACGGACAGAGAGTGTTCCGGTCAGAATATCCTCCTGTGGGCAGCATAAAACAAGGGAAAGCACTTGCTTTCAGAAGGGAGTGGACACCCCCCCAGGCAGAAGAGGAATAGCAGATTAGCAAGACAAGCATTGTAAGGTCTGTGGCAGAAGCTGCCAGGAGCAACCCTGCCTTTCCATGTGACCTTCACTGGCACTCTGGCTTCCAGGTTGACTAGGCTTGATTTCGCAACTGGCTGCATGGCAGGATTTCGCAATACCGGGGGAGGGGGCCTACAGCCAGCATGGCTGGAGGGATCATTCTCTGATTGGAGCAGGTACAGCCAGGTAACCTTCCAAGGACCAATCACGAAAGAGGGGTAGGGGGCTTTTAAAAACACCAAAGCCACGCCTCTGGAAGAAGACTTCCATTTTACTTCTTTTTGCTCTGAGATACTGACCTGTTTGCTATGGAGCTAAAGGAATGGCTCCTGGCCTGTTTGGACTAAACTGAACCTAAGGACTGAACCCCTTTGCTGCAAGGCAAAGGCGCACCTAAAGCTGTGAGTAATTGAATGTTACATCTGAGGGACCAGTTTAGGCTAGATACTACAAAAAGGGCCCTCGAGCCTAACTGTGTTCTGATCAATTGCTTTTGCTCAAGGATTCAAAGTACCTCACATGGTTGTAGCCTGTGATGCTTGGTTTAAAATACCATTAAAGTAATATTCCTTTTTCTGATCTAAAAGATCTGTGTGTGTGTTAGCGAATACGCCTCTGTACGCTCCGGTGGCAGAAATTGGGAACTGAATTATTCTGGCTTGCGGGCCTGTCTGTTTTAAAGAAGGTAGAGTTCTCATTCTCCCCAGAGGGATGAGACTCGCGGCCTAAGTAAATTCTGGGTGGTGTCAGCGGAAAGGTACCAGATAATAGGTGGGTAACGGGGTGCCGGGAGGCTGGGGTGAACCCCAGTGGGCTCTGTTATGCCACAAGGCCATTAAAGATAGACTGTACCTAGCAAGGTTGTCAGTCAGACAGGAGGAACACAAAGCACTAATGCACGGGTGGAGAACTTCTTCATGCCCGGGGGCCGTTTTGAAAATTAGTCTAAGCTCCATGGACTGAACAGGAATTGTGGGCAGAGGTGCTTAAAAACTGTGCTCAGAGTAGAGGGAAAGGTCCAGATCCATCCCTTATCCCCAAGTGTACGCCCTCACCTCTGCTCCATTCCCGAGTTCACTCTTTCAGTGCATGAAGGCAAGGACTAGATCCGTGGGCCCAATCCAGAATTTGAAAGGGGACAAATAAAGAACAGCTGTGGACTGGGTTTAGTCCTTGGGCCCAGGTTTCCACTCCCCTGATCTAATGGTTTCTACATGGATTCTCAGTGGGACAGAGACACCGTTTTCCAGCTTCTTAATGGAAGTATCTAGCTTTGCTACACGGAGGATAACACTGGTGGCCTGATCCTTGGCTCTGTTGGCTCCTCCTGGTCAATGGGGAATGATATATGCAAGAGCACAGTACGTGCTGAGAGCTGCTACCACAGGAAATCCCCAATAGGTACCAGATTGTCTACACAGACCAGCTCATGGGTAGCACTGGTAGATGCGGTGGCTACCCATGAGCGGGTTGTGGGGACGGGAGCTTACTGGGAACAGCAGTCTGGAAGCAGATCCTGGGGAGCAGCAGTGATGGCTGCAGTAGTGGGGCGGGGAGGCTGTGAAAGATGCCAGCAGTGTCAATTGCTGCTCCTCATGACCTGATGTCACCATCATTGCTCCTGCTGCCTTCAATCACCACTGCTTCCTGTTTGGTTTCCCTATGCCAGACAATTATCCAGGCAGCAGAGGCAGGCCCAGGGGAGCAGCAAGTGGCAGGAGCAGAGGTGGATCCCTGGGAGCATCAGGAGCAGCAGCAGGTCTTGGCTGCTTTTAAAGACCTGCTGCTACTCACCAGGACTGTTGCCCTGCTCTCTCTGCTTGTCCTGCTCCCTGTGTCAGCGACAGGCAGATTTCTGCCCCACACAGTGAACCTGAAAGCCATTTGTGCCCACCATGTAGGGGAAACAAGTAGCTGGGTACATAGTGGGTTTCAAATACGTTACACTACATGCTTACTTCAAACACTAAACGCTCCTCATGTAAAACCACCCAATGTCACTGTGGCTGACTAGAATTAGATGATACTTTAGGATCCTAAACTGATGCTGTGGTATATTCCTCCACTTCTGTCACCAACTCACCTCATGAGTCCTGTTGTTCACCATTCTACTCCTCAGTTCATCATTCTACTCCTGTGAAATATCAGCGCTGCCTACGTATGAAGAGGGCAGCAGGCTGCGGTCTGCACAGACTCACCTGGATTACGTATGCTGAACACTGGTGAAACCGAGAGTCAATCACCTCCTTCCCATCCATGAAGATTTGCCCACCTTTAAGCCCTCGGGGGTCCTTCCAGCCTGCGATGACATCAAGGAGCCTGAAGAAGAAACAACGACTTTTCACACAGTCTCTGATGTGGGGCTCTCTCAATATTATTCCAAACAATATTACTCCATTACTTCTCTCAGTATTACTCCAAAATTACTCCAGTTCTCCATATTCAACCAGCTTTGGGTTCTCCCAGCTCTTCCAGAGCCACCAAATCATTGACTTTCAGAATCCGCTAATAGGCCTCAGTTTTGACCTGGAGGAATTATTGTTTGCTGCGGTGAGGAAGAAATTAATTTTGACATTCAGCCATTGCTCTGCCAATGCCTGAAGAGTCCATGTTGGTCTAGAGACCAACCTGGAAGAGAGTGGGCAGAGAAGCAAATCTCAATCCCTTTCCATTATATGCAATAGAGTAGACACACAGATGCACTGATTTATAGAGTCACACTTACGAGGTTTTGCCACTTCCAGTTGGTCCTAAGATGGCATTCATTCCAGGCTTCATAATGCCACTGCCAAATAAACAAACAAACAAAACGATTGTGGAAGGTATAATAAAACCAGTGGTTCCTGCCTAGAGCACAGGCACAATCTCTTTCTAAAAGAGCTGCAGGTTGCTAGGAGGAAGCCCTGCTGGAAGAGGCTCTCCGCAACTCAGTAGCAGTGCAGGGAAGGATAGTAGGGATGGGCGAACGCGGTTCGGTAGTTCGGTGTTCGGCCCGAACTCGGCCTGTTCGGACAAACGAACACGAACACGAACACACCGAACGGAACCGAACAACGAACAACGAAATGACGAACACACTGAACGGAACCGAACACCGAACGACGAAAATGGCGAACACACCGAACGGAACCGAACACCGAACGACGAAATGGCCGAACAGTTCGTTCAATTTGAATCGCGTTCGGTTGCGTTAGGGTGGCTAAAACATGGTCTTCTGTCAGGTCACTGGAAGGCCAAATGTAGCAGGGAGGGGGAAGTCATTTGACTCAGCTAGGAG
>QEPC01010396.1:2629868-2655894 GCA_003113815.1 Sphenodon punctatus
GCCCGGACCTGGCCTCCCTCATCCATGCCTTCGTCACCTCGAGGCTGGACTACTGCAACGCACTCTACGTGGGGCTTCCCTTGTGTTTGGTTCTGAGGCTGCAGGTTGTGCAGAATGTGGCGGCCCGTCTCCTGTTGGGGACGGGTCGCCGGGAGCACATAACACCAGTGGAGCGGGCTCTGCACTGGTTGCCGATAGCGTACCGAGCCAGATTCAAGGTGCTGGTAATGATTTACAAAGCCCTGCACGGTCTTGGCCCCTCATACCTCAGGGACCACCTCGCCCTCCGCGCCCCAGAGCGGCTCCTTCGGTCTGCCAGGGGTGCCTTCTTGGAGGTCCCCCGCATTAAGCGGGGGGTCACAATGGAGAGGGCATTCTCGGTGGCTGGGCCGCATCTCTGGAACTCCCTACCAGAGGAGGCCCGCCTGGCCCCAAGCCTGTTGGTATTTCAGCGAAAGTGCAAGACCTGGTTGTTCACCCGGGCCTTTGGGGAGAGGGGGCGGGAGTTGATTTTTATTCCCCTATCCCATGGTTTATATCCCAGGCCCTGTTTTATATGTTATTTTAAATACTGATATGGTATTTTAATGTGTTTTAGATTGGTTGAATTGTTTTTATGACTGGAAGCCGCCCCAAGCTGTTTCAGGAGGGTGCAGAGTATAAATTTAATAAATAAATAAATAAATAAATAAGATTAAAGCGATGTGGGCCCGGGCAGCCTCGGCCTGCATGGCGGGCAGGAAGGGATGGAGGCAGGGGACCACCCACCCATGATTACTCCCCACGAGGGTGCAGGTAGACTGGGAGGCGAGGAACCTATCAGAACCCAGGCAGGGGGACACACAACGAGGGGGGCAGGTTAGGGTGATTAGCCCCCCGGTGAGATACAGGACAGAACCTGGTGAGGGCCCGGCAGGCTACCCCCCCCTGCAATGAGTGACAACACAGCGGGTGTGGGAGAGAGCATGGACCTGTAAGGGGAAGGAAGGCAGGGACAGGACGTGGCCCCTGGCCCATCGGAACTAGGGGTGGATCAACCAGAGAGAAATCCCCCTACAGGCCCCCTGCTGCAAGCCCTGTATGGAGGGGGCGGCATGCCTCGCATGGGGGAGCGGGCTGGGTCAGGAAGTAGTGGTCCACACTACGGAGGAAGTGGAGCAGGGGGTTATCAGCTTGAGCAACGACCCAGCGGGAGACCGGAGGCTGGGGTCCCACCCGGCAACACGAGGGACTCGCAGGCAGAGCGCATCGGGCCTGAGGTCTCTGTTTCTCATTTCAGTGGTGATGCCCCTCCGGAGCGCAGAAGGTGGGTGGAACAAAACCGGCAAGAACAAGGGGAAGATACAGAGTTGTGGAGAAGGATCCTAGTGCTGGAGAATGAACTGAGGGGATCGCAGAACGAGGAAGAACCAGTGAGAGTGGCAGGTAATTCGGGGACCAGTAGGGATCAGAGTGGCCAGACAGGGGAACAGGTGCAATCGAGAGGGGGCGCTGTAGTACCCGGGCCCACAATCAGTGGGGCCATGGTGGGCCACCAAGGGAGTGAGGCGGTCAGTCAAGGAAACAGTTGGGTTAACCCAGCTGGCCCCCGAGCAGGGGAACCCCCTGCGCTGGGGCAGGGACAAGCACAGATGGCTTGGATAAACGGGGCCTGGGTGATGATTACACCAGTTCCCTTCCCAGTGCAAGGGGCAATGGAATTGGGAAACCAATTGGCAGGGCCAACAGCAACGGGACAGAGCATACAGAGCCTGCCTGTTCAGGGTTTTTTCCTGGCCTCGGGGATGGCGGCTGTGATGGGACAGAGCCAGACAGGGCATGGGGTTTCTTCTACCGCGGCAGGCGCTGCAGGGCCAGGACAGGGTTTGGTGGTCCAGGGTGGCAATGTTCCCCAGGCAAGCACATCAGGGATAGGGCAGGTGGACATGCACCCGCGCCCGGCCCCAGGGGGAGCGAGTATTGCTATAGCGGCCCCATTCGGGCAGCATCTCCACCAGACCACCAAAGAAAAAATATGGCGAGGGGAGTATGTTGAACTATTTGCCCTCCTTTTTAGTGACCCAATAGTGGAACATTCAGGGGAGGGTGACGGTAAGGATAAAGAAAAGTTCAAACACCCAAAAGCAGATAAGAATTGGGCGAATTGGACTTATGCAGTCTACATGGGGGTCATGATGCAGGCATTCCCGGAGTGGGCTATGGAGCTGCACAAATACGCTGATATCGTCAGGAGAGCCTACAGGACTGGACCTTTAGGGGCTTGGCTAGGATATGATGAAGACTTTTGTCACAGAGCAGCTACAATGCTGGGGTTGCAGTGGGATGTTCATGCTCCTGACCTATGGTTGGAGAGCATGGTCGACGCCACCAAAGCTCCACGGTCGGATAGTGGGCACACTTTAGAAAAGGGAGGAGTGGCGCCGGCTAATGAGCCATATCGTGGTGACAATAAAAAGGGAACGCAAGGGGCTCTGGGCCCATGTTGGGAGTACAACAAGGTGGGCAGGTGCAACAGGTACTTGTGTTGACTTCGGCACGCATGTTCTCGGTGCTGGGGAAACCACCCCGCATGTAACAGTTTTCGAGGAAAACAGAAAGGCGGAAAAGGGAAATATAGCCAGGGAGGAGGAAATGGTAGAGGTAGGCAAGGCCCCAATAGCGGAACAGGAACAACCAAGGGAACCGACGCCGGTAAGAGCTGACTGGCTGGAGCAAGTACTAACCGGACACCCAGAATGGGCGGAGGTATATTATGTTGTGCAAGGTTTTAAGCATGGTTTTTTGATACCTGCCGGCCCTGTCAACCCACAGAGGGTTCTGCGTAATCTGAAATCAACAGTGGGACTTGAGGAGGTGGTAAGGAGCAAAATTGCCAAGGAGGTAGAGGCAGGTAGGGTAGCTGGCCCATTTCATCAACCCCCAATGACCAACTTCATTGTCTCACCCTTGGGGGTGGTGCCAAAGAAATCAACTGGAGAATTTAGAATGATCCACCATCTGTCCCACCCAAGAGGAAGCTCAGTAAACGATGCCATCCCATAGGAGTTGACAACAATTAAGTACTTGTCATTTGATGTAGCAGTGGAGAGGGCAAGGGCTATGGGGCGGGGTGCGCTGCTGGCAAAGTGTGACATCAAGTTGGCGTTCCGTTTGCTCCCAGTGCACCCTAGCAGTTTCCACCTGTTAGGGTTCTGCTTTGAGGGCCAGTATTATTATGATCGGGCAATGCCAATGGGGTGCTTGATATCATGCTCAGCGTTCGAGAGTTTCAGCACCCTGGTGGAATGGGTATTCAGCAAAGGCTCTAGGCGGGCGATGTGACAAAATATCTTGATGATTTTTTGTTATTCAGTCGACCGGGATCAGGTGATTGCGCCTCAGCCTTACAGACATTCCAAGAGTTAGCTCAAGAGTTAGGTGTCCCGCTAGCCCCCGAGAAGACCAAGGGGCCTGCAACCAGGCTAACCTACCTGGGGATTGAGCTAGACATGGAACGGATGTTGTCTAGACTACCGGAAGAAAAGTTGGTGACCCTCAGGGAGAAAATCATGGTAAACATAGGGACCCATAAGGTAACAGTTAAGGCCTTGCAATCGTTAGTCGGGAGTCTTAATTTTGCCTGTAGGGTGGTAGCGCCAGGAAGAGCCTTCTTGTCGCGGTTATATGGAAAATTGAGGGGAGATTTAGCCCCTCACCATCATAAAAGAATGACAAATGAGATGCGGCAGGACCTGGAGACATGGCTTCAATTCTTGGACGGGTTCAATGGTGTTAGTTTCTGGAGGGAGTGCTTGATGCTTCAAGCTGAGTTGCAGGTCCAGTCCAACTCTGTGGGAGGTATTGGATTCGGAGTATATTTTAGAACGCGCTGGTGTGCAGCACGATGGCCTGAAGAGTGGCACCAAGCTGGAGTCACTAGGGACCTCACGTTCTTAGAGCTTTTTCCAATAGTAATAGTTCTTCTGTGGGCTGGGCAGTTCGCAAACCATTCAGTGAAGTTTTGGTGCGATAACCTGGCAGTGGTGCACGTAGTAAACTCACTGTCCTTGCGATCCACAAGGGTCATGATTCTAGTAAGGACGTTGGTAGCAGCATGCCTGAAAAACAACATCTTATTCATGGCTCAGCATGTGCCCGGTATTGACCTTTCTCGGTTCCAGATGGACCGTTTTCGAGAATTGGCAACGGAGGCCAGGGTTAACCCGGACCCGCTACTGTCTGGGGTGTGGAGCCTTGGGTTTTAGACATGCCGACCATCGTCCAGGGATCCCTCGCACCATGAACACAGGCAACATACGGTAGGGCTTGGCGTGAATTTCAGCAATTTAGGGCAAGGAAGGAGTGGAACCAGGGATTCCCCATTGCAGAGCCCGAAATGCTTCAGTTTGCTATGGTACTGAAGCAGAAAGGTTTGGCCGGGGGGACCATAGCAGGCAAGATAGCGGCCCTTACCTTTGTAAGTAAACTAATGGGTTACCCTCCCCCGGATAAAGGACTTTACTTTAAACAGATGTTAGAAAGTTGGGCGAGGCTTCCACCTCCCCCAGTGACAAGTAGGGCTCCCATTACAGCCCCCATGTTACAGCAGTTGGTGTGGGTCCTCCTTCAAGTATGTAGGGGCAGTTATGAGGCACAACTTTTTGCCACGGTATACGTTATAACGTTTTTTGGAGCTTTTAGGCTCAGCGAGATGGTGGCCCTGTCAGGTAGAGACAACAGCAGAAGGGCTGTGGGGGTGGATGGAGTCGAGTTGACCAACGGATCGCTGCACATTCGGTTACGGTATTCTAAAACAGACCAAAGGAGGAGGAGCCAAACGGTGCAATTGTATAGGAATGGAGTGGATGAGATTTGCCCAGTGGAACAGATGAAAAAATACATGAGTATTCGTCCATGTATTACGGGAAGGATGTTTATGCATAAGGAAGGTACCGTATTGACCTGTCACCAATTCTCGGCAGTTCTGTGAATGGCTTTGGGGCAAATGGGGTTACCTCCTGGTGAATGTGGATCACACTCCTTCAGGATTGGAGTGGGTACGACAGCAGCGGTAGCCGGGTTAGGAGAGGAGGCAATAAAGGCAGTTGGTCGTTGGAGGTCCCATGCTTATAAGAAATATGTGAGATTACAACATACTAAATGTGATTTATTTTATTAGGGCACGGAGCTTCCAATACTGGCAGAAGAGTGGTATGGATCGTGGGCCACAGTTTGGTCCACTGGGCGAGCAGTGCAGCTGCAAGTACCCCCGGGGGTCGCCAGTTGGGTTTGTCAGAAGATCGTGTGGAACAGGAAGAGTGGTATGCGGTGGCACCAGTTGCTACCAACACTCCAAGGAATGAGTGACAAGCCAGCACCACATATACTAGTGCTACACTTGGGTGAAAATGATATATCTGCCAGGAAAGGGGTTAATTTGTTAATAAATATAAAGGGTGACTTGTTGACGGTTAGAAAATGGTTTCCACAAATTCTCATGGTTTTGACTTCATTAATTCCTAGAATAAAATGGATCGGGGCTAGATCCCCAGCAAAAGTGGATAAAACTAGGAAGAACATTAATAAAGAAGTTGAAAAATGGTTAGGTGGTTGGGGAGGGACCACGATTTGGCATTCAGACATTCACACGAGGCCCGAATTGTACTGGGAGGATGGGGTGCATTTATCACCGATAGGAAACGAAATGTATTTGTCTGTTTTGGCAGGACATTTGGAGTCCTTGCTTGGTGTTAGGCGGTGGGAGTCAGGGTAGTTCATGGTACGACTCCCGCTTTGTGGGAGGGGTCCAGTATGCGATAGTAGGTTAAGTAGGTAAAGCTATAGGAAATTTATAGAGTCATCTCCTTAAGAGATGGGGAAGTGATACCCAGGCAATGCAGGGCACAGCATGCACTGGGGTCATGTCCCTGGGAGGGGTGTCTTAGCATGGTGAGTAAGGACCGGCACAGTCCTCAACCTTGCAGGCACAGGATCTCCTTACTCCGGCCCAGAGTCAGGCACGCCCCCTTTGGCCACGGCTAGTGACCTGTCGGTGGGATGAAGTTTGAAGTTAAGGGACACTGACACTGGAAGGCACATCCCCGAGTTAATATAGTTTTAAGTAGCTAGCATACTGGACTCTGATTGCTTAGTGCAATTACCCACCGGCCTAATGATGGTTATTAATAAAGAGTGCGGCCAGTTTTAAACCAAACAATGTCTCTGCGTGTTAATGGGGGGGCGCGTCGACAAATCACATATGTTGACTTTGCACTCAGAATCTAATTGGGCATATTCACACAACCTGTAAAGAGGAGAGAAACAAACTCAGGGTGCAGCCCAAGTTGCCTGCTATGAAGGGGGCTTGCAGTGCCTGTAAACCTGTAAAAAACATGGGTTTACTGGTGCCACAAAATCCCACCATGCAACGCCCACCACACAGGGAAAGGCAGCATAAGTTGTGCTTTGTGCTCTTTTGCCCTGCTCTGAGGCCACATTTACACGAGACGTTTAGCCTGTGAAAATCACGTCCCAGACTTTTAATATATTTTTTGTGTGTGTGACAAGGTTAGGTCACAGGATGCAGCAGGTGTAATGCATGGTTAATCCAAACAGAGTAACTTGGAAATCAAGGTTTAACAATTGTGCTAACTCCCTCACACACACTTGTCATAACATGTGAAGGGATTCATCCTGTTGTCAGTCTGTCTGCCTCAGAGTCAGTGCAGAACCACACAGCATCATGAGATATCTAGCAGCAGCCACCGCAATAGAGGGTAACTTTTAAAGTGGGGGGAGGGAGGGAGCATGGGAACAGCGAAAACACAGACTCAATCTCCTGCGAGAAACCAAAGAGGTAGGAGAAAAGGCTTCAGCATGCTAGAAGAACGCACGCACCCTCATGCTAGAGCAACATAGGGTGTTTTAGACAAGCGCCTCCTCACCCATTACGCATGTTTTAGGGCTGCATAGGGTGCCGACGTGGCCCTGCAAGATACATGATGGGTGGGTGATGGGTGGGGAGGCAAACACACCCACACCCACATGTTTACTTACGTTTCCCCATTGGTGGAGATGAGGAAAACAGTGAAGATGGGTTCCTGACACGCTTGAACACACCATTGTTGAATGGATTGAACGTTTCATCCTGCGCCCAAGGGGCTTTTTAAAAACCTATCCTGCAGCATCTTCTGCTTTTTACACCTTGGCATCTTTTTGCGTCCATTCAAATTGTTGCTAGGTGTTAATAAACAGGACAATAGCTGGCTCCATTTGCGAGCTGTGAGTGTCATGCACCATTCACCCACATCCTGTGACTGACAGCTCCTACTACACGGTGATATGGGTGTGTCTCAGGACACTCACAGCTGGTAGATGGGGCTATTGTACAGAGAAGGGCAACAAAAATGACAATGTGTATGGAATAGCTCCCCTATGAAAAAAAGGCTAGATTGGTTAGGGCTCTTCAGCTTGGAGAAGAGATGACAGAGGGGGTATGATATAAGTTTATTAAATCATGAGTGGTGTAGAATGAGTAAATAGGGAACGGTTATTTACCCTCTCAGATATGGAACTCCCTCCCCTTGGAGGTCTGCCTAAGTCCGAGCCTGTTTGTCTTCCAGAGGAAATGTAAGATCTTTTTGTTTGACCAGGCATTTGGCAGATGTGAATAGGGTTGGAGAGGTTAGAGGGGGTTGGGGAAGGAGAGGGGGTGGCTGGGATGGTGTTGGGTTATGAGGATTTTAATGTAATTTATTGTATTTTATATTATTGTCAGTCACCCTGAGTCTGCAGGGAAGGGTGAGATAAAAATGTAAATAATACATACATACATACATAGTACTAGAACTAGGGGACACCCCATGAAACTAACAGGTAGCAGATTTTTTTTTAAATAAGAGAGAGTATTTTTTTCACTCAACACACAATTAAGTTGTGGAATTTGTTGCCAGAAGATGTGGTCAAAGCCAGTAGTACAGCTGGGTTTAAGAAAGGATTGGACAAGTTTATGGCGGATAGGTCCATTAGCAGCTATTAGCTGGGTAGGCTTGGGGAATGTAACCTCTTACTGTCTGGAGCTGTGAGTGAACAACAGGGAACTGATCTCCCCATAGTGACTGGTTGGGTCCTTCTTTCAAGCGACTGAGGTTGGCCACAGTCAGAGACACGGACATCCAATTTAATTAGTGTTCCATGTGAGTCCACCCTTTCAATAGGGATGGGCGAACAGATTGCGGTTCGGGTTCGGCCGTTTGGTTCGGCTGCATTCGGTTCGTCCGTTCGGTTCATTCGTTCGGTTCAGATTCGTTCGGTTCGTTCGCCGAGTTTGGGTTCGGCTATTCGGTTTGTTCGTCTGAACAGGCCGTTCGGTTAGGCCGTTCGGCTGTTCTGTTCGGTTCGGCCGTTCGGGAAGTGTTGTTATGGGTTTGTTTGTTTTTTATATGGTTTTTTGGTTTTTTATTGGGTTTTCTTTTGTTCTTTATTTGTTTTTTTGGTTTTTATATGGGGTTTTCTTATTTTTTTAAATCTAATATTATATATAGCTGTCTACACTAAATCTAACTGCTATTAACTATTCTAAATGCTATGAAGTAAATGGATTATCTAATAAGTACACAAGCCTACTCCTACAAACACTAAAACTAAATCACTAACGCTATCTCTATCACTAAGGTAACTCCTACAATTGTCTTCATCTATCTATCTGTCTGTCTGTCTATCTATCCCCCCCATCCCATATCCAAATATGGCGAACGAACCGAAAAAATCCGAATCGAACGAATGAACCGAACGGCCGAACCGAATGCAGCCGAACCAAACGCCCGAACCCGAACCGCAATCTGTTCGCCCATCCCTATTGAAAGGGTGGACTCACATGGAACACTAATTAAATTGGATGTCCGTGTCTCTGACTGTGGCCAACCTCAGTCGCTTGAAAGAAGGACCCAACCAGTCACTATGGGGAGATCAGTTCCCTGTTGTTCACTCTCAGCTCCCGACAGTAAGAGGTTACATTCCCCAAGCCTACCCAGCTACTGTACAGACTCATTGAGTATGTAATGTATGTATTTCACTACAGACTCCTCTTCTATTTGTGAAGATTCCCCCCCATCCCATATATATTGGATGTATATCTATCTATCTATCTCCATATATATATATGGATATATATACACATCCATATATCCATATATAGATATATATATGGATATATATGGATATATATACATCCAATATATATGGGATGGGGGGGAATCTTCACAAATAGAAGAGGAGTCTGTAGTGAAATACATACATTACATACTCAATGAGTCTGTACAGTGCATAACACAAGGTTTCAGTTTATGGTTTAAGTTTCATTTCATTACAAAAGTGAAATGAAACTTAAAGCAATCTAAAAATCCTACTCATCACCTGCTGTTCAGGAACAGTGACTAGCTCAGAAGGTGTTGGGAAGTGGGGAGGCAGATAATTAGTTTCGTTTCTTGCAAGCCTCTCCACCCCTGGTGCCTGGAAGTCTGCTCCTCAGTGACTGTCACCTCCCTGTTATGTTTGACCTTCCAGTGAACCTTTTTTTGCCACCCGAACTCATCCGAACGCGATCCGAACTGACCAAACTGTTCGGCCATTTCGCCGTTCGGTGTTTGGTTTGTTTGGTATGTTCGGGTTCGGGTTCGAGTTCAGTCATCTGAACAGTTCGAGTTCGGGCCGAACTCCGAACTTCCGAACTGCGTTCGCCCATCCCTACCTTTCAAAACCATACATTTTCAGCCTAATCCCTAGCACCAGCACCATGAGTGAGGGAGTCAATCAGAGTTCCAGCCCTGCTTTTAATGCAGATTTGGAGTTTAGATTTGATCTGAACTCCAAATACGCATTTAAAGTGGGGCTGGAACTCCGATTGACTCCTTCACGTGTAACACTCCATGTTCCGGGGCCCCCACAGACATCTGATTTAATCAGCATTACATGCGAGTTCACCCTTATTCTTGACAAATCCATGCTGGCTTCTAGTAATCACTGCATTGTTTTCTAGATGCTTACAGACGGACTGCTCTATAATTTGTTCCAGTATCTTTCCAGGTATCAATGTCAGGCTGACTGGTCTATGGGTTTCTGTAGGGGTGGGAATATCGGTATCAGATAAATCCGATACACCCGATAATCAGGTATATCAGATTAATCCGATAATCACCGGTATTGGCATACCGGATTTTTAACATTGGCTGCTTTACCGTTTTTTTTACATTGCGGCCACTGAAGTAAATGGCTGCAATGTAAAAAACCCATTAAAGTGGCCAATGTTAAAAATCCGGTATGCCGATATTGGTAAATCCGATACCGGGGAGATCCGATACCAATAAATCTGGTATCCAGTATTCTCCCCGGTGTCCCATCCCTGGTTTTCTGGATCCTCCTTTTTTCCCTTTTTGAAGATAGGGATAACATTTCCCTGTCTCCAGTCTTCCAGCACCTCACCCATTCTCCATGAGTTCTCAAAGATGATATACAGAGATTCTGAGAGTACATCAGCAAGTTCCTTCAGTACTCTACGATTTAATTTCATCCCACCCCAAAGACTTGAACTTGTTTAAAGCAGCTAGGTATTCTCTGAACATCTCTTTATCTATCCTGAGCTGAAATCCTTTCCCCTTCATGCTACTTTAGCCAGGTTGGATACAGTTTCCTTTGTGGTAGAAGACATAGGCCAAACAAAAAGGTCTTACATTTCCTCTGGAAGACAAACAGGCTCGGGCTTAGGCGGACCTCCAAGGGGAGGGAGTTCCATATTTGAGAGGGTAAATAACTGTTCCCTACTCATTCCACACCACTCATGATTTAATAAACTTCTATCATATCCCCTCTCTGTTGTCTCTTCTTCAAGCTGAAGAGTCATAACCTATCTAGACTCTTTTTCATAGGGGAGCTGTTCCATATGCATTGACATTTTTGTTGCCCTTCTCTATACAATAGTCCCATCTGAAAGCTGTGAGTGTCCTGAGACACACACCCGTATCACCAAGCAGTAGGTGCTGTCAGTCAGGATGTGGGTGAGTGGCACACGACATTCATAGCTTGCAAATGGAGCCAGCTATTGTCCCGTTCATTAACACCTAGTGACAATTTGAATGGATGCATCTGTGAGTGCACAGTATTAAAAGCAGTTACAACTGCTCGTCAGTAGACTGGTCAGGCACTATATAACATATTACACACATATTTGAAATTAGTTATCCATATAAATATACAAAGACACAAAAGTCTCTTTCATTTAAGAATCAATATGAAAATACATTTGGAAAAATAAACAGAAATATTATGTAAATATTCAACAGAGATAAATGTAAAGTTCTGCATTTAGGTAAGAAAAATCAAATACACACGTATATGATGGGTGATACCTGGGGCTTGGGAGCAGTACATGTGAAAAGACCTTAGGATTGTAGTTGATCACAAACTGAACATGAGTCAGCAGCAGTGTGATGCAGCTGTAAAAATGACTAATGCAGTTCTAGGCTCAGGCCACTTACACATGATACTGGCCGGCGATTCTCCTGGTGGGGAATCTCATGGCCGGGAAACTTATGCCAAGTTGTGCACATGAACATGGGCCAAAAGCATCCCCAGCTGCGTCCAGCAGCCTTTTTTCCTCTGAATGTCGGGACTGGATTTCGAGCCCTGACATTCGGAGGAAAAAAGCCACTGGATGCAGCTGAGGATGCTTTTAGCCCCACGCCCAGGTGCACAGCTCAGTGCAAGTTTCCTGGCTGGGAGATTCCCCACCAGGAGACTCGCCAGCAGGTGTTAACATGGGCAAGTGGCCTCAATTAACAGAAGCATAGTTTCCAAGTCACGGGAAGTAATAGTTCCACTCTGTTCTGTGCTGGTCAGACCTAATCTGGAGTCCTGTGTCCAGTTCCGGGGGCTGCACTTAAAGAAGGATGTTGACAAACTGGAACAGGTTCAGAGGTGGACAACAAAGATGGTATGGGGTCTGAAAACCAAGTTCTATGAGGAAAGGTTAAAGGAACTGGGTATGTTTAGCCTAGAGAAGACACGATAGTGGTCTTCAAATACGTGAAGGGCTGTCACACAGAAGATGGCAAAGACTTGTTCTCTGTTGCCCATTAGGGCAAGACTAGAAATAATGGTCTCAAATGGCAAGAAAGCAGATTTCTCAGCTTATGCGAAGTGTTTCCTGAATTTGCTTTACCCCGTTACAAACTACACTAAGCAAATTTGAGGTAAGTCACTCTTAGCCCAAGAGAAACATTTTCAAAGAGGATTAACATGAGTTAATTAACCTATCAATAAAATAGGAGTTAATTAACTCTAAGTTAATTAGGCCCCTTACCGGACCGGAGAGACTGTGAGTAGCTGGCCCCTGTTGTCCATCTCCCTCTCCCCTGGTTGGAGGAAGGGGCGGGGCTGGTGCTCGGGCTTCCACTTCTGGCCCGGCAGAACGCGCACCACAGGCAGCACGCCTAAGGGCCACACCCAAGGGCCCTTGGCGGGGTCAATGGCAGGGGGCAGGTAATGCTGGGGTGGTGGTAGAACGACGATATGGGGGATAGGAGTATGTTGTTTAGACAGGGGGGAAGGAGGTTGGGGAGGGAGTGGGAGGAATTGATGTGGTTGGGGAGGGTATGGGGGGTGGTTTGTGGGATGCCCCTCAGTGGCAGAGAGGGGCTGGGGTTGTGTGGGATGGGGACAGAGAGGGTAGGGCGATCCCCCTCAGTGTGAGGGAGGGGGTGAGTCCAAGGGGGGTGGTATTTGGCCCTCTGGTGGCAGGGGAGGGGAGGGGGGGAGGGGGGGAACAGGTTCTGCCACCCGGTAAGACAGGGGGGCAGTACCTCAGGGATAGGGTGGGGGGGAACCCCCTGTGAAAGAGGAAATCCTGGGAAGGGGTGGGGGGAATGGGGGTGGGATCTCCCTCGCAGTCCTGGTGGGACAGCTGGGGAGGGGGGGCAGGGGGGTAGCCGGGGGGGTAGGCCATTGGGGTTGTGATGGGCCAGGGGAAATATGGTTTTCCCCTTGCTTTTGCTTATTATGTTTTAAAATGTTTTAAATTGTTTTATATTATATTTTTATATTGTATTTTTATGATTGTTAGCCGCTCTGGGCTGCCGTGTGGTGGGAAGAGCGGGGTATAAGTGTGTTAAATAAATAAAGTTCACTGTGTGGACAATAATTCATGAATACAGGGGCCAAATCCGTGGGTCTGCTCCAGCAGCCATAAAGCCATCTTCCCCAACATCTTATTGCTCAGCACTGGGGAATCCTTGGGTTAAACACTGCCACCACAGCAGGTTCAAAACCATACATTTTCAGCCTAGTCCCTAGCACCAGCACCATGAGTAGAGGAAACAAGGTGTAGCTGGTGGAGCCCTTTTCTCTACTGAACTCTTTGGAGGCTTTAGGCCAGGGGTGGGGAAGCTTTTCCCTACAGGGGCCACTTTGAAAATTAGTATGAGCTTCAAGGGCCACACAGACACTGGAGACAGGGATGCACTCAAGAAGGGCACAGATCCTGGATAATCTCAGGATCTGTCTCAGATTGTAAGCCCTAGGGGCAGGGACTGTGTCTATTTTATTACTTTGTAAAGTGCCAGGTACACTGCTGGCGCTATATAAATGTTTGTTAATAATAATAATATGCACCTACCCTTGGGTGCAGCCCCAGGATCTCAGCCTAAGTTGTCAGCACCTCAGCATTTGCCTAGTACGTTAGCTAGAACACGTAGCTTTGCAGGAGAAGAGCACGGAGACTGAAATAAGCATCCTCACTGCTCACTTGCTCTAAGGAAAAGGGCACAGAATGGAAAATGAAAAGCAAAACCTCAGAGTGCAGTGGTGACACTATACATAAGAACTATCCATAATGGAGCAGACAAGCGATCTAGCTAGCCCAGCATCCTGTCTCCAACAGCAACTAATTTTCTTTGCTTTAGAGCAGTCCATAATAGAGATTCATTCCTGTTACTAACAACCAGCCCACAACAGATGTTTCATCCTCTGACTGACTTGACTAATTGTCATTGATAGACTTATCCTCTACGTCTTCAGTTACCCAACCCATCTTTGAATGCCGCTACGCTATTGGCCTTTACAACATTGTTTGGCAAGGAGTTGCACAGGTTAACTGTATGTTGAATGGGAAAAATACTCCCTTTCGTTTAAACCTGCTGCTAGTTAATCTCATAGGATGTCCCACATTCTACTATGTTGAGAGAGTAAATAACAGCTACCTATTTACTTGCTTTGTATTGCTCATACTCTTGTAAACTGTCATACCCCCTCAGCGATTTCTTCCCTGAGCTGAAGAGCCCTTTTGAGCATCTCCTCATACACAAGCCATTGCATGCTTTTGATCATCTTTGTTGCACTTCTCTGCAACTTTTCAGCTTGTTTTTGAGATGGAAAGACCAGAAATGCACACATTATTCAAAAAAATGGGGGCACCATGGATTTATATAACATTATATTCTCGGCTTTATTTTCTGCCTTTTTCCTAATAACTTCAACATGGTTTGCCTTTTTGACCATCGCTGCATACCAACTTAATGTTTTCAATGAAATATTCATGAAGTAGTAAGGCCTGTGAGCTTTATAAGATACAGGAATTTCAGAAATTGGGATTGTTTAATTTGGGATTTTAGGTTGTTTTAACTGTAGTTTTATCTGTTATGTATTTTAATAGGTTTTACAATGTTCTTAGCCACCCTGAGATGCTTATGGCAGGAGGGGGCGGCATATGCATTTTACTATCAATAAATCAATTAGGGCTGGTCAAGGGGGCTGGGACATTTCCTTTGCTATTGGATGGAAAGAAATAAGCGATGCCACGATTCAGGCAGTAGGTGGCACTGATAGCTTATAATTCTAATGTTCCCATGTGGCAACAGCCTGCTTGCAGTAGGCACAGAATCAATCCTGCTAAGCATATCCTGTTGCCTGATAGCAGAATGCTGCTGGAAGGAAGCGGCCCCTTAGCTTGTTGTGGGACATATATACGTCGTGTGTGGTGGAGAGAAGACACAGACTAGTTAAGAGGATACCTTTTTATTGGAACAGCTTGTGCTGGCGAACATATGCAAACTTTCAAGCTGTGTAGTCAAAACATTTGCATACACTCAGCAGCAAGAGTTGGTCTATTCTAATGTATCCTGCTATACATGACTGCCTGCTGCACGCAGGGGCAGCAACCAATGCGATTTGCATACCAACATGCTGACGACGGAGTGGGCATCTCAACAATTCCATCTGAGAATTCCTTTCTACCACTTTCTTGGCAAATGATACCAGAAATTTTATGTTACAGGGAAAAGAAGGGTGAAAGGCAGACGTGTCCAAGGGGAAGGCACTGGAGAAATGCAGTTTACAGCATTACAGCAGAGACGCTCTAGTTCCCATTCTAGGCAGGGTGCCGCATTGCAAGTTACGGAAACATACCAACTAGCATTTTCAAAAAGGTAAATTTTGCTCCCCCTGTGCAGGATGAGGTAGGCCATCGAGAAGCAAGCCCAGACTTGGGGGTGGGGGTCCAGGAGACTTCTCACACCAAGCAGTCTAGTTCTATGGTCCTGATTCTCAAACTGGGGGTGGGTAGGTCCCCAGGTTGGGGGGGTGGCATCAGAAGGACCATAGTTGGCAAACACCTAATCTCCAAAATAATGGGGTGGCAAGGGGGAGCGTGCACGTCAGGAAACAATGGAGAGAGGGAGGAGAAGTACTGTGGTGCGTTTTTTTTAGTCGATGCTCCCATAGGTCAAAATGGAAGTGTCAGGTAAAAAAAAGACCGATGGTAGCAACCCTAGTGATGGGTGCCTCAACAACTATTCACAAGTGTGTGTGTGTGGGGGGGGCATAAATCAAAAGTTTGTGAACCACTGCTCTATGGGAATAGCTCAGGAGGGGAGCCAGAAAGATGCACCAATTGTTCTCCAGCAAGGGAGAGGAAGGAGGATTGAGACTTACAGAACAACTCCAGCCCGCCAAGGCCTGCATCCAGGGGTATTGTTACCTTAGAGCAAGGGGGCTTGGGCTGCTTTTAGATGAGCGGGTTGCAGTCACATGACCCGCTCACGTGATTTAAAAAAATTCCACAAGGTGGGATTAGACGTGACGAGGAACGTGATCACGCGCATTCAAGGTGGTCGCGCAGTTTACCGACCGCGAATTAAATACCTTCCACATCAAGATATTTGATTTGCAGTCAGTAAACAATGCACGACCGCCTTGAATGCTCGTGATCACATCCCTCATCACATCTAATCCCGCCTCACGGGATTTTGAAATATCACGCAAGCGGGTCACACGACTGCAACCCACTCGCCTTGGTTAAGCCCTGGCCTCTGCAAGCAGACTAAGCACAGCTAGACAACTGTCAGAGTGGGCAGGGAGGGAGCAGGGCCAACACTACACTACATCCCCACCCACATTGAAAATGTTCTCACAGTACTCAGGCCACTTGCAACAGGTCCCACCAAGAAGGAAGCTTTCAGAGTGGGCAGGGGCAGAGTGCTCCCCACCAGCTCTTAAAAATTCTTTCCTGGTGGGGTTGCTGCAACTCCAAGGGGCCTTCCTGGGAGCCAGGGTGGGATCACAACCTTTCAGGGGGAGAGCAAGGCTGGCTGGGAGCCTCAGGAGGGCTGCCACTTAGGAAGACACTGGCCCTTAGGAGGGCCACAATCGGGACATGAGCCCAGGCCCACCACAGCCTGCATTCCCCTCCAAATCCTGCAAAGAAACACAGGCTTTCAGTTTAACCCCATTCTAGGCCATTTTAACTAGCCAAAACCAAGATTGCAAAGCCCCCAGGATCTCAATCACTCCTCCTGCCTAAAGGATCTTTCCTACCATGTGCCTCTTCCACCTGGAGGGCTAGTCTTTCACCTACTTTTGCCAGGGCTGCTCTGACCAGACTGTGTCAACCCCACTATCAATATAGCCACCCCCCCATCCCTCCCTTATCAAGCTGCCTCTGGTTTTGCTTTCTGAGCCCTATCTCTGTCTTCTCTACTTTTAGCAGGCTCCTCCAGCACAACTTACTCCAGCCAGCGTACATGCAGAGAGCTTGTGGGATGTCTAGGACCCTGCCTCTGCTTTAACTCTGGCCTACCTTCTTTCTCTGGCCGTGATTCTTCAGGCACCTCCTTCCCAGCTGACCAGCTTTAATTGGTTTCAGCTGCCATCCTGGGCCTGCTTCCTCAATTATCCTTCCCAGCTGCTTCTCCCTAGTTGTGTGTTAACTCTTTCCCAGCCAGGGGAAAGCGGGTGTGTGTGCTCTTCCACCACATACCTCCTCCCGCCTCTTGAGTGGGTAGGGTGGTTGCTTGCTGGAAGCACAGCTCTCCTACCTGAAATCAGGTGGTAAGGATTCTGTGTGACCCTGTCTACCAGCTTGATGGGCACTTCCTTTCTGTCCCCTACCAGGTACAAGGCTCTATTTCACACCCTCCAGCAGTATGGTTTTGTCATCTTATGTTGCCTTCCCAGCAGTGAGGACAAAGGGGTAATTAGCACCTCATTAATCCAGCAAGAAAGAGCTGCCTAGGTCAACAGCCCTGGCTGCAGTTACTGTTATTCATGGGGGGAGTGAAGAATTTGCACCTTTTCTCACTTTAATAAGCTTGGGATAAGCACTGCTATCAAAAAACAAAAGTAACACCCAGGCAGGAGGGAGCTGTGTGCCTGGGATCAAGATGAAAGCAAAAAAAGGTAGGGTGTGTGTGTTTGCATGGGATGATTGTTTAGCGTGCTGAAAGGAATTGTCATTGCTTCTACCTGTGATTCTCTGAGTGTCTTTAAAAATAGCACTTTAGAGCCAAAGTCAATGGACACATTTGAAAGGTTTTGACTTTTTAATAGGCTGAGTTGTAACTTGAACCATCAGCTCTAGATACAAATGTGTACACAGAGCTTCTCACACAAACATCCTTTTTTTCCAGCTCAGCCCCAAAGTTATCCAGTGGGCTATTACAAAATTTCATAAACACCTGCACGTTTATGCAGATTAGAGATGACATGAAGGGCATCTATTTTTCCTCTGTCAAACATTGGGAGGTCTGATATTTTGATCCTTCTTCATGGTAGAATATGATGGTCCTCATACTTTACATGATATACATCGACCATCATTGGGGGTGGTGCATCACAGTATATGGCCTGCTGTGTTCCTAAAATCCCCACCCCATCTGCCACTTTAAAGTGGCTGTCGCTACAAGGTTTTATCATTGGCAAACTAGCATGCAACTTTCTCTCTGTATGTAAGGGAGTTTATTTCTGAGATACTTACACAAGCACTGAGTCTACCCTTTATCCCAGACAGGATTTCACTGGTCTCCTGAGACAAGGAACTGCACTCCTTTGCCTGCATCCCTTACCAGCAACTGTTTTTGTTCCTCTACCCATTCTGTTTTGGAAACGCCGTTCCTTGAGGGTCAGGTTAAGAAATCCCTACCAGAGGGAGTGATGCTTGTTTAGACTGAGCCCTTTAGTCTTAGCCTTCCTCAGCTGTCTATTTTCTCTTCTGGTAGACCGCCTTTATTTCCTGCCAGCCATTCTGGTTTCATCTCTCCCACCATACTCTGTCAGTTGTTCACCTGTTATTCTTATGCTCCTCGAAGGCAGTCATTGACAGATCTGATGCCCACTGTCACTAGGGACTGACTGTGCATCCACCCAAGTGTCAGTGTCAGGCTTATCTCCCTTTCTCTGCAGCAGCAAGGAGTTTTTCTCTGCCTGTTCCCCTCCAGTCCAAAGACAATCCAGCTTTTGCTCTCTTTATGGTCTGTGCCGGGATTCTGCCTCTTAAAGAGAATGTTTGTCAACTCTTCCTCAGCTGGCAGGCATCCTAGAAAAAGTACTTCTTTTTCTTCCTCGAGATCCTCCAGATCACCTGGCTTCTTGTAAAGCAGGCAGCAAGTTGGATGTCTTTCAACTTTGTTAGACTCTCTCTGCTCCCCTCAGGGCAGTGTCAGGCTGCTGAGCCCAGAGTCAACCTTAGCCATGAGCAACAGAGTCCTACACCCCTGACCTTGTGCTTGCAGAGGCCCCGCAGCTGGAAGCTCCCATCAGTGGTTGTAGATCCCCAGGTTCTTCTGGAGTGGTTGTATTATTATTATTTTATTATTACTACTACTACTAAGTATTTATATAGCACCAGCAATGTGTCTGGCACTTTACAATTGTAAGAAAAAGTCATGGCCCCTGTCCTAGCAGCCGGATTCCGACGTGCATTTAAATCGCAGAGAATCCTCGGTGGCAAAGTGCGATTTAAAAAACCCCGCACTTCCGGGCTGGCGTGAATGCGCTGAGCGCGCACATTTCCACCTAGTCCGAATGTTTGGAGCGCGGTTTGAAAAGCTGCTCGGAGCAACTTTTCAATCCGCGCTCCAAACATTCGGGCTAGGTGCAAATGTGCGCGCTCAGCGCATTCACACCAGCCCGGAAGTGCGGGGGTTTTAAAATCGCACTATGCCGCCAAGGATTCTGTGCGATTTAAATGCACGTCGGAATCCGCCCGGTAGGTGGTAATCTTAAGTGGTAGGTGTAGCACCCCCGGAGTCCTCTGAAGCAGTGTCAGAAATGGCCACCACTCCAGATGACCTGGGGCAGATACATTGCTTGCCCCTTCCTGCCCCAATGACCCCACACCTTGGGCCCCACCAAATCCATGGCCAGCCCTGCTAATCAGCAGTTGGGGAGTTGTCCCAAACAAAGGAGGCTTGACATATTACAGACTGTCTCACCCCTTGCAGTACAAGTATGGCTCTTGGAGCTTGCATTACTAGGTTGGGGGGAACCCTCACCTGCAGAACCAACCCCCAGCTGAGGGGTTACCTTGCAACAGTAGCAGTGCTGCTGTTTTCCTGCTGATCAGCTGTCCAGCAGCAACAGCATGGGCAGTGCAAGCCCGGAGCTGCAGCACTCCTAAATTCATCACCAAGAGCCATCGCCTACCTGCTAAAGCTACAGACATCCGTGAGCAAGGCTGCCTATGAGCTACATAAGACAGACTTGAGTGCATGGCCAAGTTGGCTGAAGCTTTATCGGCTGCCTGTATGCCGTACATATCATAACTCCCACCACCCATTTCCACACTGACTGCTCGGTTGTTTTTTACTGCCTCCTCCCTTTAGGAGTCTTTTAAAGTCAGACTCCTGCATCCTCTCTGTGCTTTCCAATTATTATCTACTTTATTCAGGCCATTCTTCTGTTGCAGTCGGATACCTTCTGTTGGACAGAGGTTCTAACAAACTTTCAAACCACTTCCAGGGCAGGTACTTACATCTCCAGTCTGCTGACCCATTCTGTACCCTGATGCTTCACTGTTGAGATCAGCTGCTATAACCTGCTGATTTCAACCTCTAGGACCTTGTGCCACGTCTGCAACTATAGTTCACAGTCACTTAGGGTGCAATCTCTCCACTGAAATCAGTGGGGGAAGTCCCACTCTGTTCAGCAGGATTAGGATTGTACCCTTAGGTCTGTCCCTCCACTATCTAACTTTATTGCTCAGCTTGGCAAGCTGGGCCTCTGTGAGTCTCCGGCTGCTTTCACATAAGGTGCTGATTGCAGGATTGCAATTTGCTCTTGCAAGTTAATTGCACCTGAGAGCACTATTCTGCATTCATCCTGTGAGTTATGCCTTGAGTGCTTGTACATTGATGGGATCCAAAATCCTACTCTTACAGTGATGGGTGTTCTGATTGTGCAAAATTGGGAATGTGGGAGCACCTGTCGGTATTGCAATTGCAAGACAGCAGGTGTGGAAACCAGCAAACGAGCAGGATGGAGCCATGGTTCCTTTCCAGCTAGTTAATTTTAGCCGGCTTTTTAATTTCACCTGGCTTTGCTGCTGGCTTGTTAAATTTCACCCAGCTTTGATGCTGGTTTGTTAATTTCAATCTGCTGCCAGTTTGTGGATTTCAACCCCACTCTGAGGTCAGTCGGGCAGCAGGTGCAGGGCAGAAAGGGGAGGTCAAAAATTGTGTGAAATTTGCACTCATGAGAATGGTAGATCCTGCAATTAGTGAAACGCACAATGGGGAAAAAATTGCAGGAGACACGTCTTGTGAGAAGGGTGCCCAGAAAATGAATCACAGGATTTTAAGATTGGGCGAGGATCATGGGAACAAGAAATATCGCAGGAGACACTGTTTCATGTGAAAGCAGCCTCACTGTCTCAACCTGCACACCTTGCTTCTATTCTGCCAGCCTCCTCCTCGTTAAGCTGGAGACCCAATTCACAGGATGGGAAGGAGAAGCAATGCTGCTAAGTGTGCTGTGTGTATTGTAGCTCCTTTAGCATTCTGTTTTCAAGTGTACATCCAAGATGTCCCCCAGTGCCTTTAGTAGGGAGCATCTTTTAGTTTAAAATCCATTTAAATAAACACATTTCAGGAATGAGAAGGTGAAACAAAGAAAGGAGAAACTTGCGCTAGGTTTGTGCTCTGCAGCCCTTCCCCTGGATTCAGCACTGGACTGTAACAGCAACAGTCATCATACAATTTCTGAACCGTGACAGTCATCTTTTCCTCCATTTCCATAGGAACACTTATGTGAAGCAAATTAAATAAAAGAACAATGTGTAACATTACTGACATCCTGGACAATGATCTACAAGAAACTGAAACAACCCTGGAATTTCAAGCCTTGAAAAATTTGGTATCACAATAAAGCAATGTCATTATTGATGACACTGCATACTCTGCACTGTCCAACACATCACAGACTGCTTTAAGTGTGATCTAATCAGACCAAAGCACATGGAACTTATAGCTTTGCCTGAAGTGAGAAAGGAAAGGAAAAGTGATTTGTATTGTAGTGTTAGGTCTGTACATCTTCGGAGTACTCCATTAATTATCTATCTCAATGAAATTCTCATGCTGGTCAGAATGTAAGAGATGGTAGCAAAGTAGTTATTATCTGGGATTTGAAATGTTTTTGAATGCTTCTTTGGTGCAGAAGCTTTGCCATTAAATAGAGGACCCCTGTGCATCTTGGTTATCATTTTTCTTAAATGATAGGATTCTCAACAAGTAGGTTTTTCTTAGAGACTTTTGGAAATGCCTCTTTTGGTTGTAGCTTTGTAGAGTTGGACTTCTTTGAAAATCCCAGCTTGAAAGAAAATTTGTGGCCCACCAAAATATGGACACTACTCAGCTAGGGTTTCACCACGAAGCCCTTTATGTAGACCCATATCACAGCAAACATTTGAAGTCATGTACATAGAAGCAAAATCTCTCTCTTTCAGAAAGGGGGTAAGTTGTGTTATATATTTTCTTGCTAGTCAATGTTGTCCCGCATGCATTTATTGCAAGCTCCCATCATCAGATGTTGGTTTACTTACAGGAGGATGCCTGGTTTCTTCCAGATGTACTAAATCCACTCCTGACTTGCCTTTGATAGTATCAAATAAAGTTCAAGAACGTGTGTGACTGCCCTAGCGATTAACATGGATCCAGACTTGCAAAATGGGGAGAGCCCACAACTCCTGCTGATCCTCTTGTAGCTACTAACACCTAACTGGGGGGGAAACCACATCAATGGGAAATGGCTTCTGGGAAGTACAATTTGATCCATCAACAAAAGCATCAATTCATGTGACAACTGGAAAAACCGATTTCCAGTCTAAAAAAAGAAAGCCAGTTCCTTATATTCAGCCTATTTAGGAAATCAGCAGCAATTTTAGCTGGAGAACCTCTGATTGTGTGACATCACTGGTCTAGTTACTTTTCCTTATCTGTTCTTTTACGTTAGGGGAATTCCTAGATCCCACACATCCAGCAACAGATAAGAGCAGGTCCACATCCTGCCATGATTATTGTTGGGTGCAAAAGAAAAAAAAATGAAAAGAAGCAGGAGAGCCATGAAGAGGGTCACATTAGTGGCTCTTTCATTTTTCTCCAAGGAGAAACGTAGAAAAGCAGAGCCCTCAAAACCTTATTGAAAGAGGGACAGAGACAGGATAATACTTAAGGCTGAGGAAAGGAATCCCTGAGCACAAACCACAGTTTCTTAATTATCTGTCAACAATTACCCCTTTTCAAGGGGGAACATATGGTAGATGGTTTGCTTAAGAAAGAGAAAAATACTTTAGAACTCAAATGCTAAAAAATAGTGCAAATTGCTTGAAAGAGATGGGGGAGGGAGGCAGGCACAGACAGGACACACCTCTTGCAGGACTCAGCTGGGGTAGGTTTCTCTTGACACAGTGACCCTTGCCCCTCACACTGTCAAGATCTGCTATGGCCCTGACTCACCAAAGTTTATTATCTGGAGTCAGAAAAGTAAGAGAGGCTCTAATACAGCAAGGTCTCAGAGTGGAATCTCGTTATAACGCAGCATTTGGAAACCATGTCATGGACCACACTATATCTAAATCTAGGTTATAACAAGAACACTAAAGTTTCCCATTGTATACACTTGTTGATGCAGGGAGGGCACATTAGCAGTTTGTCAAAAGATCCAAACCCAGAAGAAAGCATGGTCAGTGCTGTGTTTGCCTAAGGTATAATTGCTGGGTTCAGTTGGGGTACGAGGAGTTCATCTCAATATATGTCTTGCAGGCTCCTGGAGCCAACTCTTTATCAGGGACCAGAACCTGCTCAAGTCAGACATAAGATGCTCTGGTCCCTAATAAGGAGCTAGCAATACGGCACTGATAGGGCTTTCTCCCAGGTTACAGGAACCTTTGACAAACTGCTAATGACGTGCCTCCCTGCTCATATCAAAGGGACCCCTGTGACATGCCTGCTCTGCTCACCTCACCTTGTTTATTTTGCCTACTTTAAATTTAATTAACAGTACTGTTTGTGATTACAGCAATAAAATGGATTGGGAACCATGGTTACAACCATGTTATATCCAAATTTGCATTATAACAACATGCACTACAATGAGGTTCCACTGTAGTACAGCATCTTTGTCACTTCTTCATTCAGACTCAGTACTTCATGAATAGTTAATAAATCACCAGGACCTGATGGTATTCACTCAAGTGTTCTGAAGCTTTAGTGCAAATATAAAACCTCAGAACAACTACTGGTAATTTGGAATCTATTGCTCAAATTTGCCTCCGTACCAGAGGACTGGAGAATAGCAAACGTAACACCAATTTTTAAAAGGTTCCAGCGTTGACTCTGGAAACTACAGACCAGTGAGCCCATCATCAGGTCCAGGCAAACTGGTGGAGACGGTTATAAAGGACAACAGAATTATCAAGCTTAATGGGGAAGAGCCAACAAGGTTCTAACAACGAGAGGTCATGCCTCACTCATCTATTGGGATTTTTTTGAGGATGTCAACAAGCATGCAGATAAGGGTGATCCAGCTGATCTAGTGTATGAGGATTTTCAGAAAACGTCTGATAAGGTCCCTCACAAGAGACTCTTGAGGAAACTAAGTTGTCATGGGATAGGAGGCAGTGTTCTGTCATGGATCAGTAACTGGTTAAATGATAGGAAATAAAGATTAGGACTAAATGGACAGTTTTCCCAATGGAAAGAAGTAAATAGTAGGGTGCCCTAGAGGTCTGTGCTGGAACTGATGTTTAATATATTCATTAATAATCTGGAAAAGGGGATAAAGAGTAAGGTGATCAGATTAGCAGACAGCACCAAGTTATTCCCCAAGACTGGGGAAGATTGTGAGGAATTACAGGAGGATCTTGAAGACTGGATGACTGGACAACTAAACAGCAGATGGAATTCAATATTGACAAGTACAAAATGATGCACATAGGGAAAAATAATCCAAATTATACATACACAATGCTGGGTTCCAAATTAGGTGTTACCACTCAGGAAAAGGATTTTGGAGTCATTGTGGACAAATCATTGAAAACCTCCGCTTAGTGGCAGCAGTCCAAAAGGCAAATAGAATGTGAGGAGTTATTAAGAAAGGGATAGAAAATAAAACAGAAAATAGTAAATACCATTATGCTGCTATATAAATCTATGGTGTGACTGCACCTTGAATAATGTGTGCATTTCTGGTCACCCCATCTCAAAAAGACGTAGTAGAACTGGAAAAGTTAGAGCTAGAAAACTAGTTCTACATAGTAAAACTAGAAAAAGGCACCAAAAATGATCAGAGGTATGGAACAGCTTCTGTAGGAGGAGAGACTCAATAGTTTAGGGCTTTGCAGCTTGGAGAAGAGATGCAGAGAGGATATGATAAAAGTTTATAAAATCACAAATGGTATGAAACAAGTAAATAGAAAGTTGTAATTTACCCTCTCAAAAATACTAGAACTAGCGGAAACTCTAAAACTAACTGGCAGCAGATTTACAACAAATTAAAGAAAATATTTTTTCATTCAACACACAAAGTCGGTAGCTCTGGGTGATTTCAGACGTTACGGGCGGCCGGTTCACCACAGTGGATTCCTGGTGGGGGTGAACAAAACAACCACCCCCCGGGCTGAATAAAAGTCCTGAACAGACGTGACGGGACCGGGACCACGGCCGGGAATCAGGCCGCCAGATCACGGACCGGGGCAGCGCAACAGACGTGACGCAGATTCCCAGATGTGATCAAAACACCCAGAAGCCACTGGGTAGGGGCGGGACACAGACATGGCTGCCTGAGGGCAAACAAAGCCAAAAGGCACAAAAGGCAACGCCCACACAAGGGAAACAGGAAGGGAGGGGGGAGAGGGAGAAGAGTCGCACAGGTACCACACACACCAGGCACACAGCCAGCGGAGGCATAGCAGAACACACAGCACGACCACACGCCCGGACATACACACACGCACACACAAGGGAAATGAAGGGAAGGGGGGCACGGGTGACCGGACAACACACAAGGCACAACGGGAGCAAGGGGGGAGGGACCGGGACAGGGAGGAGGAGGGGGGAAAACCTGCAATGTGCTAGGCCAGGTGGAAACCCCCCCAGCAGAACTGTCCGCACGGGCACCCCCACAGCAACACAGGCAGTCCCCGGTTATGCAGGCTGACCGGGGGGTGGGGCCCAGAGGGGGCCTGGGGCCACAGGCAGGGGCAGCAACACCCCAGGAATCAGGCGACACTTCA
>QEPC01010402.1:0-13169 GCA_003113815.1 Sphenodon punctatus
GGCGGAAACATGATACAATTACCAGATAACCACAAAGATTTCGCGGACCACGGAAAGGGGAGTTGGCGCCGCTTATTCTTGGAATCCGCAAAAGTTTTGCTTCCGTTCACCAGTTCTGATGCCGCAGTACCATTAGCGACAAACCGCAGCTGCAGCCCTCGGAAAGCTGCCTCTGCCAAACCGTGCCACGATGTGCGGAATAGGGGTTTCTGTCGGTAACAGCTGCCACGGCGGCATGCCGCTACAGCCCTAGACACGGTCTCAGCCCCGGACCAGGGCACATGGGAACACCGCTTGTCCAGGATGCGTCCATCAGGGAAGCGAACCAGCCCCAGGTCTCCGTATGAAGCCGGCAGTCATGAGCGCTCACCTCATAGCCAAAGTAGCGAAGTCCGGAGCTCAAGCTCTCAAAGGCACCCACATGGCTGGCCGGGCTGCCCAGGAGCAGCTGGATGGCTGGGCTGTGCCACAGGTCACAAAGAGACATGGTCTCGCGGAAGGTCCAGATATGGGGGGCCCCATGGGGGCCGGGAAGCGGGAGCCCGGTGGATGGACAACCAGCCATGGTCCTGCAAGACAGGAAGAATAACACCACAGACAGGGGGGCACACAAACCCTCCAGGGTCGGGAGGGCCTCCGAGGGGTCCCAAGGCCAGGAAAAGCAGCCATGGACCACAACATTGTAGCACAACAGAGCGAAGCATGCGGTGCGGACTCGGCACAGCTGCCAAGCACAATAGCACTCACATAACAGCTAATCAGGAAGCCAAGGCCACGGTGTTGAAAACAGTCATTGGTTTGGGGTGTTGATGGGTGAAGGCATGCAGTTGCACAAGAAGCACATGGAACCGCGCACCCATGCAGGCACGAGGACCCATGTGCAACCAGAATGTGTAACCATGGGCACACCCACAGACCCAAGCACCCCATTGGGGGGCCCACCCGGCTGGGGGCTGGCCCCAAGCATGGGCGCCCAGCGGAGGGCCATAATAGGCATCCCCCAGCCCCCGGGGCCACCATCACCATGGAGTGGGACAGGGCAGTTGCCTACTGGATGCACCTCGCGCTCACAGCCAAGTGGTACCGCAACCACACCGAGCAGCTGCACCTCCTTGGCGCGGAGGTGCACCTGGCCGCCCGGCTGCAGGTTTCACTAGCTTGGAGAGCTGCAAGGGCCTGCAGGGTGCACCATGGCAGCAGGAGGGCCCGTGCCCAGCTCAGGGCACAGAGGCTATCCGGGGAAGACTGGCAGGGCATGAGCCAGGGCAGGACCCAGCCCGCGGTGCTCCGCAAGGTGGCCAGACGCCTCCTGTGGGCAAGGGAGACCATGCGCCGGGCCGTTCTGCTCGCTATGCCCATTGAGAGGCACCTATGGGTCGCTGAGTGCCCACAGGGTTGGTGGGCGAGGGCGCTGGCCCAGTGGGACGAGGCAGCCTGGAGGGCCCACCTCAGGATGGACAAGCTCACCCTGCTGCGCCTAGCAGAGCTCCTTACACCCTGGCTGGAGCAACAGCACACCTCCATGAGGACCCCCATTCCCATGGTCCAGCAGGTGGCCATAGGGGTCTGGGCCCTGGAAACGCCCGACTCCTGCCAGTCTGTGTCCCAGCACTTTGGGATAGGGCTCACCACGGTAGCCTGTATCCTCCGGAATGTGTGCGAGGCTGTGGAGGGCGTGCTCCTGGACAGGACAATCCAGCTGGTGGACCAGGAGACCGTGATGGTGGGATTTGTGGCCGGAGGCTTCCCCAACTGCATGGGAGCCATGGACGGCACCCACATCGATATCCTCCACCCCTCCGCAGGGGAGGCTGCAGAGTATGTGAACCGGCACGGGTACCACTCCCTGNCATAGTCATGACACCCGGATCATGACCATCTCCCCCTTCTATGCCCGGATGTTCCGGGGGGATTTCGCTGACATGGGGATGTCCTGGATCGAGGGGGTACCAATGCCCCTCTGTATCCTGGGAGACCCTGCCTACCCCCTCACCCGCTGGTTGATGAAGGTCTACCCTGTCGCATGGACCCCTGCAGAGGTGCTATACAATACCCGCCTGTGCTCCAGCAGGACCGTGGTGGAGCGAGCCTTCGGGGTCCTCAAGCAACGCTGAAGGAGTCTCGCTGGGCGCCTAGACTACACTGTGGAGACCTCCGCCCTGGTGATCGGGGTCTGCTGTGTGCTCCACAACATCTACAAGACTGAGGGGGCAGCCCTGGAATACCCAGAGCCCCACATGACCCCTGGTCCCGTGCCCCTGTACGTGAATGCTGAGAACTCCATGGAGTACCGTTATGCCAAGTGCATCCAGAACACCCTTGCAAGGCATATTGCCTAGGGTGCCTGGGTGTGAGGGGCTCCCCTCCCCGGCCCACCCACTGGGGTTCCCAGTGCCAGACCCTGCCGGGTTGGGCCCCCCCTTGTCACCCACATACGGGCCCTGGAGGCATACATGTTTGTACATATTTATTTCACCCATGTGTACATGTGACCCCTTCACCTCTCCCTCCACCCCTGTAGTCCCCTGCCCCCTCTAGTGCCTCCCTTACACCACCCTCCCCCCGGCCCCCCCTCTTTTCCTGGGTCAGCTCCGTGACCTCCCGGTGTGGGCCATGGATTCCTGGGAGCTCCACTCCCCCCCACTGTCTGTGTTCCCAGCAGTGTCCTGGGCCTCCTCCAGGTCCGGCAGGGGAGGGTGGTTGGTCAGAGGGGGGCTGGACCCGGGGGGGCCCCCGTGGTGGTTGCACCCTCCTGAGGCCAGGGGGCACCGGGAGGCGGATACGCGGCCCCTGGGGGTGGGGGGCCGGCAGGGGCACCTGCACAGGGGGAAGGGGCACCGAGGGGCCTGCCATGGGCAGGCAGGCAGGGTGCCCAGGAGCGCTGCTGCCATCACATATGTGCACATCGTGCCAGCGTGCAGGAGCAGGGAGGTCCCAATATCATGGGACCTATCCATCTTCGCAGAGTGCTCCCGCACCATGCCTGTGATGGCCTGCTCCAGCCTCCCGAGCACCTCCACCTGCCTGCTGTGCTCCCGGCACTCCCGCCTCCGCTCCAGGTGCACCTCGGCCTGGAGTCTCTGGTCCCTTGCCTCTGCCCACTCCAGGGACTGCTCGATGGCCGCCTCCATCCGGTCCACGGCTGCTATCATCCTCTCCCCCTGTTCCTTTGAGGTCCAGATGATCTCCTCTGCCTGGTCCTCCCTCCTCCTGAGGACCAGTGCCCGGTGCTCCCTCATGCACTGTGATGGGGCCACAGGCCCTGGGGATGCTGGCTGCCGGGGTTGCCCTGAGGGTACGGGAGGGCTAGTCCAATCTTGACCCTGACCCCTGGTGATGATGGGCCAGGGGTCCCACGGGCCCCTGGGTGTATCACTGGACCCCTCCCCACCCCCGAACCCTGGCCCCTCTCACCCCCTCCAACTGTCCAGGGACCCCCTCTCTGCACCCCGGAGTGCCCTCCCTACTGGGCTGCCTGCGTCACCTGCTGGTTCCTGTGCCTGCTGGTGGGTCTCCTCGGTGGCTGCCTCCTCACTTGTCGGGGTCTGGTCCCAGGGTGTCCCATGGCCTGTGGGCAAGTAGGGAGGGTTGTGGGTGTTTGGGTGTGTGGTTGGCCAACCTGGGACTGGACCCCCTCCTGCCTTGGTATGGGGGGGCTGGGGCTCAGGCTGGGGCTGGGCCGGACCCATCCATCCCCCCTTGGCCCCTGCCCCCGTGGGCCCAGTCCCTCCCCCCTCCGGGTCACCTGCTTACCCTCAATGTCAGTCTTGGATCCTTCCGAGGCCGGCCCCTTGTTGTGGGAGTGGGGGTGCTCCCTCATGGACCACTGGCTGAGGGTGATGAGGGTGCCAGCCTTGGACTCCACTTGCCCAGCCTGGGGGTGGGTGCTCTCCGGGCTACTGTCCGGGGGGGACCTGCAGGTGCTGGGGGACCCTGGGATTTGCTCCTGGGGGTCCAGGACTCTGGAGCTCATGTCTACCAGTGGGGTAGTGAGGGGAGAGGGTACCTCAGCCTGTTCCCTGTCCTGGACCACAGCACTCCCGATGAGCCGTGGGGAGACTATGGACCCCTTCATATGCAGGATGCGGTCCAGGGCATCGTAGAATGGGGCGGTCTGGGCTCCGTTTCCGGACCGCCTATTGTTGTCCCGGATGGCCTTGTACCCCCTCTTCAGCTCCTTGGCCTCCTTCAGCTCCTTGGCTTTTTAAATGTCAAGGACATCTTGACACATCACCTAACATGAAATATTGGACCAAAGTACATACTTAGCATACTCAATATCTGTCTTATGCAGCCATCTGTGACTATAAGTGTATGCTCACAGAGAAAACCCCATCAACTTCAGGGTTGCAAGCGAGAGGAATTTGCCCCAGGGAACTCCATTGAAGTCAATGGAACTCTCAGTACAGAACGTTAGCTCCGCCTTAACTAATGGAGCCACTAGTGTGACTCCATAATGTATATGTATACCTATGTATATGTATATACGTATGTATACATTATATTTCGAGGCTTTATTGTTGTTATATATTGTATAATTTTAATCATCTCTTTGAAATAGCCCTTTGGACTGATCAATAAAGTACTACTACTACTACTACTACTTTCCGCTCAGGCTCTCGCATCATTCTTCACCTCAAAGATTGACAGGATCCGCCAGGACATTGCTTCCCAACCATCTCCTCTCCCCACTCCCTCACCGCCCCTCCTCCTCCCTCCTCTCCTCCTTCCCTCCTGCCTCCCTTGAGGAAATCTCCTCTTTGCTCTCTTCCTCCAACCCCTCCACCTGCCCTCTCAACCCAATCCCCTCCTGCCTCCTGACCTCAATTGCTCCCACTGTCGCCCCACCCCCCTTTTAAATGTTATTAATCTCTCCCTCTCCACTGGCTCCTTCCCCTCCACCTTCAAGCATGCTACTGTCTCCCATCCTCAAAAAGTCCACCCTCAACCCCAGTCCACCCTCAACCTAACCCCTCTAGTTATCGGCCGGTCTCCCTCCTACCCTTTGCCTCTAAGCTTCTGGAATGGTTCGTCTACTCCTGCTGCCTGGACCTCCTCTCTGCCAACTCATCCCTGGACCCTCTCCAATCTGGCTTCCACCCCCTTCACTCCACTGAAACTGCCCTTGCCAAGATCACCAATGATCTACTTGTTGCTAAATCTAAGCACCTTTACTCCATTCTTGTCCTCCTTGACCTCTTCGCTGTCTTTTACACTGTCAACCACTCACTCCTACTGGACTCTCTTCACTCCCTAGGCTTCTGCGACTCTGTCCTTTACTGGTTCTCCTCCTACCTCTCTGACCACTCCTTTAATGTGTCTCTTCCCAATTCCAACTCCTCCTCCCTCCCCCTCTCGGTTGGGGTTCCCCAAGGCTCTGTCATGGGCCCTCTCCTCTTCTCTATCTACACCCTATCCCTTGGCAAACTCATTGCCTCCCACAGCTTCCAATATCACCTTCATGCTGACAACACTCAACTCTATCTCTCCACCCCCTCTCTCTCCCCTTCTGTCTAAGTTCGCCTCATCAACTGTCTCTCTGATATCTCCGCCTGGATGTCCCAACATCAACTCAAGCTCAACATGGCTAAGACTGAGCTCCTTATCTTTCCTCCCTACCCTTCCTCTCCCTCTTCCCTGTCCATCCTTATTGATGGGGTCACCATCCACCCCATTCCCAAACCAGTAGCTTGGGCTTCGACTTCGATACTCACCTTCCCGTTAAACCTTACAACAACTCTGTTGCCAAGTCCTGTCGCTTCACCCTCCACAACATTGCTCAGATTCACCCCTTTCTCTCTGGGTGATTTCAGATGTTACGTGGTTAAATTCACCACAGTGAATCCCACCCCACTGTGAATGGATTCACCACGGGCTGTAGTGAGATGCGCGGCCCCAACAGACGTGACGGGGGCGGCACCACCGCCTGGGGCCAACCGGAGAGAACACGGGCTGGGGGAACCCAACAGAAGTGATGTGGTGGTGAGAACCTCCCCACAATGCAGCGGGGTCATGCAGATGAAAACATGGCTGCCGGAGGGCAAACGAAGTCAAAGAAGGCTGTGTGCACCATCCAGGGAAGGGAAACATGAAGGGAGGGGTTGGAGGGAGAGGCAGCATGAGCAGCGCTTCCAAATAGTGGCCAAACGGAAGGGGCGCGCACTTCAAAACGAGAAGTGCACACAAACAAATGAAGCAGCACACCCACACAACAAAGGGGAGTGGAGCAAGGGGGCAGAGGGAGGCACACACCAGAGGCAGACAGGGAACCCCCAGACCTCACTGATGCATTGGAGGAGGGGGGGATGGGGCAGGGGCCCAGTGGCAAAGGGGAACCCAAGCAGACCAAGCAATAAGGAGGCAGCACCAGGCAGTGAAGCACTCCAGGCATTTATTGCGGGCACAAGCAGCAACGACCTGGCTAACAGGCATACAGTGCGGGAGTACGAGGATAAACAAGTAGGAGCAGCTGCAAGAGGGGTGCGGGGCCCAGTCCGGGAGTGGGGGACCAAGCACAACCTAATGCCACATAACAAGTGTCTGAGTATAAGAATACCCAGTGCGGGAGAGGAGGCACAGGACAAAGGCACGGAAACACCAACCCCTCCCCCTGCCCGCACGGGTGAGGGAGGGCAAGGGGGCCTCCAAGACACACTCCCCAAGGCAAACAGGGGGCAGATGGAAGGCAGGTCCATGGTCAAGGGACACCAAGGCGAGGGAGGAGGCCCAGCCCCGTGGAACAGGGACCACCAGTCCAAGGACAGGAAAGCGGGGAGCAAGGTTGGGGGAGGCAGCTCATGGAGACGGAGGGCCATCAGTGACATGTCCCCTGGATGCCACACGAAGGATCCTGGAGCAGCGCCCACAGATCCAAGGTGATAGGGTGACGGGTGGGCGGAGACGGTTCAGAGGGGGTCCATCAGTCCCAAGGAGGCAGAAGGAAGGGGACAAAGCGCCCAGGCCACAGGCGAAAGGAATGCGCTGAGAAGGCACCCAGCTGTCAGAAGAGGCCGGTGCTCCCTAGATACAGCTGCTGGGGCTACCATCGGGTGGAGGTGGCGGTAACGACAACAGGTGCACATAGCGGGGCCATTGCCACAGACCCTGGCAGAAGCCTTGGGCAGCCACGTGAAAGCAGATCAGGTAGAAGGCCTCAAAGGGATCTGCACAGTTCATCCCGAGTTGCACATCAGAATGGCTGCACACCACCGACAGGGCCGACAGCTCCAGTCCTGTTGGGGGGGGTGGCATTCCATAATCGGCCGCAGGAGGCCAGGGTAAGTGGGACAGCTCCAGAAGATGGTAGTAGGCAGCACCGTGGGAGCGTGGATAACCACACACACCCTGCACGCTGATGAAGTAGGACACGGCCACTGCAGGGCCACCCTCACTCAGGCAGGTAGCATATCCCAGGAAGGCACATACACACAGGGCAGAGGCTGTCTCAGTGGGACTCCACATCGCAAGGCCCCCCAGAGTGGACAGTAGGCATCCCTCAGGGAAGGGCGTGAGCCTCAGCTTCTCACATTATACGCGGCATTCATCAGCGGTCGCTACATAGCCAAAGCGCAGCATACCAAATCTCAGACAATGATAGGCATCCAGTTGGGTGGGCAAGGAGTGCAGGCAGCGCTGAATGATGGGCGAATGCCAGAGATTGCAAAGGGCCATGCTCTCGCAGGTGGTCCAGGGCCAGATGGAGCCCCCGGAGCTGCCGAGCGGGACCTCGGGCTGAGATGCAGCCACCATGGTTCAGCTCCTGAAGGCCGGGGGGCTCCACAGGCAGACAGGGGCCACCAAGGCCAACAAATAATGGCATGATGGGAACAATGGGACCGCTATGGAGGGAGGTGAAGGGAGTGGGCAGTTGCAGGCATGCAAGGCCAACATCCCCTTGCATACACACCTGCTAGATGAGATAGGAACTCCAGCAAAAGCATGCACAGGGAGAACCACAGCCCAGGGAGTCAATGTCATGGGCCCGGGGGGGGGAGACAGGACAGGTCACCCCCAATGCTGGCCCCGCAGCCACTACCGGGGGATTGCAGCGGCACCAAAGGGAACCCCTGCCCCCTCGCCACTGACACTGGCAGATCCCCCATGCAGGAGACAGAGCTCCAGGGCCGCCAGCCCTTTAGTCAGGGGCTGTGCGGCCACCAGTGAGCACCCAATGGCCCCTGGGGGTGGGGGTTCAGAGTTGTAGGTATATTAGGCACAGGTGTGCGATATGGGGCGGTGGTGACTACATGTTTCCCCAGTCGCAGCCCAAACCAACAGAGCAGCCACACCCACTGGGATAGATCACACACAGCTTGGAGCTCTCCTAGCCCTGCTGCAGGTGGTGACAGTGTGGTTCTGGGAGCATGTGGCACTTGTGGGGATCATCATGGATGAGCTAGACAGGATGCAGGCAGACCAGCGGTACATGGCCAGGTTGGGGGCACACACCCATCACACTACCTGCAGGGCTGGACAGCTCCTAGCCCTGGGGACAGCATGGCATCTTGGACTGGCCTACAGTGTGCCGGTGCTATGGGCAAACAACCTTCCAGCCGGCAGCAGGGCCCTGATGTCCAGGGGTGTGTGGGAGGGCTGCCAGGTACCTAGCGCTGCAGCTTGCAATGTCCATCCAGAGGCGCACATGGGCTGTGCTGAGGGCTCACCAGTGGTGGCAGAGGGTGCTGGCACAGTGGGACGATGCCGCCTGGGTCAGACACTTCAGAATGGACAGGCGCACCCTCATGCTACTGGCTGAGCGGCTGTGGGAGTGGCTTGAGACCCTCAGGACACATATGCGGGACCCCATTCCCGTGCCACAGTGGGTCGCCATCACTGTGTGGGCCTTGGCCACCCCTGACTCCTGCCGTTCCATTGCACAGCACTTTGGAGTGGGGCTCACAACCATGGCGTGTATAGTGCAGGACTTCTGCAAGGCGGTGGAGGGGGTGCTAATGGAGTGTGTAATCCAGCTTATCGATCAGGTCAACTTTATGCAGGGTTTCCTTGATCTAGGTTTCCCCAATTGTCTGGGGGCGATCGATGTGGCACCCATATAGAGATCCTGCGACCCCTGGACAACGATGAGGCTGAGTACATCAACAGGCATGGATACCATTCGCTACAACCCCAATGCCTGGTGGATCATAGGGGGTGCTTCACTGACATCTTCACTGGGCACTCGGGCCACAGCCACGATGCTTGCATCCTCACAATCTCCCCGCTGTTTGCCCACATGTACAGGGGAGACCTCGCTGACATGCGTATGACCCGCATCGAGGGGGTGATGATGCCCCCATGCATCATTGGCGACCCAGCCTATCCTCTGAAGCGATGGTTGATGAAGACGTTTCCTGTGGCCGTCACCCCAGCTCAGCAGCGGTACAACACCCGCCTCAGCACTGCTCGCACCGTGGTCGAGAGGTCCTTCAGTGCCCTCAAGCAGCATTGGCGTTGCCTAGCCGGCTGGCTGGACTATACAGTGGAGACCTCCTCCCTTGTCATCGGAGCCTGCTGTGTCCTCCACAACATATGTGAGACTGACGGTGCAGCTCTTGACAACCCCTCCACATGCCATCTGCCTGGTACTGCTGTATGCTGACGTGCCCAACCCCTGTGAGTACCGCTATGCCAAGCGCATCAGGGCAGTGCTGGCACATCATGTTGAGTGCCTGGCCCGTCCCTAAGGCCCTTGTCGCCATGAACCCTCCAAACATAGACCGCACAGTGCCTTCAGTCACACTGCTGCTGCTGCTGTACTGTGAATGCATGGAATAAAGCTCTTGGACACATTAAGGTGTGTCAAATATTTTATTATGTGCTCCCCCATTCCCGCCCAGAACCCGGTACACCTTTGCACCCGTTTGCCCACACACACCTTTGCCCGGTGGTATCGGGTGCCCCCTCCGTTAGCAGTCCCCTATGCTGCCCTGCCCCTGACTCTCCCCTTGCCCCTGGTGCCCCTTGCCCTTCCCCTCCCCCTACCAACTGTGATGGCCATTGCAACCAATCCCCTCTCATCTGAGGTAGAGGAGGAGGTGCTGTCAGGCATCAGGCCCGGGGTCCCAGCACCTGCCCCCTGTCCACTGCCCCTGGAAGCCCCCTGCCCCTCCTGCCCCCCCTGTGTCAACTGTGGCTGTCTTGGGGCCAGGCGGTCTGGCTGCTGGCGTCTGTGCTGAGGGGGAATGGGTCCTCGGATCCGCAGTCCCATATGCAGTTGGGGTTGCGAGTGTTGCGGTGCTGGCGGGGCCTGTGGTGCAGCCAGTGGGGGTGGAGGGGGCAAGTGTCCGGGTGCCAGCATGGCCCCCAGCGTGGCTGCTGCCATTAAGAAGGCACTCAAGGCCCCGTCTTTCAGGAGGAGGGACATGCCCTGCTCTAGCGAGTGGTCGAGTTTGCGTGACAGCTCCTCGGACCGGCGGTCTTGCCAGTCCGAGTGGACCTGGAGTGCCTCCAGTTGTCTGTTTATATCCTGCCTCAGCAGCTGCCTGTCCTTTCTCATCTCGGCCACCAGTGCCCTGTCTCTCCCCTCCACCTATTGTAGTGCTCTCATCGTCCCCTCCACCAGGCGGTTCATGGCCTCCAGCATCTCCTCCGTCTGCCTCGTGCTGGTTGAGTCAAGCTCTTGGGCTAGATCCTCCCTCTGCCTGCGCATATGCACATGGTGCTCCCGCATCCTCTGTGCGGGCGGTACTGGCGGCCCCTGCCCTTGGCCCTCCCGTGTTTGGCGTGGCTCTGTGGAGCGAGGTAGGGATCAGTCCATACTGTGGGGTGCTGTTCCCTGCCCCCCCTCCTGTCACAATGCTCTGGGTGCTCCTTCCCCCCTGCATGGGCACCGGCCGCCTCCTTCACCGGTCTCTCTGCCCATGCCCCATGCCTGCCATTGGGGCTGTGAGGGACAGTCATGGCCCTTCCCCTCCCACTGCTTTGTCGCCCCCTCCCATTGGGTTCTGTGCACGTGCTCTGACTTGCCCTTACCTGCTCCCTCAGTGTCCATTCCTTCAGAGGCTAGTCGGTCGCTGGGGCTGGTGTCTGCCCGGTCTCTGGGTCAGCAGGCCGCGAGTGTCAGGGTGACTGTCTCCTCCTCTCCCTCCACCTCCTCGGAGTCTGCCGGGGCATGTGTGGCCTCTCTGGATGTCGGGCTGGGGGAGTGTCAGGCGCATGTGCCCAAGGTGCTTGGCATCTCCTCCCTGGTGCGGAGGCAGGTGGCGGGGCTTGCGTTGGGACCTCCGGCTGCAAGGGGGGGTCATCCTGAGGGGGCTGCGACTCCTGGACGCCCCCTCCTACCGGGCGCTGGGCCACTATGGAGCCCTTGCAGTGCAGCACCCGGCTCAGCGCATCCATTTAGGGGGAGGCACGTGTACCCCACCCTGAGTGCCGGTTGTTGCCACATATATCCTTGAACCCCATTTTGAGTTCCTTGATTTTGTTCCCACACTGCGTGGGTGTACGGTCGTATTCAGCCTCCCCCATCTCCGAGACTATCTGGGTGAACACCTGCTCATTCCGGGCGTTGACTGCAAGCTCTGCCTGCATCTCAGGTGTCACCCAGATAGCAATATGGTCATGGGTCTCCTGGAGCCCCCACTGACCCCCCCGTGGTACTGGCACTGGGGTACCGGTCCCTCCGCTACCTCCTCCTCCTCTGCAGCTGCTGCCACCTGTCCCTGTCTCCTTCCAGTCTCTGCCTCCTAAGGGCACATGCCCTCTTGTTGGTCAGTATGGGGGTACAGTGGGGGCTTCCGGGTATGCTCTTGTCACCTGTGTTCCCTCTCCCCCTCCCTCCTGTGCCCCTCCTGTCCCCTGTTCCAACCCACCCACACTCAGTTGCGACCCTTACCCTCTTCCGGGGTGACCCCATGTGCCACTGGGTGTTCCCCGCTGGGCTGGGTTCCCCCTCCTGCTGCTGTTGCACCTCCTCCTCACCCTCTCGCTCAATCTTTCACTCCATTTCCTCCTCCCTCTGCTCCATCGACTTCTCTGCCACATTTCCCTACTGCTGCCTGTCCTTTAAATCTCCCTCTGTGCGCCGCTTGTTGTTGGTTGCCCAGCAGTGATGCTGCGTACCGTCACCACGGTCCGTGGTCATTTCCTTCCACCATGGCTGGGGGTTTCCCTTCAGAAGTTACTTTTCATTCACCCCTGCCGTGGTGGACATTCACCACACTTCTGGACCTCCTCCCGCCCCGACCTCACGAAGCGTGTTTAGTTTCACCCCAGGCTCTGTTTGACTGTGGTGAACATCTGGATGCGAGTGAACAGATGTGCATGGCTCTTTCACCACCGCCCACATTTGACAGCGGTTGACTGTGGTGAATGCTGAAAACGTAATGTCTGAAATCACCCTCTGGCCTCCTCCACTCTCACCTGTCCCCCCTTATCTCCATCCAAAACACCGCTGCTAGGGTCATCCACTCAGCCTGTCGCTTTGACCATGTACAGCCTCTCCTCTCCTCACTTCACTGGCTCCCCCTTCACAAACACATCCTTCACAACCTCCTGATGTTCACTTACAAATCCCTTTACAACCTGGCTCCCCCATACCTCTCCGACCTAGTCTCCTTATACGCTCCTGCACGCACTCTCCGCTCCTCTTCTGCCTCCTCCCTTGCTCTCCCTCATCTCCCCTGCTCCCCTAACTGCCTTTGTCCCTTCTCCCTTGCTGCCCCCATGCCTGGAACTCCCTCCCTGCCCACATCCGCCTTACACCCTCTCTCCACACCTTCAAATCCCTCCTCAAAACCCACCTCTTCCTCACTGCCTTTCCCGATGCCTGTTAGAACTTTCCTTTCAATTTTACTGTCTTCCCTCCCCGCAGATTCCTGCCTAACTGCACCCAAGCCAAGCACGTGTACCCGAGACTTTACATCCGCTTGAATGTTATTTATTCCTTGTCTCTCCCTATGTCCCCTCTCCTTGTCCGCCCCTCCGTGTCTATTAGATTGTAAAACGTAGGCAGGTACACAGCTGGTGCTATACAAATGCTGGGTCCGTGCTGGGGCTGCCGCCGCCGCCGCTTCCTGCCCCGCTGCAACACCTGCGGGGAACAGAAACAGCTTAGCAAGGTTGGGGGCCAGGGGGGGAATGCAGAGGGCAGCCACGTGGGCTGTCCTGTCCCCTCCCCCCCCCACCCGGAAGTAGCGGGGGCTCAAAGCCCCAAGGACAGCGGCAGAGCC
>QEPC01010402.1:25350-37532 GCA_003113815.1 Sphenodon punctatus
CGGCCATCCTGCTCCCACCAGGGGCCGGGACAGGTCATAACCCCCCGTTACCCCTCGGTATCCCCCTCTCACTGGGATGCCGAGCCACCCCCTCCCCACCAACCCTCCCAGTGCTCCCCCCGCTCTCACCAAGGGGAGTCACTGGATTCCACCCCCCTTTTACTTCCCCTTACCTACCCCCCACCCTACCTCCCTAGCCCTGTACAAGAAAAGCCCACAAATAACACAATAATATCCCCCTACCACCCCCTGCAGCCCTGAAGTGTCCCAAAGTGCCGCGCCCCTTTGGCCGTGCCCCTTTGGCCACGAACCTGCATCCGCGGCCTGCGGCTCAGCCGCTGGGCGCGAGGTTTTAAAGTGCCCAGCGACTTCTGGGTGGGGGGAGGGGACAGGTCAGCCCATGAGCTGGCCTCTACGTTCCCCCCAACCCCCCCAAGTGCTCACAGTCTGATGGTCTTCCTCCCTGCAGGTGACAGCGGTGGCAGCAACAATGGAGCCTCAGGGATCCCTCTCCCCACCGGCAGCAGAGCCCCAATGAGCCCCCCGCAGCAGCGAGGCAGGTGAGTAGAATAATCCCGAGGCAGGCTCCTGGGCTCAGCCGCTGGGCGCGAGGTTTTAAAGTGCCCAGCGACTTCCGGGTGGGGGGAGGGGACAGGTCAGCCCACGAGCTGGCCTCTACGTTCCCCCCCAATCCCCCCCAAGTGCTCAAAGTCTGATGGTCTTCCTCCCTGCAGGTGACAGCGGCGGCAGCAACAACGGAGCCTCAGGGATCCCTCTCCCCACCAGCGGCAGAGCCCCAACGAGCCCCCCGCAGCAGCGAGACAGGTGAGTAGAATAATCCCAAGGCAGGCTCCTGGGCTCAGCTGCCACCATGTTTAGAATGATCTCAAAGTTGCATCTATTAAACAAGTTTAATCTACTTAAAAAGTTACTCTACCAGAAATTGCCCAACATTCTGTTAAAAACACACGTACTTATAAACGTGCGTAGTTTATACTTACAAACCAACTTCTTCATAATCCTTCTTAACGTAAGAGTAACTTGCATATGTTTTACACTAAAAAAGCCTACAATAACTACGCGCTAAATACTCACAAAAGGGTATTTTTAGTCGATCGGACTAAATATTGTCCTAGTCGCATCAAAAAGTAAAAGAAAAAAGAACCTCAGTCAAAAGAAATAAAGGAACCTTCCATTCACTACCATCTCCAGCCATTCGCCTTCCATTCACTACACATTCACACTTCACTAAATACATCATTTCCCTCTAACCATCGTTTAACTTTTAAAAATCGACTGACATAGTCAATAGTATGCCGACTGGAACAACTAACCAATTGTATCTTAGTATTTTCTATACGTCGTGTCCTCTTGGGAAAGTCGACCAATCAAAAACTCCAGTCACTGCCACAAGAATGTATTTTCAGACGTTACAAGATCATGTTCAACCACAGTGAACCACGGTCAATCCCGCGGCAGGGCCAAGGTGCCCTGAATGTCTGTTTCATAGGTGCCAGATGTTCACCACAGTCAATCCCCACATGAGGTCAAAATCAAACACGCTTCCGGAGCTCTCCCCCGGACCACCTCCGAAAGCGTGGTCAAAGAGATTCCCAACAGGAACCAACAAAAAGTAACGTCTGGCCAACAACCACCGGCCAGAATCAAAGGAAATGATTCCCAGCTGGTGACAAAGCACGCAGCGTCGCTGCCAGGCAACCAGCAACAACACAGGCCGGGGAGGGAGATTTAAAGGGCACACAGCAGTAGCTGGCACGAGCCACCCCGGCGCCTTCTGGGTGCTTTGACCACAGCCCAGCCCGGGATCAGCATAACGTCTGTTGCACTGTCCTGGGCTGGGTTTTGGCGGCCCAATTCCCTGCCGTGGTCCTGGTCCCGTCACATCTGTTCAGGGCTTTTTTTGACCATGGGGGGGTGGTTGTTTGGTTCACCCCCCTCCGGGAATCCACTGTGGTGAATCGGGACCGCGTAACATCTGAAATCACCCATATTGTTTGCACTCATCAGATTCTCGTATTATTTGGTTTCAGTGTTACGTGTCTTTGTTCACTGCAAGCAATGGATTGTCCTCACCGACCGAGTCGCAAGAGGGGAGCCACACAGCCTAGCACAACAACTTCGATCAAAGAGGCGAAACCACTTACTTCCACTCCGAAGGAGGAAGCCGTCTTGCGATCCAGTTGCAAGAGGGGAGCCACACAACCTAAGAAAATTTCTACCAAAGAGCCACTTACTTCTACTCCAAAGGAGGAAGCCATGGAGACCTCTCTACAAAAAAAGCATAAGACGGTAGAAAACTGAAGACGCCAAACAGCAACTTTTAAATCTATCCATCTCATACATCTCTGATGAGAATATTTTAACAGCCGTCAACAAGTGGGAAAAAGCCTTCTCATTTGAAGAGTGACAGAAGAGTTTTGCAGATAAATAAAATGAAACAAAGTAGAGTTCAAAAAAATATATAAAAAACCAAAAAAAAGGCTCTTCTTAGAGCCAAGCTTTTTTTTTTTTAAAGGGCTCTTTTTAGAGCTAACCATTTTTTCATGAAAAGAGCTAATCTACCATAAAGTGCCCCACGTTTTGTTAAACACACACGTACTTATAAACATGTGTAGTTTATGCTTAACTATATCCAACTTCTCTGTCCTTTACTTAATTCTTCTCTACATGGATTAAGAGAAGGATTAAGACCAATTTAGACGTACAGTTAAAAAACTGTCATGCATAGTCCCATGTAACAAACAAACAAAAAAAACCATTAACTAACATTTTCAACCATTCGTAACTCATTCCCACACACATGCGTATTTTTTGTCCAACAAGTGCCTGGCCGCCATTTAAAGATGGATTTTCTTCCAGCGGTAGCTGGAAGAAAGTTAAATGTACAGCCACACAAAGTTAGAAAAAGATCAATTTGGAAAATAAAATGTTATAACTGCTTAAACGTGAATTGGTTGTGTTCAAAATGAACACCGTCCTAATGTATTTGATTTTCTTCCAGCGGTAGCTGGAAGAAAGTTAAATCCATTTATTTGAAATCAGTTTCAACAGCCAATCCAACACATTCAGACTTCACTAAATACGGCATTTCCCTCTTTCCGTCTAACCGTCGTTTAACTTTTAAAAATCGACTAACACAGCGAATAGTATGCCGGATGGAACAACTAACCAATTGTATATTAGTATTTTCTATACGTCATCTCCAGCATCAAACTTATCCAACATCTCAACATGGAAACAAAGGGGTGAGACTTGGAGTTACTTTCCCTCACCTCCCAACTTTGAGCACGCACCCCCCTGCCCAGGCAAGGCGCCCGGTGCAGGGAGGGCCTAGTCCAACAGGACATGAGTTAGGGGAGGGGGGGACGCTCTGTCTGGTCTAGGCATTACCCAGTCTCAAACACTGGCCTGGCTCACCCCTCCCAAGGAATACACCCCTCGTTGGCTTTCTCCTGCACTTATGATAGGTGTGCCTCCCCATCTCTTAAGGAGATGACTCCTATGCTCCTTACCTAATTATACCTGATACTGGATAGGGATGGATGAACGCGGTTCGGAAGTTTGGAGTTTGGACTGAACTCGAATAGTTCGGTCAACTGAACCAAACGTGCAAACCGAACTCGAATTCGAACGTTCGGTTTGGATGCGTTTGGTGAGTTTGGAATTGAATTTCCATTGGTTTCAATGGAAAACACATTCTCAGCTGTAACATTTTTGTTTTTTATGCTATGAGGCTGAAACTTGTCCAGGTTATACCCCTTCCCATATTTACTATCTTTGACAAATTTCAGAAGGATTGGGAAAAGGGTCTTGGTGGTATAAGCAATTAACATATAAATGTATGTCTGACTATAACATCTTTGTAGTAAAACCAGTGTACATGAAATTTGGCAGCACTATATATTACACTTTCATGATCATCTCTGCCAAATATCAGAAAGATTTTTTAAAGGGTCCCAATTTTATATGCCTGTATAACATATGTAGAGAAGGGGCCTATGCCTGGGATTCTCTTATGTCACTGTGGTATAAGATCGGTTTGTGATGCGAATTGGCCAACAGAAATGTCAACCAAATATCCTCATTCTGTGCTGGGACCATCCCAACATATCTCCCCCACTTGTTTCTGGGAAGTCAGAAGCATCTGTTTAGGAAAGAGTCAATAGAGATTCTCTTATGTCCTCTGTCTCAGTGCTGCAGGATGTGATTGTGATGATAATTGGCCAGCCTGGATGTGTTTAAACTATGTCTCCTGACTGCTGGGATGCTATCTCAGAAGTCCCAGTTATGTTGCTTATGCCCGCCTCAGGGCCGCCCCCTATGCCCACCTCGAAGCCACTACCAATTGGTCCTGTAAAGCTAGAAGCTTGCAGTAATGTGTTTGGCCATTGAATGTGTCTGTCAGTCTTTGGGGTTGCTCCACATCCTTCCTCCTACAGTCTCTCTCCCCCTGCCATGCAGGGTGCCTGCCTCTGACTGGCACTGAATATGCTGATATTCATCTGAATAATGATCTTCACAGGGACAACATCAATTGCTTATATAATTGGGTCCCTTTATCAAAATCTCCTGTACATTTGCTGAAATGGCAGGAAAGGTATTTGATACATTCTTGCCAAATATCCTGTAAAAAGAATGGAATATCCAAATGTTACAGCTGGAAATGTATTTTCAGGTTAATGTCTTATACCCTTGGGACCCTTTATCCACTCTTTCTGAAAATTGGCAGAAGTATTAAGCATATGGAGGGACGTAATATGCACAAGTTTCATGAACATTGGATGCAAGATAAAGACGTTGTAGCCATGAATGTGTATGGAGCTTTTGTTAAAATCCCAACATTCAATTGCTTCTGAAATCGGTTCCCTTTATCTAACCATTTATCTAAACCGTTTTGGTACACATAGTGCCCTCCATCGGGGGTACAATCTCCCCATATTTCATCAAAATTGAATAGGAAACAAAAATGTTATAGCCGGAAATATGTTTTTCAATTTTTTCCCTTTATTTCAAAAACCAAATGTCATTTTCAGTTCCCGATTGCACTGAACTAAAGAGCGAACTGAGCCCAACTGAACCGAATACCGAATCCGAACTCAACTTCGACCCAAACCACCGAACAGCCAAACATCCGAACCTGGTTTTGTTCACACATCCCTAATACTGGACCCCCGCCACCAGGAAGCTCAGCTTTCGCACCCCCCACCTAAACCAACAATTCCAACAACTTTGCTCTAAGGGTTCACAGGTAAACTTCATTGCTGGCAGGGGACAGGTGAATACCGTCAGGCCTGAAAAGTTCTATTTCCCTACGTAATATAGCCCCATGCCTAATTATTCTCTCGTTATGCCCCATTTCCCAAAACCACTTACTCATTCCCTTATTCACAAACTTTCTAGTCCTGTCCAACTTTTGCGGAGGCACACCCCGCACCCACAAAAACCTTTCTAACCATTCAGTTCAAATTATCTTGACACCCATAAACAAACCTCTGATCTCCCATAAATTTTCCTTAATTTCCCTCAACAACTGGATCCCCATTTTCTTACCTAAATCGTTCTCCCCCAAATGTACTACCAATATATCCGGGCCCCAACCCCCAGCTCGTGCCCGGAGCAGCGGGAGGAGCTGGTGCCAATGCATCCTGCTCCTCCCTTCCTAACGAAACACCCCATGTCCCCTTAACCCCAACTGTTCTCCCCCACTGGATCTCTTTGCCACCTCCGCCGCCCACCAGACAAGGCTGTGTCCCCAGATCCAGATTTCCAGTGTCTTCATCACCGACCCATCTGCTGGAGAAAAAACAATACATCAGCTCCATTCCTATATCTGAGCCGTGCTCCTAATGTACCCCTTATACGGCCCCGATTGCCAGAATCCTATGCTACAAATTACCTGACTCGCCATACCCATTTCGTGCGCAAACGTGGCCGCCCCTATTCTAAAGGAGTGGGACCCATACTCCTGAGAAGGCAGATGCAACAGCGCCAAAGCAGTGTGCAGGACATATGAAAACTGCCTACGGGTGGCCGGTAAACCATTCTTGTGGCAAAAGAAAGCCCCCATCAACCGGCAGGTGCACAGCACTATACACCTGCATTGCCATGACCGGACATATTCGTCCATCCCCAGCCCTTCCTAACCTCACTATCGCCCCTTTCCCTCTCTGATCTGTTTTTGATACCCGTAATCTAATTCTTATTTCCTGAAGGCATACTGCCACATCCTGAACAGCCACTGCTTTGCCCGATGTGTCTCGCTCTGACTCCACCACCAGCTCGCTTACCCTAAAAGCTCGGAAAAATGCTACTTTAAATAATGCGGCAAACAACGACACCTCAAACTGGTCGTAACAAACTGCTGGGAGAGAACTGCCCAACTGCCCCAATATGGTAGGGGTGATTGGTCACCTGCCATCCGGGACAGGGACCCATTCCCACCCCCATGACTTCAGTAGCCTACGGGCAAAGAAGCCCCGATCAGGAGCGGGATGGCCTGCCAACCGGCTCATATACCCCAACGCACCTAGCTTTCCTGCAATGGTGCTGGGAGCCAACACTTCCCTCCTCAGAAACAACGCATATTGCAGGACCTGAGCCTCTGGAATCAGGAACTCCATCTCCCATTGCCGACTGGCCCGGTATTTCTAAAAAGCCCCGAATGCACTGGAATACGCATCTCTCATGCGGGGGGCCACCGAGCCTTGGATTGCTGTGCAGAGCTCTAGGATCCAAGGGTCCACAGGTCTGCTGGCATGGGCTCCAGGCTGACATTGGCCAGTGGTGCCAGTTGGCGAAACCAGTCCATCTGGAATCAGGAAAGAGCATCAGCGATCTCATTCTCGAGTCCAGGGACATACTTCACATGGAACAATATGTTATAATGCAAACAGATGGTAACCAATCTCCTAACTAGGCACATAAACAGTCCCAATCAAGATGACTGTGAGTTAACCACGTACACAACTGCTTGGTTGTCACACCAAAACAGCACCAATTTATTGGCCCAATGGGAGCCCCACAGTCACCATGATGGGGAAAAGTTCCAAATATGTCAAATCCCGCATAACCCCTACACTGATCCATTCCTGAAGCCATTCCTGCACACACCACATTCCCTGAAAGTAAAGACCAAACCTCAGCAACCCAGCAGCATCAGAGTATACCTGGAAGTCAGCCTGTAGTATAAGCTTCTCCCGCCAGACACTTACCCCATTGAATTCCGTCAAGAATTCAATCCAAACCCCCATGTCCATCCTCATGTCCGCCATGATAAGCACATGGTGGTGGGGCAGGGGGGAACTGCTCAATTTAGCATACAGCCTGTGCAGGAAAGCCTTGCCAGGGGCAATCACCCTGCACACAAAATTCAAACTCCCTATTAAGGACTGCAGCTGCTTTACAGTCACTTTCTTTGCTGCACAAATCTCCTCTAACTTTTCCCAAAGTGCCCTGACCTGTCGAGCTCAGTACCCAGGTATGCGAGCGCCGTACACGGCCCCTCTGTTTTTTCATCAGCAAGGGGGATGCCTAAATGACTGGCCACTTTTTGGAAAACCTCCACCAATGCCGGACACTCCGCAGTGCCAGCCCGCCCAAGGAAGAGGAAATCGTCCAAATATTTTGTGACGCCGCCCCTTCTGGCGGATCGCCGCACTATCAATTCCACTAAGGAGCTAAAACGCTCAAATGCTGAACATGAGATAGTGCACCCCATTGGCATGGCCTTGTCATAGTAGCAATCCCCTTGAAAATGAAAAGCCAACAACCAAAAGCTGTCTGGGTGGACAGGGAGCAGGCGAAATGCCGACTTCACGTCGCACTTTGCCAGCAGCGCTCCCGGCCCAAATTCCCTAATTAACACCACTGCCGCATCAAATGTGGCATAGTGCACAGACGTCAACTCCCTGGGTATCGCATCATTCACTGATCACCCCTTCAGGTAGAAGAGATGGTGAATGAGCCTAAACTGCCCCGGGGCCTTCTTTGGGACGACCCCAAGGGGAAAATAACAAGTTCGGGAGGGGGGGGTTAGGAAAAGGGCCAGCTACCCTGCCCTCCGTAATCTCCTTTGCAAGCTTCTCAGACACCATTTCCTCCAGTCCCACCACTGACTTGAGATTTGGTGCCCTCCTGCTTAACTGTACCCCTTCAGCTGGTATCCTGAAGCTGTCCCTAAACCCCCGCACCACGCACCCAACCTCCGCCCTGTCCAGATGGGCCCGTAAAGCCTGCTCCAGCCTCTCAAATTTAATTGGGTTTGGGACTCATTCCCGCTCCTGCCCCTGTCCCCCCGCTCTGGTTCTCTTTTCCTGCCCCAAGATTCCCGCTCTTACTCTTTGCCCCACTTTGGGGATGGGGACACGCCGATGCTGTGTGACATCCCCCGCAGGAGGGGTAGGTGTGACAAAACCTGCATGTTGGGCGCGTACATTTACCCATGCAGGAAAATTCCCAGCACTGCCCAACAGACCCCCCCTAACCCCTGCCTACTGCTACCTTTGTTAGGGTCATTAATGGGCACAACCCCCCCCCCCACCGCCTTTGCTAAAGTGTGCCCACTATCCGCCTTTATGTTCCCGGTTGAATCGCTCATGCAATTCAACCACAGATCATTGGCGTGGACATCCCACCTAAGTCCGGGCTTGAACGACGCTCGGTGTCTGAAAGCCTCGGCGTACCTGAGCGTACCAGCATCGGCGTGTCCCCATCCCAAGACTGGGGGCACAGTCTCATAAGCCTGCCTGATCATCTCCCCATACTTCAGCAATATGACCCCTTTGTCTGGGAACATCTCCAACAGGACCCTGTAGTAAATGGTAGAGGTGGGACCCCGGGCCCATTACCGGCTACCGGATTTACCGGTTCCCGGTTCTCTGAAAACCGGATTCCCGGATTAAATCTGGTATACCTGTACCGGATTTATTTCATTGATTTCAATGGGGCGCTGTGTCCCCATTGAAATCAATGAAATAAATTAATTCCCTCCCCCTCCCCCTCCCAGGCTGCACGGGCATCTGAAGGCTCCTCTGCTACCTCTGGTGGAACAAACATGGGGGGGGTTGAATCCATTCGCATGGCCAACGTGCCCCCACCCTGTCCCCTTCCAGTGGGCACCAGCCCAAAAGGGGTCCCACTCTCCAGAAACCTTGACGGAGGATAACTCTGTCTGATCCCTGTCCCCCAACGTGGGGGAGGCTCCCATACAGCTGGGCCCCCTTTCCCTCCAGAAGAATATGTTTGCTGCAATGCCTGCACCACTGGTGGAGGGGCAGGTCAGACCACCCAACTAGGACCTGGCACTTCACCATCACCCCCTTGTCCCCAGGTACCAGACTCCCATTGGGCTCCCGTGGCACACCCCCATCCTCCTCATGGGGGGGTCCACCAAACACATAGGCCTCACAGGCCTCCAATCAGGTCAACATGCCAATTGAAGACCCCCTGGATAGGGAATTCATGCCCTTTCTTCCCCTTCCTCGCCCCCCCCGGGTCTCCCGGGCCCCTTGTGGGGGTACCCACTTTGCCTTGCTTAGACCGAGGCTTGGTGTCATCATGGGCTGAACGTCCACCCAAGGCCCCCTTTGGCCACCCTCATCTCCTTGCTCTCACTCGCATGGAGCCACTCCTCCCTGCACAGGCTGGGCCCTGCCACCCCCAATCCTGCCCCCTCCCATACTCCATGCCACCTCCCCCAAGGGGTTCCACTTTTCAGTGTGTACCGGGGCTGGGCCTCACTCCCAGCCCCAGCACCTGACCCGGATGATCCAGGAATGGCTGTTCCTCCTCTGCAAGCTCTGCGGCCCCCCACTCCTCCTCTCGCCGCCGCTTGCACTTTCTTGACCCGACCCATAGCTCCCTAGGCCACAGACAGGAGCCATGCGATCAAGCTGCTTCCTGGTCCCTGCTCGTCCTAAGACTGAGCAGGCAACGGCGCTTATTGGCTCTCGCGACCACGTGGCCACGAGGTCCTATCACCAGACAGCCTGTCTTCCCGTGCTCGCCCAGGTTGCTCAGCAACCATGGCCCGGGCCGTGCAGCCATGGGTGAGCGGCGCGCTGCAGCCACAGCTGCCACCCTGCCTCCAGCAATCATGGAGCTGGGGGGATGCAGAGCTGAGGCGGGGGTACGGCAACCTCCCCCCTGCCCGTATCAGGCGGGGTGGCCTTTTTCAACATCAGTAACAGAACATGTTACAACCACAAACACAATAGATAATGAAAATCAAATATTTACTATTTTTGAGAAAGAAATTTGTCAATTTGAAAAAGCAAAGAATACTCATTTCGATAAAGTATGTATATGTTGTGAAAGACTATTTTATGCACAGCAAGTTAGGAATGTGATATTGATAAACACACTGATCAAAATGCCCTATTTTCTCAACTAGTTGCCTACCACATTTTAAAGTATGAAGACTTCTGTAACACTAGTGCTGTAATTTGCAAATATTGCTGGACTTTTCTACAGTATTCCTTAATGCCTGCATGATCCATTTAAAATAGTATGGATCCAAAAGAAGTTCCAAATGAACTAAAAGAACTTAATATTTATGAGAAAATTATTATTCAGTTTGTAAAACTATTTCAAACTATTATTAGACTCAATACTACTAGTGGTTCTTTGCCAAACAAACAATTGGTTCATGGTGTAAGAGGAAAAGTTGTATACCCTCCATTACCCCTACAGGAAAATTTAGCAACAATTGCTGAAAATACCAATTTAGATGACAGTCTTATAATATTAGTAAATGGTGTTGCAACAAAATACAAACGAATCTGGCAACATGTAGTAGATATAGACAAAATAAGAAAAGCTCTTCAATTTTTAAAATTAAATAATCCTCTCTATTCATTAGTTAACATAGACTTTAACATAACCCTTTCTCATTCTTCCGCTGATACTGGGTGTTTTCAGATGTGAAGAGATCACAGTGAACCACGCTGAAAACCTACATGTGGTCACTGTGCCCTGCACGTCTGTTCGGCGGCCGCCAGATGTTCACCACGCTGAATACCCACATGGGGTCAATTTCAACCACGCTTCCCGGGCTACCGGCGCAAAAATTCGCTGAAGCGTGGTGAAAGTGATTCCAGGCGGGCATAAAAAAAAGTAACACCTGGTCGGCTATCACAGCCCAGAATCCCCGGTGGGATTCCGGTCCATGGTGAATTCTGCCAGACACTGCAGCAGCATTGGCCTCACTGCCTGCCCGTCTCTCCAGAGGGCGGGTGGCGAGGCAGCATGGAGGGGGTAGGGCCGTGCAGCCGCACGTTGCGCCGCGCTGCCCCACCCCCTCCCTGATTCCCCACAGGGATCCCTGGCACATCTGTTTGCCATGCCTGGATGATTCCGGCGGGGAATCTCTGGGTTGTTTTTGGGACGGGGTGAAGCCACCCCGTCACATCTGAAAACACCCAATCTAAAACAGCCATGTTTGGAGAAAGTGGTTCCACAATATTTATGATCATTATACCATTCACCCACTTTATGGAAATGATCCAATAGCTGATAATGGACGTTTTCAGATGTGACGAGATCACAGTGAACCACGCTGAATACCTACATGTGGTCACTGTGCCCTGTACATCTGTTCGGCGGTTGCCAGATGTTCGCCATGCTGAATGCCTACATGGGGTCAATTTCAACCACGCTTCCAGGGCTCCCGGAGCGAAAATCCCCAGAAGTGTGGTGAAAGTGATTCCCGGCCAGAACCAAAAAACCGTAATGTCTGGCTGGTGATCACGGCCCGGAATCCCCGGCGGGATTCCTGGCCGTGGTCAAACCGGCTCGACGCTGTGGCAGCATTAGCCTCACCGCCCGCCCGTCTCCCCAGAGGGCGGGCAGCAAGGGAGCATGGACGGGGTGGGGCCGTGCGGCCGCACGTTGCGCTGCACGGCCCCGCCCCTTCCCTGATTCCCCACCGGGATCCCCGGCACATCCATTTGTCATGCCTGGGTGATCCTGGCAGGGAATCTCTGGGTTGTTTTCGGGACAGGCCGAAGCCGCCCCGTCACATCTGAAAACACCCAATATTGATTTATATCAAATTAAAACAATACACAAAGGGTATTTTCAGACGTTACGAGATCACGCTCAACCACAGTGAACCACGCTCAACCCCACGGGGGGGCCAAGGGGGCATGAACGTCTGTTCGGCG
>QEPC01010402.1:37632-75909 GCA_003113815.1 Sphenodon punctatus
AGTAGAAATTAATGACATTTACTCAGCAATTAGACACAAATTAAAATCAAAATCAATGAAAAGAGTATATAATCTCCCTAGAAAATTGAAAGAGACCTATATAAATGACTACAACCCTGTTCTTCTTCTACTCTGGCAAGCTAACATTGACCTACAATTTGTAGCTGATAATTCACTCACACCTGCTCGTTATGTCACTGCATACATTACAAAGCATGAGAGATCAGCACTTCACAATGTCTGGGAAGAGATTAGTGAAAATGATAGCTTGTCAACTAAATTATGGAATTTTGGTCTAAAAACTTTAACCCACAGAGAACGTGGAGCATATGAACCTGCTGATAGGCTCAGTGGTACAAGTTTGTTTGGAAAGTCCAAATCAATCAAATACTTACCCATTAACTTTCGCTCAAACTGTAAACATGTACTAAAATCAAAAAGTGAAATTGAAGATTTAGTGTCTCAGAATCCAGAGAGTACAAATTTCCTAAAACCTAATCTAATAGATGTCTATTACCCAAACCAGTCTCAACATCAAGAAAATACCTCTCTTTTCAAAATTGCACAATGGTACACTTTTCAAAAAGTAGCCAAAAATCTTGAAACAAAATCGGTATAAAGTTGCCGGACAAAATGGGTGTTTTGTAAAAAAAAAAAAAACTTGCTTAATAAATCATCCCATGTTATCTCTTAAAAACTCAGCAAAACGAGAGTTATATTTCTTCTCTCTATTGTTGCTTTTCAAACCTTGGAGAAATGAAGACACACTCATAGGAGACTTTCAATCCTATGAAGATAGCTTCATTAATACGTTCAGTACTTTTACAACTCCTGAATTCCAAAAGTATAAAGAAATGCTAGAAAGAGAGGAAGCTAACTTACAAAAAATAGAAGAAGAAATTGCATCCGATTCACAAAATTCAAATCACCATGATTCACAGCCCAATCCCCTTCTCGGTAATCCCATAGAAAGACCAATTGCAGATTATGTCATGGAAGATATTACTGCATCAATGGAATTAAAATTTCAAAACAGATAACCTTGAAAATATCGTAAACAATTTAAATATTGATCAGAAAAAAATATACGATAATGTCACACATTCAATTAAACATGCTAACTTACATGAAACAAAATAATGTACTTGTAGTAATCACAAACCTGTTCTGATGTACATTAGTGGTCCCGCTGGAACTGGAAAAAGCTTTCTAATCCATGTCATTGCGACTTCTATTCAAAATGAAACCAACGACCCAAATTCATGTTGTATTGCTGCGCCAACTGGATTAGCAGCATACAATGTAGGTGGAGTAACATTACATCATCTGCTTATGTTTCCTGTTGAACATGTAAAAAATTTGGAATATAGAAAACTAAGTGAAGACATTAGAAAATTTCTTTATCGTATTTTTAAACCAGTACAATTAGTCATTGTTGATGAGGTTAGCATGGTATCAAATTTAATGCTTGCCTTCATTCATTTACGACTCCAGGACATTTTTAAGAAGCAGGACAATCACCTCTTTGGAGGTAAAAACCTCATTCTTTTGGGTGATTTACTACAACTTACTCCTGTAAAAAGCAAACCAGTTTTTCAAGCACTAACTACAACGGATAAGAGAAATGCCAATTGAAGTATTGGACACACCAATCTTTGGCATTTTTTCTCATATGACGAATTACAAATTAATATGAGACAATCTGAAGACGAACAGTACAAAAATTTGTTAAATAACTTACGAATTGGGCAGCTATCTACTCCAGATAAAATTTTATTACAGAAACGTGTCATTAACATCGAAAAAACTACTTTGGAAACTGCTGCAGAGATCTTTCAGTCATTAACTACAAATAAAACATATCCAGTATGTCTTATGCCAACCATCAAAGCTTGTGACAGCTTCAAAAAATTCATGGTTTTGAACCAAAATTCAGATATAATTACCATCCTGGCACTTGATACTGTAGATAGCATGCATTTGACCTCAAAAGTTCTAGAAGAAGCAAAGAAAAAACTCACAACTTTAAACCATGATGTATCGAGAACTGCAGGTTTAGAAACAATCTTAGATGTATGCGTAAATTGCAGAGTGATGTTGAGACGTAACTTGCATATTGAACAAGGCTTGGTAAATGGAGCAATGGGTCACATACAAAATCTACAATACAGCATTACTTTAAAACACATTGAATGTATATTTATCAAATTTGACAAAATACAAACAGAGCCAGGGTCCACCACAGAGCCAGGGTCCAATGGAGAATCACACCCAGTGCATGAGGGGAGTCACCGGACAAAGGCATGGAAAGCCCCCCCCCTGCCTGCACAGGGTAGGAAGGGCATGGGGGGGCCCCCAGACACACTCCCCATGGAAGTCAGGGGGCCGGTGGAAGGTGAGGATACGGTCGAGGTCCACCAAGGTGGGGGAGCAGGCCCAGCCCCGCGGAACAGGGGTGCGGGAGGCAGCTCACAGACACAGAGGACTGTCAGCGACACATCTACAGAAGGCCACACGGAGGTCTCTGGGGCGGCGGCAGCAGGTCCCAGGTGAGGGGACGACAGGCAGGCGGGTGGAGACGGGTCGCAGGGGGTCCAGCCGTCCCAAGGAGGCAGCAGGCATTGGCGCGAGCACCCAGGCCACTGGCGTAAGGAAGGCGCTGAGGAGGCAGCCGGATGTCAGATGGGCCCAGAGCGCCCTACACCCAGCTGCAAGGGCTCCCATCGGGTGGAGGGGGTGGTAACAACACCAGGTGCACATAGCAGGGCCATTGTCACAGCCCCTGGCAGAAGTCACGCCCAGCCATGTGGAAGCAGATCAGGTAGAAGGCCTCGAATGGATCTGCACAGCTCATCCCGAGTTGCACATCAGAGCGGCTGCACACCTCCAACAGGGCCGCCAGGGGGGTGGGGAGACAAGCCATAATCAGCCGCAGGGGACCAGGGCAGGTGGGACAGCTCCAGCAGATGGTAGTAGGTAGCCCCGTGGGAGAGTGGATATTCATGGGCATCCTGCATGCTGATGAAGTAGGACATGGACATGGCAGGGCCACCCTCACACAGGCAGGTCGCATATCCCAGGAAGGCTCACACACACTGAGCGGAGGCTGTCTCGGCAGGGTTTCATGCCACTAGGCCCCCCAATGTGTCTGGTAAGTGCCCCTCAGGGAAGGGGGCAAGACCCAGCTCCTCACAGCACACGCGGCAGTCACCAGCAGTCCTGATATAGCCGAAGTGCAGCATACCAAAGCTCAGGCACCGATAGGCATCTGCCCGGGTGGACAAGGAGCGCAGGCTGCGTTGAACGATGGGCGAACACCACAGGTCACACAGGGCCATGCTCTCGTGGGCGGTCCAGGCACGGACAGAGCACCCGGAGCCTCTGAGCAGGACCTCGGGCTGAGATGCAGCCTCCATGGTACAGCTCCTGGAGGGTCTGAGCTGCAGCGGCCATGGGGGCAGCATGGGATGTGAGGCCGGGGGACTGGACAGGCACTAACACACAAGGTCCAAAACATAAACAAAATCTAACTCACTTAGAAATCAAATGACACCAAAAATTGGAAAAACTCCAGAGACAGGCAGAGGTTTTTAAAATTAACATGAACAGTCTTTACTACTCGGGCAGTACAACAGCTTTCTCCTAGGACATTACTAGTGCCCACTGCGTACATATGCCTAAAAACTAGGCCACGTGTTTGTGCCAAAGGTCCATAGGGAAAGAGATAATACATAATGAAAATACAATGGCTGCAAAGCATCAATGCATCAGTTGGAGAAACATGCAAACACTGCAAAAAGACCACATTATATCCCAAAGTGATTTATTTTAAGAGGAGATCCATATACAACTAAACAAAATAATTTATGCTGAACACAATTGTGTTTCTGACCCCCTTATGATGGGTCGTTGTCAACAGCACACTGGGTGGCATCAGAGCTTGGGGTTAATCTGTTGGAAATATAAAGTATATTTGAATCATTCTTACAGTTGTTCAAACATTGTCTCCAAATAGTATACCACTTAATATGGTTTACCTTCGATAACCATCTGCTTTCCAATTGAATTATCAAATGCCTAGAGGGGGCAAGTGAGATAAGTAAATAGTCATCCTGTGCACCAATCAAAAATTCCTTAAATGAACTAAAATCCCCCCAAAAGCCCCAAACCTCCAGCCAAAGACTCACCCTCCTGCTCTGATGCAGCACAACCATGGAAATCTCCAGAAAAGAACTCAGCAGCCCAAAAGCTACCCCTGTAGCAAATCAGGCTATTTAACTCATTGCCATGAGTATTACCATATGGTATTAATTACACTGTGATGCCTCTGCTCGAATCAGATAGTCCAAAGGGATATGCAAAGTCCTACAAAGCTTTTTGGACCCAAGCAATAATATATCAAAGAAATCCACTCCAAAGAGGGGGAAATCCCAACCCCTCTCATCATGAAGAAGCCCATTGTTCTAAGATTTCACATCCAAAGCGTAGACTCCTCTTATTCCTTATATCTTTCATGATCCATATCTGGTAGTAGGAGAGATGTCAATTCCAGTGTAAAAGCACTGAATTGAATAGGGTTTACACCTGACGTAGTGGCAGGAGACCCAATGTTAGACGTGTCTCCTTCAATTTGACAAGTGAATCTAGTGGTGAGGAGGACCAGTGTAAGGAATGTTCTAATACCAATAGGGGGGTTCTCACTAGGGCACAAGTTTGGCAAGGGAAAGCCTCCTTGAGAAATGAGACATCCTCTTTTTTAGGCAGAGGACAGGGTCACAACCCCATACGGAGGAAGAGGAAGAGAGGTACCTGTAGACTCCAACAGGTACTCCACAGTAACGGCAGATCCTCTTCCCCTTGCTGGCAGATCCTAGCCCAATATCTGATTGCCGTTTGCTTGGCTAAATATGCAATGGGCATTACCCCTGTTTCTGCTCTTAGTACCGCCGCTGGAGTCCCCCTTGGCACTCTCAGCAATCCGCGCAGAAACTTATTCTGCACTACCTCTAGGGTATATAGGGACTGTGATGTCATAATTTCAGTGCCAAAAAGTAGCCTTATAAAGGTCTAATATGGTTGAGACTTTAATCCCCTCCGCCTTTGCAGCTAGCTTTAGAATTCCATTTGCGGTCACCAGGGCCTTTGTGGCAATAAGCTTCTGGTGCCTCTCCCAAGAGCTATTACTTGAGATCGTGATACCTAAATATTAGGGGTGGGAAACCGGTAGAATCCGGTATCCGATAATGCCGGTATCGGGCGTACCGGCATTATTGGATTCGGCCCGGTAATCCGGACCCGGTACCGGATTTCTGGGTACCGGGTTTTTTTACATTGCAGCCATTTAAAAATGGCTGCAATGTAAAAAAATTTAAAGCCCCAGCCAAACTGTTTTAAAAAAAAAAAAACCTCCCCGAGTCCAGGCTGCGCGGGTGGAAGGGGGGACACCCCCCACCCACCCTGCCCAGCCTGGCTTTTTGTTTAAAAAAAGAGTAAGCGCGACCCCGAGGCGAGGCGAGCCCCCCCCCCAGCACCAGCGGCCGCGGCGTCCCCGCAGCCGCCGGTAAGTATGACCCTGACCCGATCCCTGGGGGGGGGTGTTTAACACCCCCCCCCCCTCCAGGGATCACCCCTACTAAAGGCTCAGTGCGCCGCTTCACTTACCTTTGGGAGCTCCGGCGGCGGCGGGCGGTCCGGCGGCCTCAGCGCCGGCTGTGGCTGCCGGCGTCAGGACGTTCTAGGCCTTCCGGTGAAACCCGGAAGTTCACCGGAAGGCCTACAGCGTCCTGACGCCGGCAGCCACAGCCGGCGCTGAGGCCGCCGGACCGCCCGCCGCCGCCGGAGCTCCCAAAGGTAAGTGAAGCGGCGCACTGAGCCTTTAGTAGGGGTGATCCCTGGAGGGGGGGGGGGTGTTAAACCCCCCCCCCAGGGATCGGGTCAGGGTCATACTTACCGGCGGCTGCGGGGACGCCGCGGCCGCTGGTGCTGGGGGGGGGCCTCGCCTCGCCTCGGGGGTCGCTTACTCTTTTGTTAAACAAAAAGCCAGGCTGGGCAGGGTGGGTGGGGGGTGTCCCCCCTTCCACCCGCGCAGCCTGGGAGGGGGAGGGAATTTATTTTAATTTATTTTAATTTATTTCATTGGTTTCAATGGGGACACAGCGCCCCATTGAAACCAATGCAATAAATCCGGTACCGGTATACCGGATTTAAACCGGGAATCCGGTTTTCGGGAAACCGGTAACCGGTAAATCCGGTAGCCGGTATTGGGCCCGGGGTCCCACCCCTATTATCTTCTATAGTCAAGAGGTGGGGTAAGTCGCTGAGATAGATATTAAAAAGTAGGGGTGCCAACACACACCCCTGTCTCACCCCCTTATGTATGCAAATTGGCCTGGACAATGTACCATCCCTCCCCAAGCGAATTCTTGCAAGATTCTCAGAGTGAATACTAACAAGCAAACTCAGCAAATCCCTATGGATACCTAGTCCCTGCAGAAATTGCCATAATTTGGCCCTTGGGACCGAATCAAAAGCCTTCTGAAAATCTATAAAGGCTAGAAATAGCGTACCTGATCTTATCATGCCATATTTGGCAATAATGTGCGATATTGTATAGCAGCTGTCTGTTATTGATCAATTCTTACGGAACCCAAACTGTTCCTGTGGAATAAGATCTCTCTCTTCGCCCCTTTGTTCTAACTGTCTTAGCAATATTCGTGTGTACATTTCCCCCCAAATTGGGAGAAGACTTATAGGGCGATAACATCTGGGATCCTTAGTGTCCCCTTTTTTAAACAATGGTATGATTATAGACACACCCCATTCCTGCAGGACCTTTCGTAGTCTGTTTATATTGGTAAACAAATGAGCCAATACAGGCACCCACCATTCTCTACTGGCCTGTAGTGCCTCTGTCACTATAAAGTCACATCCCGGAGCCTTATTGGATTTTAGATGTCCAATCTCTTCCGCCACTTCTTGTTCACTAACTAACTCAGTAAATTCTGGCCTATTAGTGGAGGGTATGTTGCTTACAACACACTCGGTAGCTCTTACATTCTCCTCCTCCTCAGTGTCCTCTCCAAAGAGTTCTTTATAATATGCTACCTATACATCCTCCTCCAGGGTCTTACTTGCTCTGCTAGTGGGGGGGCCTAGGGCATGATTTATTAGACACCAAAATCTTCTAGAGTCCTTTAGAAGTGCTGCTGCTTTGAGATTAGCCCATACTCTATGTTCGATTTCTTGCTTCTTATGCTTGATCAGCTTCTTATATGCCTTTCTTGCTTCCATAAAATGTCTCTTTGCCTGCTCTGACTGACTTTTGGCCCATGTAACTTTGACTCTGGCCAAATATCGCTTGGTTTCACTACACTCCCTATCAAACCACGACCTTACTCTACTTCTGTCTTGTTGGCTATTTTGTGAATTATCCTTAGTCCTTAGATTTGTGAATCTATTTTGTGAATTATCTAATTAGTCCTTAGATTTGTCACTAAGGATGTATACCATTTACTGAGATCTTTCAGGTCCCGATGTTCATTAGAGAGTATAAATTCTCACAGCTTTACACACTCTGGGGCCCATATGGTATCCAGAAATTTTATCAATATGGCATTAGTCCATCTCACTCTGACTCTACCTAATTTATGACCCCCTTGCTGGATCATGTTTCCATCATTTCCTTCCCCCTTATTCAAGAGAAAATCAACCCTAAGGACTAAGTGATCCGATTCAGGATGAATCACAACCTCAAACTTATCCCATCTACCCAGCTGCATACTCCTAACCACAAAATAATCTACTGTACTGCATCCATTGGTGTTCATAAATGTAAAACTCCCTTCGGGGTCCAACATTCCACTCCCATTTAATACCATCAGGTCCAATGTGCACAATAGCTGGTACATATGGGCACCTGCACTATTCCTCACATGATTCCTCAATCTATAATCCGATAATCCTTCATCCTTCCCTTGGTAACCACCCAATCTGGAATTCCAATCCCCTGCCATTGCCAGTGTAGCCAATGGGTACTGGAGCACTAAGCTCTCAGTTAGCTCTTCCAGGTCTTCCCAGACATTCTTATCATAAAATTGGGAATTGACTGGGGGTGTGGGGACTATTACTGAATAGTAATATCTGTTCTCCCGGGACTTCCAGGAGGCCAACTTGCAGCTCCTGCCACACATGGGGTAGTTCTATAAACGCCCCTTCAATTTTATCAGATTTTAAAATTGCTAGCCCCCCTGAGACTCGGCCTTTGAGTTTTGTCCTAGTTCCGGGTACAGAGTATGCTTGAAAGTCCTGAATCTCCACCTGGCCCTTCTCTTGACACCATGTTTCCTGAAGCAGGACAAGGTCATGGTTCTTTAGGTAGGCTATCCAGTCCAAGTCCTTGCATTTTGGTAAGAGGCCTGAAATATTCCACGAGGCTATCTTCAGAGGCTCGCCTCTAATTGCACCCCCAAGTGTAGGTTCTACCCTACTCTCATCATCCAGTGCCCCCAGCTCCTCTTGTCATTTGTCTCCCTGTTCCAACCCAGGGGTTGAGGGGATAGCAACACAGCTTCGCCCTTCACTGCAGCTATTAACCATCTGACCCTCCCTCTCTTCTGTGAGGTCTATAGTGTGCCTACTTAACTCAGGGGCAGTTGTTATCACCTCTGCTTCTGATTGAATTACCGCTGCTGGGCCCAGGTGGAGTCGGCACGGGGAGCGGGTGACTTCTCTGACCTACCGGTCAGAGAAGTCACCCGCTCCCCGTGCCGACTCCACCTAAAACAAATCGGCTCTCCTAGTTCTTCTTGAGATAAGAAGCGGACTGCCGTCCAATCTATATCAGATCTATTCTCAAAAGGGTAACCCTTACTGCTTAACTCTTTGGCCCTATATTCCAGCGTGGTACAGGTAATACTATTTCTAATAGCGTCTATCTTTTGTGCCAGAATATCCTGATCCACTGCAGACAGTTCCTTAAATGAGGATACTATTGGCAGATCCCCAATACTGGCCACCTTATCTTCCAACAGACGCTTTATGGCATCAGGGAATAGGCATGGGTCCCCGGTGCCCTGATCTCTGACTGCTTTTTGCAGGCCGGGGGGTGGTTGCTTTATCCCCTCACTCTGTATACTCCCATCCTCAGTCCCTACAGTCCCCAAAGATTCCTGTGCAGCAATAGCTTCCATTTCTTCTTCATGTCCCCCTAACCTGCCCCAACTTAGTTGCACACCCACTGCCCGTAACCTGCTTCTTCTTCACTCTATTGCAGTTAGGGGACGTAATATGGGCTGGCCTGTGGGAATCCCCTACAGGACCCTCCCCTCCATATTCCCAGTATACTGCAGTGGGGGAGAGGGGGTTATCGGCCTATCCTTGCCATAATCTTTGTTCATAAATACTCTATCTATAGAGACACCATAGGATTTCAGAAGTTTCCTATCTGAGAATAATTTCCACACCCACATATTGGAGGCAAAGAAGATCTTGGCACATACTATATTGGCCTTGCCGCAACTGTTGTACCCCAACTATATCTATCATACCACTGTTAACTCCCAAGAGAAAATTGTGCTTGAAAGAGAAAATACTTAATCCAAAAAACCAGCTAAAGACACATTTTCAACAAATTTTATCAAATAGAACTACATTAAACACATCCAAATAAGAAATCGAAAGTACACATTATACAACTAATCCAGTTATCTTACTTCACATTCTTTACATAAACTTTCTTTCTTACATCGTGCACACAACACACATACCAAGCACAACAAAACTATATTAAAAATATCCAATTACACTACAAAACGTATTACATAACCACTTTACATTACAAAACTTTGTCCATACTAATAAAACGTTAGTTACATTTTCTTTGTTAATTCTGTAAGATAACAAAGAAAAATCAACATAACATAACACATCCATATATAATATCACAAAAACACACTATATCCCCAATCAATCAACAAAATACATACACGTCTCACTCACTTAATACATTATATATTTTTAAAAACACTTCCTAAAAAAACCCCATCACATAAAACATCCATATATATCACAAAAACACACTATATCCCCAATTGATCAACAAAATACATACACGTCTCACACATTAAATACATTATATATATTTAAAAACACTTCCTAAAAAAAAAAACACATTCCAAAAACCATAGTTATATACTGTTATTATTCATTGATATTTGTAGTTCTTTTCAAGAACAATATCTCTGTTGATATTTGTTGTTCAGGATCTTCGTTATTCATTGATATTTGTTGTTCTTTGCAATCTTCAGGTTCTAATAATTTCTGTAACAAACAAACACTTTCTTCTGGGAATATTACTCTGATTGTCATATTTGAGGTCAGGAAGGAATTTTTACAACTAAAAATGTGTTTTCCCATAATATCTAAATGGGTTTTTTCACACTTAGTTGTTTTTTCGTCTTCCTCAGAAGAAACACTAGTTTAACACTGTTTTCAATCAATAAAAATTATATAAACAACATCTTTCGTGTCTCTCTTCTTTCTTACATTGTTTCAAAACTCTTTCAAAAACCGCCTTTCATACACACTACTAAATACAACTAGTTATAGTTGTATTTAGTAGTGTGTATGAAAGGCGGTTTTTGACTTACATAAACCAACAAAACATGTCACAAAACCCATAAAATTTACTAAAACAAAAAACTTTAGTTTAAAAAAAACGTTAAATGCACAACTGTTTTCAAAAATAAAAATGTACCTCTTCAAAATCAGTTTCACTCTAGCTCAACATCCAAAAAACCCTAAATTTAGTAGAATTATAATTCAAAAACCCATCCACTCTATACATTGCTATAAAATTTAAACACTAAAAAACATGGAAATTATTTCATCATTCCACAAATAATTCATAGGTTACCCTCATCATCATAACTCTAATATATCTGCTTAATCCCTACCATACATACTTTTATTCATTTTTATCAATAACTAAACTTTGACATTATTTCGTTAATACACTTTAAATTATTATCAAAATTTTACAATACATGATTTCCGCAGTGCAGTAACTCTGTCATTTACATGTATACAAATGGTATACACTATATACAATAAACTCTTCACAACTTTCGAATACAAAATATTATACAATTCATTAAACAGTTTCGTATACACAGAGTTACTCCACTGCTGAAATCATGTATTGTAAAATGTTGATAATAATAAATTTGATAATAATTTTGATAATAATTTAAAGTGCATTAACGAAAGATTCTTGCTCACCTGTTTAACATGATTAGTAATTCTGGAATCATCCCAGCGGGGTGGAACATAAGTATTGTGATACCCATTTATAAAAAAGGGGATAAAAAACTCCCCCAGAATTTTCAGCCAATCAGCTTGATCAATGTGATCGCCAATACTTACTTGGCAAGCTGGAAGATTGGGCTAGGCTGGCTAATTATTTTCCAGAAGAACAGGCGAGCTTCCGGGCAGGACATTCTACGATTGTTCACTGTTACACACTAATGGAGAAATACGTAAGTATCAGGAAAGGCAGTTTGTTTATAGCCTTCCTGGACCTGCGTTCGGCCTTTGATCTCCTCAATCGTAATATCCTTTGGGATAAATTACTCAGTACTAACATGGATCGGAGACTACTATGCCTGGTGCATTTATTGTACAGCAACTCAGCTCTGAGGGTCCGAGTGGGCAATGATGGCCGACTTACAGATCAGGTCCCTGTGTCTAATGGGGTAAAGCAAGGCTGTGTCCTTGCTCATTTTTTGTTCAATTTTTATGTAAATGGGATAGTGGCTGCAGTTATCCGGGATCATTGCCTTCCCGCAAGGGTTTTGGGGCAGCCTCTTGCAATTCTATTATATGCCGACAATATGGCAATTTTTTCACCTTCTGGTCTGGGATTGAGGAGAATGTTGGCTATAGTCGGCCAATTTTGTGCAAATATGCATCTCTTCATTAACTACCAAAAGACTAAAGTAATGGTAGTGGGGATGTGCTCTAGGAGGTACAGGCAGTATAAGTGGGATCTCGATCGGATCGATTTCAAGCAGGTCTCCGTCTATTCTTATTTGGGATTACGATATGCTGACAATCTCAGTTGGCGGAGGCATATACAGATGACTAAGCTTAAATTCCAACAGGCAGTCTTGGGTCTGCTGAGATTTTGGAGGCTCTATGGGGGTAGACTGGTGGCGCTCGAATTGAAGCTTTTCAATGTGAAGTCTAGATCATGTGCCTTGTACGGTACTGAAATTTGGGGCCTGGCCTCTATCGAGGCCTTTGAGTTACCTCTGTTCCTGAGAACAGAGGTATCTGTTCCTGAGAACCCTGCTTGCAGTACCTAAGTGTGTTTCCGCTTGTTTATTGTGGCTTGAAACCGGGACTTTGCCTATAAAAGTAAAAATTCTCATGACCATATTGAACTATTGGAATAAATTGGAAGGTATGCCAGAGGATAGACTACCTCGTTGTTGCTATGATGCCAGGACATGGTCCTCTCCTCATTCATGGAGTAATAGGGTGGGGAGTCAGCTCCATAACTTTGGCCTTTCCTTGGAGATGCTTAACACCATCCCCCAATGTAGCAGAAAGAGACTTATCCACAAACAGCTCGTAGATCAAGCAGTCTAGCTGGATGCAGGGGAGGTGCGAGTTCTCAAGAGTGCTCCACAATACAAGGAGCTCAAGTGTACTATTGGGACTGAGCTGTATTTAGATATATTAGAAGATCCTGGCCTACATAGGGCTTTGACTCTCTTGAGGTTTGATTTATTACCTACTAAAGTGCTGATAGAGAGGCACTGTGGAATAGCCTATGATAGAAGATTATGCTCCTGTAATTCAGGTTGCGTTATAGATCTACTTCACACTTTATTTGTTTACCCCCTTACGCAGTATGCGAGGGAGCTATTTCTTACCCCTGGGCTTTCTTTGAGGCCACATTCCTCCCCTATTCAGTTGTTAGTATTCTTTGCAACTGCTAAAGTCCCCAACCTTATAGTCAGCTTAGCCTTGATGACTCTGCAAGCGCATTCCTTGAGTTATATCTGCTTTCTGGCTTGACTGTAAAGCTTACTTTTGTACTCTGTCTCAATCTACCTGTTTTTCAGATTGAGTATCTGTGGTTTAGTATTTTAGTACACTGTGTGATATGATTGTTATAGATTATCTGTCCCCTATGTGGAGGGGTTTTTGTATTAGAGATTTTTATTTTATTTTTCTTTCTGTATCGGGACATGGCGAAAGCTAGTTCCCTTAATAAAATTAATTATTTATTATTAATTATAATTATTAGCATTTATATAGCGCCAGAGATATACCTGGTGCTTTACAAAAAACAAGATAGACACGGTCCCTGCCTGAGAGTTTACAATCTAAAGACGGGGAAGGGAAGACAGGGAAGGGGAAACAGAGTGAGAGACAAGGGATGTGACATTCATGAGGATGCAAAAACTCAGGTACACGTTCTTGGCTTGGTTACAGTAATTTGGGAGTTTAGAGATAACAGGTGGGGTATAATCCTGGGTGGGGATGATTAACAGGAGTTAGGAAGGGCGGAGCGGAAGAGGGTTTTGAGGAGGGACTTGAAGGTGTGGAGGGTGGGGGCAAGGCGGACGAGGGCAGGGAGGGAGTTCCAGGCAGCAAGGAAGAAGGGACGAAGATGGTTGGGGGAGCATGGGAGGCATGGGAGGGAGGGGATAGAAAAGGAGCAGAGTGCTCGAACAAGGGTTCGGAGGGAGATCAGGGCAGAGGTAGGGGGGAGTGAGGTTGTGAAGGGCTTTGTAAGTAAAGACCAGGAGCTTGTGCAGAATACGCTCAGGAAGAGGGAGCCAGTGGAGAGAGGAGAGGAAAGGCTGCACATGGTCAAAGCGATGGGTTGGGTGGATGATCCTGGCTGCAGAGTTTTGAATAGAGATGAGAGAATAAAGGTGAGAGTGGGGAAGGCCAGCAAGGAGGAGGTTACAATAGTCGAGGTGTGAAATGATTAGGGCGTGAATGAGAGTTTTGACAGAGGAGACAGACAGAAAAGGGCGGATCTTAGCAATGTTGCGGAGGGAGAAGCGGCAGGATTTGGCAACGGAGTCAATGTAGGGTTTGAAGGTAAGGTGCGAGTCGAAGATGAAACCCAAGCTACGGGCATGGGGGACAGGGAGGATGGAGACCCCGTCAATGACAATTGACAGGGAAGAGGGAGAGGAAGGATTGGGAGGGAAGATAAGGAGATTTAGATATGGTAGATTTACTGATCATTGTTTTGTTATCTTGCACCTCGTTAATAAATATCTGGCCTCTCAGAAGGTCTTTATAGACCTGAGGTCAGCATTTGATACCTAGGGAGTGATTGTGGGAAAAATTGGCTGCTACTTCTATGGATAAACGTTTACTATTTTTGATCCAGGGTTCATATTCTGAAATCTCCCTGAAGGTCAGGTTGAATCAAGCAGGTGCATTATCCGATTCAGTTAAAACAGGTAGGGGAGTAAAACAAGGTTGCATACTAGCTCCCATGTTATGCAACCTGTATGTTGCAAAGACTTGGTTGAGGAATTGACTGTATCCACAAACCATCCACCAATGTTAGGTGGTACCCAAGTGGCATGTCTGCTTTTTGCGGATGATGTCATGCTGCTATCAGTTACTCAAGTGGGCCTCCGTAGGCAACTTGAGTCATTTGCCACTTATTGTCATCGGAACCTATTAGAAATTAATTATGACAAAATAGAGGTTTTGGTCTTTTCTAAAAGAAAGCAATCTTACAGATGGCGAATAGATGGCCATAACATTGAACAGGTTCGCATATGGGTTATTTAGGTTTGATCTTTCAGGCAAATGGGGGTTGGTCAGCCCTTACAGAGACAGTGGTAGAATGGGAAAACTTGACTGTTTCATCTCTGCTTAGTTTTTTCAGGTCCAGGACAGGATATTTGGTCTCCACAGCTATTAAGGTTCTCTGCCAAGAATTTGGTGCAGTTGTTATATGGTGCCCAAATTTGGGCCCTGGAGGTTATTCAAGCCAAATTCCTCGGATCTCTAATAGCTGCCCCTCAATGTGTTCCCAGTTGTGCTATCCGAATAGAATGTGGGCTCACCCCCATAGTTTCACAGGTGTGAAGCTTCGTTTGGGGATTTTGGCTGCGACTTCAGTTTGGTCTGGCTGCCCCTCTTACTCGGTTGGTCTTAAGGGGCAATTTTCCTAGCCATTGGAATTCTGCAGTTCTGTCAAAAGTACAGACTTTAGGTTACTCAATGGCCACCCTTGCTCTGCTGGGCCTTAAAGCAGCTAAAAAATTATTTAACCAGCATTTACAGGATACGGCACGACAATCTGACATGGCAGAGATTAAATCCTCCAAGTCTCTTGGGCACCATCCAGTCATAATGAACCCATCACTAGTAATAATGCCATATTTAAATTACATTACAAGTCTCAAGGGGAGGAGATTATTTACAGCTGCTAGATTTAATTAATTTCCATCGGTATTATTGGGAAATTTAAGGGGACTCCTTTCAACCATCATTTTTGTCCCTGTAATTTGGATTATAGCATAGCATTTATAGGTGTGCTACAACCATATAGATTTACAGTGTTCTAGCATGTGCAGATTTATATAGATTTCTTTAGATTTAGTAGGATTATACAAAGACTATATACATTTAGGATATTAGATTTCTTCGTGACTGATTTTTGTGACTGTGTACATCACATATATTGTCACTACTGATTGGCATGATGAAGTGCTCACAATCGCAAAGCACTAGGGTCCTCAAGGCAGGGGCAAGAGGAGCACCATCAAGCCTGGGACAAGGAGGATTTGAAACACCTTCCCCCTTCAAAAAAGCTGGTTAGGACAGCCTTCTTATCCAAGAAGCAGAGCTTACTAGTAGAGGAGGTTGCTGGCCTTATTGTGGAGTTGCCCCAGCCTTCCACTAATGATGACAGGAGGAGTGGTTGTGAAGTGTACCTTTTCTGGAGGTGGAGGTGTACCTAGTGCCAGTAAGACCATTGGCACTGATGTTTTTGCAGCGGGCTTCCTCTAGAAGCAGCAGATCAGGCACCCATGTGTGTGTGGGGGGGGAAGCATAGGAACACCCCCCCACCCCACCCCCATCTGCAGCACTCCTAGCAGCCCTCTGATTATCCCTTCATCCCCTAGAGACACCAGCAGAGTGGGGTCCCCTGATCAGCAGCCCGTGACCCTGCTCCAATTGTGTAGAGGATGTTGTGAGTGAGGGGAGTCCGGTGGGCATCCGTACTCCTCCATCTACTTTTGTGCAGTTTCCTTTCTGTTTTTATTTATTTTTATTTATTTTGCTGCTCTTTTACCCCACACCCTCTGGCTCACATAGGAATAAGGCAGAAGCAGTCCCTATCAACAAGGTGCAAGCAGCACCCCAGAAGTCCAGTACTCTGTGAGAGCATTTTCAGCCATTGGAGGACAAGCAGGAGATGTTGTGTCTCCTCTGTGAGGTTTCAGTGAAGCGTGGGGAAAATGTAGCACACCTGAGCAACATGGGGATGAAGTTCCAATTTCAAACCTACGATACAGCAGTAATGTTGGCAGGACAGACAGAGGGGGATCCAGCGAGTTTCCCAAAAACAGCAGCAGACCTTCCCTCTCTCCTGTACCCCATTCCTCAGGCCAAGACAAGAGTAAAGGTAAACAGCAGGAACAGCCCCCCCATGTCAATTAATGACAGGTGACCATGAATGAGCGTGGATGGGGGAACAGAAGCCACTGGCCAGGCAGCATTCAATGGCAATTTGTATCACCAGGCAGGTGGGTGAAATGATTGCCCTTGAAGTTCTGCCCTTCCCCCTAGTAGAAAGTGTGGGATTCAAGCAGCTGATGGAAGTGGCTGCGAAGTGCCCAAAGTGGGAGGTTGGATCAGGCATGGTTTTTTGTATTTTATTTTAAGGTCTTTTATTTGTATTTTATGTGTGATGTAAGTCACCTTGAGCCTTCGGGGAAGGGCAGGGTACAAATGTAAATAAATAACCACACCACCTTTCATCTGCAGGTGGTGCCATCTATGTACTGGGGACTCAGGGAATGGGTACAGGAACAGCTGGCAAGGGTGGAGGGGTGCACTGTGAACTTCACATGTGGTGTATGGTGCAGCATGAGCGCATAGCATGTGTACCTGTATCACAGCTCACTGATTGCAGGTAAGTGAGGTAGCAATGGTGGTGGGCCATTGTGAGGGAGCAAGGCACAAATGGGCACTGCTGCATGCTCAGGTTATGGATGTGAAGACACTGCCTCTTCAAGAATGCCATCTGACCGTGAGTGGGGCGAAGGCCACACTCAGCCAGATCATTACCCTCATTTGCCTACTGCAGGAGATGACTGCTCTTCTACAGAAGCACAGAGAGGGGGTAGGGGAGCACCAACCTGTGCCAGAGCTAGAGGCTCTGGTGAAGAGCTTGCCAGGGAGGGCTGGAAAAGCACTTTGGCACAAAGATGCCCAAGGTGTATGTTCTGGCCACCATGTGTGACCCACGGATGAAGGGTAGCGTGGCTACCCACTATGGTTTCTTCACCCATATGAAGCACAGGCTAATAAATAGGGTTCAGGAGGCAGAGACAGGCACAAGTGAGGAGCAGGGCACCAATGGGGTGGGGGGGGGTGGGGGAGTGACAGGGTACAGGAACTGGCAAGTACCCCCAGCAGCACTCTCCCCCGCTGGACAACCCCAGGATGGCACTGTGTGGGCACAGGTTGTTGGAGCGGTGGCAGCAGGCAGATCCACGCGTGTCCCATAGGAGAGATAGCATGGAGACCGTGGTCGAGCGCTATCTTGAGGATGCTGGCAGCGATAGTAGATTCTCTCCTCTACTAGGCACTCAGGGACCAGGTGTAGCAGGGGCTGGCCAGAGTAGCAGTAGGACTGCTGTCGTGCCCACCAATCAGCATGCCCGGTGAATGGGCATTCTCAGTGCTGAGGGGACATTCTCACTCCACACCGTTCATTGATGGCACCTGGGTTGGTGGAGCAGCTTGCCTTCCTCAAGTTGAACCTGCCACTGCTGGGGTTTCCTGAGCTGCCCTGTGACTAGGGGTGATCGACACACTGCAAAGTACAGAGTGGGTGCTGCTACCTCTGCCTGCATATCCGCTCTCTAATTCCAGCTTCTCCTGACCAAATTCTGGCTGCCCCCTGACAGTCTCTCTCTCTTTCCTAACTTAATCTGACCCCCCTGGGGTATCTTCTGCAAGTTGAAATGTCTGCCATGTCTGGGGTGCCACTGCCAGACCATGCCTCTGCCTGGCCTAACCATGCTTCTGCCTGTACCTGCTGCCCCACCTTGCCTGTCTCCCACCAGATTCTCTCTAGACTTTGTCCTAATCTAACCTGCCCCCCTGGGGTATGCTCTGCAAGTTGAAGGGCCCACTGTTTTTGGGGTGCTACTGCCAGACCATGCCTCTGTGTAAGACACCCAGGTGCCTGCTTGCTGCTCCTGCCCACCAGAACAAGACAGACCCAGTTGCCCACTTGCTGCTCCTGCTTGCCAGAACAAAAGGGAGACCCAATTATCCACTTGCTGCTCCTGCCTGCCAGAATGAGAAAAAGAGAGAGACCCAGGTGTTCACTTGCTGCTGCCTGCCAGAATGAGAGACACCCAGTTTTCGCTTGTTGCTCCTGCCAGAACAAGACACACACCCAGGTGTCCGCTTTCTTCTCTTGCCTGCCAGAATGAAAGAGAGAGACCTACGTGTCTGCTTACTGCCTACGAGAATAAGAGAGGGAGAAAGGAAGAGAGAGAGATTCAGGGGCTGCCCAACAAAATGAGTAACTTTAATTAAATCCTGTGATCTTTGCTTTTTCTGCTTTTCCAAAACCAAGGAAACCTGTCTCTAAGCAAAAAGTTTCAAGAATTCAGACTTCTACATTATAAATCTAGCTTGCAGTTCTTATTCCTTCCTATATCATTGTGCTAAGTGTTTTGTAAGGATTAAAATTACCTGAAGGAGAGAGACAGACTGGCCAACATGTCCTCCCACTGCTGCTGCCTGTCTGAATGAGAGAGACTGACCTACATTGCCCCCACACTGCTGCCTGCTTTCATGAGAGGTGCCTTTCTTTGAACCCCAGACCAGACAGAGGCTTCTTTATTCCTCCCCCATCCTCTCAAATACAAGTTTCACCTGCCTACAGGCAGGCATCACTGTCAACCAATGCTTGTTTAGCCCATGACTGCCCTCTAACTCCTTGGGATAGGATTGCCAAAACATTGGTGGTCCCATCCCATTACCTGTCAGAAAGAAGCCCCTGGTGATGGGTATTCCAGGGTGCTGACAAGTGACTCTCCAGAGACTGCTGATCTTCTCCTCACCTGCTACTTTTCTAGCTTTCTTATGCCTGCCAGTCACTTTTCTAATAGCTGGGGGGTCACTTAAGAGTTAGAGCCACCGATGAAACACTGCTGCCCACCTCAGTGAGAGAGAAGCACCAGGCAACATGCCCACAGAGGGAGTCACCTAATGAATGGGACAAAACAGTTCAGAGACATAATTTGGGGATGGGAAGGTGTCAGAGAGCCAACTTAAAACTGCTATTTTGGCAAATTGAAGACATGCTACGGAATGCCCACTGAAGTGAATGGAATAACCTTACTCACTGAAATGAAAATGAACTTTTAAACAAATGAAATAAAACCAAAACAAAAAATTAAACAGAAAAAAATACAAACATAAACAAAAGGAAAATGAAAACGCTCTCTCCTGTACATCCCTATTATTCTCTACCCGACATTGAGGTCGTCTAGCAAGCAGCTTTGGAGCCTGGTCAGCTCTGAACCTGCTCCCTAGAGAACTACCCCGGACAGCAGAAATAAACATTCCAGCAGGGCCTCTGGTTTGGATTTATTAAAACAAAAGGGTGAAATGCAACAGAAAAACAGACAAGAGAGCCTATTTCACTGTTTTACTAAATAAAGAGACCAATGTTTGCACCTGCAACAAGTTTCATCAGCAGATCTTCAACAGTCACTAAAACAAGTTATCATCTAGGCATAACAATCCCTAATAGTACAGTACCAGGGCCGAGCAGCTAAGCATACAAAAGTATGGGTCAACGTGTAACCCTCAGTTTCTGTTCTGCCTGGTCTCTGCTAATCTTCTTTCTGTGACAGCAAGTTTCTGTCAACACAATACAGTGCTATATATGAGCATTTTTGCATGCTATGGGATGTGTGCTCTCTTCGCCTGGAGTCATAAGAGTGCACCGTCTTTGTCATGAACCACTCATTAACTGTTTGCTATAAAGGGCCAGGTATTTAAAGTATTCACACACTCCACTGTTAAAGCCCCATCCAATAATCTTCTTCTCCCCCACCCCACTGCCCCTACACATCACCAGCACCACAGATATACATACAGTTGTATTAAACCTTACTGAACATATGTCCCCCAGCTCTACTGAACAGGTATCTCCTCTATTCTCCCTAAGTCTCATAGAATCCAAGAAGACAGACATCCCACCAACAGGGATAACTCGCCATGTCAGCATATGATCCAAATGACTCTGTGCAAAAGAACTGGATTATTAGACCATTTGGGCACCAAAATAAATGTCATATTTGGTAAAATCTTGAGCTCCCAGCAGCTCCCCAAGAGGGTCAAGTGTTCACATGAACTCAGCAGTTGGGTGTGAGTTCTGGTGAGGGCCCGATAGCCACAGTTCAGACAGAGGGAATGTGAACATCTCCCACTCACGCCATATTCTGTATCATGCCCTCCTCCCCCTGTCCCATCACCCCATGGCCCAGACACATTAGGACCCACATGGAGCACCCACTCAAACCCTGCCCTGTGTAGCCATGGTGAATGGGGAAAGCTTTCCATGGATGACTGGCTGAGTACACATCTGTCTGCAATGCTATAAGTAGGAGACATCCTGCCTAGTAGGGACTGAGGTTTGAGCTTGGTCTCTGGTTCTCATCAAACTGGGGTGTGGGCAGAATTTGTGGGGGCGGGGGGCAGCAGAAGGACCGTAGATGGCAAACACCTAGCTCCTCTTACTGAGTTAGGTGGAATCTAGTGGTAAAGGAGAGTGAGTCAGAGAACAAGGGGAAAAGAGAGGGAAAGTAATAGGAAGCAGGAGAGGAATAGAGGGAACAAGGTTTGTGCATGGTGGTGAGGGCCTCAGTTGCCACTGACAAGCAGAAGGTGGGCACAGATCAAAGAATTTTGAAAACCACTTAGCACTTGAGCTCCCTTCCATCCACACAATTCTCTGATTCAATGATAATAGGACAGAAACCAATCCCAGAGCGCTGTGTGCATGTGCATACCTAATATACTACTCATGTGTGTGCACGTCCCCAATGTTGCACGTCCCCCAGTGCACTTGTGTGCATGTTCCAAATGTACCAATCATGTGTATGTGCACTCAATATGCTACTTGTGTGTATCAGCGTGTATGTGTGCATCCAATGTTTCACTCGTGTGTGTGCGAGCCCAATGTGCTACTCGTGTGCATGTGAATGCATGCACAATATGCTATGTGTATGCATGTGCCCAAAGTGCTCCCTATGAGTGCGTATAGCGTACGTGTGTCCACTGTGCTCCCTGTGTGACCAATGAGCTACAAGTGTGTGTTTAACTGATGAGTTACATATGTGTGACCAAAGTGCTACTTGTGTGCATGTATGTGCATGAGACCGACAGAAGCCAATATGCTTATGTGAGTGTGTCTCCTACGTGCCACATGTGCCTGCGTGTGTGAGAGAAAGATGCGCTATTTTCCTCCACACCTGACTGAACATTCCCTGATATATGCCAGTTTTTTGTCTTCTCCAAACCCCTCCTACTCCTGGCTCCGCATTCCATTTCTCTCTCCTTCCCATCTCTCTATTTAGTTACGCGCTCTCCCAGTCTAACAATTAAGATAAAACTAACACTACAAATTCCAAGTCCCTCCCACATCTCTGCTTGGGTACTCTGTCCCACTCCCACAGTCAGCAGGTGTCTGGTCTGGTGTGTTCACACTGTGAGGTACTTGGGGCAGTTTCTGTTAGAGCTCTACATGGGCTTCAGCCTGCCCTGAGCCTGAGAGCTTCAACCCAGCCCAACCTGACGTGGTCCTTTGTGAAGAACTGGAGGGGGTTTATAAAGGGAAAGGGTGCTGGTACGGCCTGGATAAATCTAAACCTGAATGGATCAGGCCAAAATTAGAGCTGATCTAGTCTGGATTTGACACTTCAAGTTGGGTCAGGTCACAGGTCTTAAACTCCATAACTCTATGCCAGCGCAGAGCCTAGCTTTTCCCTAGCCACAGACAGTCCTTCGATAAGAGTGCAGCAAACACAGCAAGCTCCACTGACCCCTCTACCCAGCCTGCATTTCACACAAGCCAACACTCACATGCAGCACCCCCAAACACAAAGATTTCCACCCATGTAATGGGAAGCTTGCAGAGAGCACTGAAGTGACGTAGGGCTTCTCTATATGATGCTCCTTCACAGCAACAGGCCTCTGCCTGTTCCATTGCAGTCAAAGTCAACAGCTATGGCTGCTTGCCCATGTTAAGAAAGGGGCGTGGACTAACACGAGTTTAACTCATGTTAGTCCAGTCACATGAAACCCCTGATTGTGGGCACGGGGGTTTTAGTGTTATTTTCCCCTTCTCCCATTAAATTAAATAATGCAAGATGGGTCTCAGCCCTGTCTTGCTGGGGGAAAGGGAAAATAATGCCCCGTACCCACTATTGGGGGTTTCATGTGACTGGACTGTGAGTTTAGACCCTGTCCTTTCTTAACGTGGGCAAGCAGCCTAAGTGTGCAGTACTTAAACCACAAGGTAGAGGGAGGCCCCAGTTCAAGTCTCACCTTAGCCAGAAACTCACTGGGTGACCTTGGGCCAGTCACAACATTCTCTCAGCCTAACCTACCTCACAGGGTAGTTGTGAGGATTAAAAAGTTGTGTCCATGGCAGGGAGGAACAATATAAAAATAAATTATTAATTATTATTAACACTCCTTGGAGAAGTTTACCTCTCGCTAACATTTCTACATGCTAACATAGAGCAGGGCTCTTGGGTTCTCTTTGAACAAGAGCAACAGGCTCTGTAGTGAGTCATTAAGTTGCAGAAATCTCTGTGATTTGCTGGGTCTCCTGCTTCTGCCAGGATCCTGTGCAAGCAACAGGGAATGACTTCCCAGGAGGAAGCAGCAGCTGTGTCTCCATGGGGTGCTCTGTAGCAGCTCACATTCATGCTTCTAAATCATAACAGCTGTCAATGGCTTCCTAAGATAGGGGAGGATGGTGTCCCTCTCAGGAAGCCACTGCCAGGGTGCTCTCAAGAATGTGGGGGACCTTGCTCTGCCGCAGACTCCCAGAGCACATTTTTGCATGTGCAATGGGGCTGAAGACAAGCCCTGTATGCGTAAGCCCATTAAAGCTTGGGCGCCATGTTGCTTGGGGGGGTGGGAGGTGGGGGACAGGGAGGACAGTACTCCAGTCAGACAGTAGTCACCAAAGAATAAGAGGCATGGGTGTAAAACAGTAGGGGACTGAGGCGACACATATTCCCACACCCAAATTGGGGACACAGGGACCAGTTCTTGCCTTAATTTAGGGCCTCCTTCCAGACTGACCCCTGTGCCACTTTGCTCCTGAAAGCTGGATGAATGGGCAGAGGCACTGTCTATTATTAACACAGAGGAGAGTCATGGGAATATAGGGACAGGCATTTTGCACACCCACTCCCATCACTATGAACTGACGTTACTGTCTGTTAAGCAGAAGCAATAAGTGAGTGTCAGTACGTCTGGCTGGAGTAGGGCCACAGGGGCAAGAAGGAGACGGGACGACTTTCCCCAGCAGGAGTGTGGGTGCGCTCATGTCTCTTGTGGTGGGAGCTGCGACTGAAGCTTTTCCCGCAGTATGTGCATGAGTAGGGCTTCTCTCCTGTGTGGATGCGGTAATGCTGAGTCAGGGTGGATTTGTCAGTGAAGCTTTTCCCGCAGTCGGAGCAGGTGTAAGGCTTCTCTCCTGTGTGGATTCTCTGGTGTCGAATGAGGTTGGAGCTGACATTGAAGCATTTCCCACAGTGGCTGCACTCGTAGGGCTTCTCTCCTGTGTGAATGCGCATATGCTTGACCAAGTCTGAGTTCTGGCTGAAGCTCTGCCAGCATTCGGCACATGTGTTGGGGATCTCGATAGTGGTGACTTGCTTCTTGGAGGTTTTGGCCCCTTTGCCCTTCCCAATGGCTGTGGGGGTGGGAATAGTGCTCTCATGGTGGATGCACTTGCCTTGCTGTTTCCCTGGTGGGTTCTTCAGGTGTCTCTTATGGTGGGAGCTGCGGCTGAAGGTTTTCCCACAGTCAATGCATTGATAAGGTTTGTCTCCTGTGTGCATTCGCTGGTGCTGGACCAAGGTTGATTTGTCAGTAAAAATTTTACCACAGTCAGCGCAAAGATATGGTTTTTCACCCATGTGGGTTCTCTGGTGTCGGCTCAGGTTGGAACTTACACTGAAGCTCCTCCCACAGTCGGTGCACTCATAGGGCTTCTCCCCTGTGTGGATTCTCCGGTGGTTGTTCAGGTCTGAGCCTTGCGAGAAGCTCTTCCCACACTCGATGCAGATGTTGGATCTCTCTCCTGTGCAGGTTCTCTGGTGCACAATGGTACCTTTGCGTTTTCTCACACCTCTGCCATGGAGACTAAGCTTGCCCTTCCCCTCTCTGAGAGGGAGGTTTGTCTGCTGCCTCTCTGGCTGCTCCTTGAAGCTTCTTCTCTGGCTCAGGGTCTGAGAACTGCTCCCCTTGGATCTTTTTGGAGGCATGCTGTGCAACTCCTCTCCCTCTGCTCTGAAGATGTGTCTCTCACCAGGTTAGGCTCACCGCAGTCCTATCACCACCATACAAACTGAATCTGGACAAAATTCACCCCCTGCATTGGAGAGAGAGGCAACAATGTGAAATGGGAAGGGAAAGGACATGTTGCTTACCTTTCTCAATAACTCCCTTCAGAATTCATCCTAGCACAGACTTTCCCAAGACTAAGTCCATCCAGACAACATAACCAGGCTCCCAGTGAGTCTCACAGTCAAAGGCAGGGAAAGGAGATGTTCTGGGGGATCCCTCTATGGGCAGGATGTATCCCCCCCAAGCAGCGCAATTACTGAGAAGATACAAGAAACTGACTTTGTCTTTCTCTGCTCCTCACTTGTTCAAAGGAGGCTTTGAGTTATTTCCAGAGGCATGCTGTTTAGTGACTTACCTAGCGTGACTTTAGGAATACTCCATGAACCCACAGTCAAGACAAAGTAAGTTGCACTTTAGCACATGCTAAATTGGTGAAATTAAAGCCTAGCTCAGCTCCTAAATCTGGGAGAGACTGCAGCCAATTGAAGAGAATTCCTGCCCAAGAATGAGCTCTGTGCAGTTGGAAGGTTGCACTCTCTCACCTAAAGCCAATATTATTTATTTATTTATTTGATTTGCTTTGTATCCTACCCTTCCCTGAAAATTCACAGTAACTCACAATAAGAAATATTTACAGATATAAACAGACAAAAAATATACAAAAATAAAAACATAAATTAAAATAAAATCTGTCTCAAGTCCTATCCCTGCCTGCTAAAGGCTCAGGCAAATAAATAGGTCTTTTGTCCAGAAGATGCTTAGCTGGAAATGCTAGAAAATGCTTTTGTCCAGAAAATCCACCCTGCCCCTTGAGGGATCCCCCAAAACAGCTACTGTGAGTTTTCAGGGAAGGGGAGGATACAAATCCAATCAATCAATCAATAGTATCAGCTCTAGGTGTGAGTGTGCAACCTGCCAGCTGCACAGAGCTCATCCTTGGGCAGGGATTCTCTTCAGTTGGCTGGGGTCACTCCCAGATTTAGGAGTGGAGCTAGGCTTTAATATATCATATTAATATTTGGTTCTCTCCCGGAAGCTTGCACGCTCTCATGTAAAGCTGTGACGAATATCATATTCAACTATTTTACCCAATTCAAACTGTATTGGATTGAAAGAATGAATAACTATTGCTATTTAGTTCCGTCTTCGTCAGATATCTGTTCTGAGTATTTTGAGTTGATTATTTAGTTGTTCAGTTAGTTTGGTACATTAGACCACACAAGGTGACATGCATGTGAAGTAGCTTAAAATGAAGTAAACAAATAATGACCAACTGAATAACTGACCAACCAAAACCACAGAGATGGAAATACCCATTTCAGTTGCAGATATTATTTGGATATTGGGCAGAGTACTATATGAGAATGCAAGTAACATCCATGGTTCATTTCAGCTCTACTCTCACTTAAGGCTACTTGCCCACGTTACACATAATCTAACTTTAGATAGCAATTAACATTAGATTGCATAATGTTGGCAAGCAGCCTTCTTCATTTAGCAGGGAAATTAACAATAGTTTAATCACGGATGACAGGGCTGGGAAATCCAGCCCTGTTGCTCATGTCAGTAGAAATTAACGTTAAATCTGAATGCATGCTTACATTCAAATTTAACGTTAATTAAACTCACTGCGAAACTCCAGTCTCGAGGGGTGGAAAGAGTGGCAGCTGCAGTGAAGGCACACAAGTAGCGAGCAGGTGCAGAACTGCTTCCTCCTCTCTGCGGTGGCACTTGGTTTCTTGTGGCTGTAGAGGCCGAGGCTGGCAGTCAGGGGGTTGGAGAAGGCATGGCTGCTCGGGGAAACTCGGTCCAGACAGTCAGGGTCCCGGCAGTGGCAGGAGGGGACGGCAGCAGCAGCAGCTGCCAGCACAAGAAAAGGCATGCTGGACCTGGAAGCGGTGCATGCAGGTAAGCTGGGGGGCTATTGGAGAACTGGGGGTTTCAGGAACCGAACGTGGGCAAGGATCCGTTATTTCTCATAACGGATCCATCCACTGTAAAAAAAAAAAAAAAAGAGAGAGAGAGAGAGAAATGAATGTGGGCATGCAGCCCATCCACAGGGTGCTTTCTGACATGCATAAATCTGCAGAAAAGTCCCAAATCTGCCTCCACAAGAAACTGCGAGGGGCAAATCAGGATTTTATCACATAGAATCATGATGGAAGGGATCTCTGAGATCGAATCCAACCCCCTGCTCAATGCAGGAAATCTGCAGCTACAGCATCCCCGACAGATGGCTGTCCAGCCTCTGTTTGAAAACCTCCAGCGAAGGAGAGCCCACCACCTCCCTAAGCAATTTGTTCCACTGTCAAACACCATTACCATTAGGTAAGAGTTCCTAACGTTTAACTGAAATCTCCTTTCTTGTAATTTGAGCCCATTATTTCTAGTCTTGGTTTCTGGGGCAAGATAGAACAAGTCTTTGCCATCCTCTCTGTGACAGCCCTTTAGGTAGTGGAAGACGGCTATGATGTCTCCCCGTAGTCTTCTTTTCTGAAGGCTAAACATACCCAGCTCCTTCAACCTTTTCTCATAGGACTTGGTTTCCAGATCCCTGACCATCTTTGTTGCCCTCCTTCTGAACATGTTCTAATTTGTCAATGTCCTTCTTAAAGTGTGGTTCCCAGAACTGGACACAGTACTCCAGATGAGGTCTGACTAGTGCAGAATAGAGTGAAACTATTACTTCTCGTGACCTGGACACTATTCAGTCCTAAAAATGCATTCGTTGTTTTTTTTTGCGGCTGCATCACACTGCTGACCCATGTTCAGTTTGTGATCAATTACAATCCCCAAATCCTTTTCATATTGCTGCCAAGCCATTCTCTATTTGTACATTTGATTTGTCTTGCTGTCATGGGAAATCCTACTTGTACCCCTTTAGGTGCACAGAGCTGCATGTGCCAGTCAGCTCCCAGATGTGCAAAGCCCCATGACTGTTACTGTAACTTGTACCAAGTATGTACAGGCTTAAGTTATTGAGCGGGAGCGTTATATGCTCCTGAGGGGGTTCCCACTCGCTCTGGTTTGTCTCCTGCCCTTTCCTGTGCCCCTAGCAGTCTCACAGGTTTCAGAAATTCACAATTGGGTCAAAGTGTCCTTTCTTTGTCTCCAAGCAAGGTGACAGGGTGCTTGCTTTGAGTCCAGCAGCAGTCTGAGGAGGCGGTCCAAGAGAGTCTCTCCTTGTGGGTCAGCAAGCTTCCTTTTAAACCCCCCAAACTCTAGTCACAGCATCCCTGATGTCATGGGGAAAGGCATGCAGGGTGTTGTCACTTTTCCTGTTTCCCAATTGTCCATGAATGGGGTTTCGATGGCTGCCAGGGTGGTGTCTCAACGGGTGAAAACAGACATGACGCTAACCACCCTTTAACCACCCTTGGTGGTTATTTATGCATGTTGCAGGGTTGTATTGGTGCCCCATGCAGCCCTGCAACATGCATAAATGACCACCAAGGGTGGATAAAGGGTAGTTAGCATCATGTCTGTTTTCACCCAACGGCTTGTTGCAGGGCCATTAGCAACACTCTGATTCACTTAAGCCCAGTATATCCCTGTACATACTTGGTACAAGTTACAATAACATGGGGTTTTGTACATCTGGGAGCTGACTGGCACATGCAGCTCCACGCACCTAAAGGGGTACAAGTAAGGTTTCCCATGACACTTACCTAAATGCAGAACTTTACATTTATCTCTGTTGAACTTCATTTTGTTAGTCTTCTCAGCCCAGTTTTCCAACTTCTCAAGATTATTTTTAATTTTATTTCTGCCTTCTAAGGTGTTAGCTGTTCCCTCCCTGTTTTGTGTCATCTATACAAGTGTATAGATGAAAACTAAGCATTCCCTCTACTTCCTCACCCAAGTCATTAATAATTAATAAGCATGTTGAACAGTACCGGCTCAGGACAGAGCATGGAAAAATGAAGCTGCATGGCCTTGGTGGTAATCATGTGGGAGATGCAAAGCTAGATTTTCAGCTGTGCATAACCCAACCGCATGATCACTGCCAAAGCCTCATAGCTTTGTTCTTCCACATGATAAAAGCTGCACTTGATTTGCCTCCGCTGTTTCTCATGGAGGCAAATCAGGGGATTTTCTGTGCATTTATTCACAATGGAATCTCCCCGCTGCTATTTTTAGGTGAGATTCAATCTCACCTGAAAATGCAAAACGTGGGAAAGAAGCCTAAAGAAAGGCTGCTTTTAACTACTGGTTTCCCGTCTCTCTCACGCTCTTAAATTAAACCTGAAAAGGGTGTATTGAAATGTCAGTCACAGAGGGTTAGACTGCGTTTTTACAACTGTTTCCCTGCTATGCGAAGAAAGCAAATGCTGCAAAGGACGGGCAAGCTGATCAACTCTCTGGTCTCCTTTGGGATTTCGGAAGGGGTTCCAAAAGAAGAGTCGGGCAGATTTTAGGTGTGCTCGGCTGCTCCCTGACCCTGAGACCCATTTACGGTCCCATTCCCGGGTCGCTCGCTCTAGTGCAGCCAGATAGGCTCCTCCCGGCGCAAACGGGACCCTAAGCCGGGTGGGTTAGGAAAAGCAGAGGGGCTGAAGAGGGGGGTGTTCTCCGAGTCCTTCTCACTCACCTCCAGGGCTGTGGCTGACGGAGGAAACCAGCTTCAGTTTGAAACAGTCCCCATCGGGACAAGGCGTGGGGGTCGAGGTATCTTCATTCCAGCGCATGCCCCACAGTAAGGCTTTCAGGTTACAATGGAGGCAACGGCAGCACTCTCTGACCTAGGAAGCCCGTCCGCACAATGATGAGAGAGAGAGAGAGAGAGAGCAGCCTCCCCTTCATCAGCAATAACCAGAGGGAGCCCTCTGGTGGAACCTACTTCTCCCCACATGCTTCTGGTATCAGACAGTAGTGTGTGTCGCTAATTTACACATAGGAATCTACAACGTTACAGCGTTACAGCGGCAGACCCCACATTGCAGAGAAGACTTCTTCTGTAATTATGAAAATACAGAGAAGCGTGTGTTGGTCCCGAGTGACAGACGAAAACAAAGTCGTTCGAATGATATCTCCAATTATGAAAACAGTACAGAGATGCCACGTTCGGGGGGGGGGGGACTTATGTGAGGGCAATTGGGGCTCTATTTCCAAAGGAATTAGCGCTGCTCTACTTTTCTCGGGTGAAAACATTCACACATGACTGTGTCCCCAGATGTAGCTCTTTGAGGCTGCTGCTTGCCCACGTTACTGTTCCAGGGGAAACTTACAAAAGGCAGTCTCCCGGTGGGGAAACTAACCTGAAGCTTGGGATGTGAGTGTGGGGTTTGCCTCTTGGAAACCCGGTTGAATGAGGATAATCAATGGGCCACTGTAAAATCAGGTCACTGTAAAATCGGTATACCATTCTGATATACAACATATATCAAAATGACAAAGCCAATTGAGTGGCCTATATGTTAAACACAGCATTGAGTCAAGCAGAATTAAAATTTTAAAGGAAGCTAACTGTACTCTGGAATTTCAATTGATAGAATTTCCATGTTTAGCAGGGATGTGTATACTAGTGAGCTACACTTTCTAATGCCTGACCAAGGCAATGAGACTGACTATGAAATGCTAAGGGAGATTAGACAGGCTATTAAAGTTGGAAACACAATAATAATGGATGACTTCAATTAACCTAATATTGACTGGATGAATCTCACCTTGGTGCGTTATGTGAAGGTAAAAATTCTATATGCCATGAATGACTGCTTCTTGGAGTAGCTAGTCCTGGGACTAATGAGAGCAGGAACAACTTTGGAATGTGTCCTAAGAGGAGCGTAGGATCTGGTGAAACGGGTAACAGTGGTGGACCAGCTTGGTAATAATTATCATAATATAATTAAATTCAACATAGTTAAATGAGGAAACTAGTTAGAGGAATACGAAAAGAGCAGCTGTGAGGACTGAATGTCTGTAAAAGCCCTGGAAACTATTTAAAAACAATATCTTGGACTCCAAGATTAGTGTTGCTGTGAGGGTATGTGGGTGTGCAGTTTCTATTTTTAATTTTATTTTTTTTATTTTTTCAAAAAAGAAACATTGTTGTGTGTTTGTTTTTTTGCTAGGGGGTTAAGAGGGAGTTTGCTTTGTTTTGGGGCTACTTCATTAGCTTGGGCTCCACTTAATTTTTTTAAAATTGTGACAAAAATGGGCTATTTTAAATATAGACATATTTAAAATAGCCCATTTTTGTCACAATTTATATACATTTTAAATTATATATATATAAATTGGGGGTAGGGCCTGGGGTGTTCCACGCTGTCATTTTAAAAATCTGTGCCCCCCCCCCCCCAATCTCCCAGTCTTAAAGTCTACTAGCCACCACTGATTTCCAGCGTTGTCTCAAGTTCTTCCCACAGCTTAATATTTATTTATTATTATATTTTGAATCCCACCCATCCTGCCTTTGTGGTAGCCCTAGGCAACGAACAACATATATAAAATACAATGCCATAAAATCAATAAAAACAAAATTTATATAAAATATATACACAATTAATATTAACAAAAACCTACAACTGGGAAAATAAAAACCCACCCCTCCAGGTCTTACAGTCATGGCGGAAGGAGACGAGACTCTGGGCCAATCAGACCCCTTGGGCAGGGAGTTCCACAGCCTGGGGGCGACCACCAAAAAAGACCCATGATTGGTGGCCACGCACCTTGTCCGAGGAACCTCCAAGAAAGTCCCCTCAGATGACCGCAGGGGCCTATCAAGAACATGGGGAGTGAGGCAATTCTGCAGGTATGCAGGGCCTAGCCTGTGTAGGGCTTTATAGATCAACACTAGCACCTTGAATTAGGCCTGGTAGACTATTAGCAGTCAGTGCAGCACTCGGAGCACTGGTGTTATGTGCTTCCTGCAACCTGTTCCCATAAGCAAATGGGCTGCCACATTCTGCACCAGCTGCAGCCTCTGGACCAGCATCAAGGGCAGCCCCATGTAGAGCATGTTGCAATAGTCTAATCTTGAGGTGATAAAAGGCATGGATGATGGAAGTAAGGTCAGAATCTGAGATATATGACTGAAGCCATTGGACCAGATGTAATTGTCAAAATGCACTCCATGCCACAGCTGCCACCTGAGCCTCGAGGCAGAGCTGTGGATTAAGGAGCACTCCCAGACTCCGAACTTGGGAGACCAAAGGAGGGTGGACCCCATCAATGACAGGAGACTCCACCAGTCCTAGGCCCCTCAAATCCTTGCCACTAACATCACCTCCATCTTGTCAGGATTCTGCTTCAGATGGCTTGCCCTCATTCAATCCCCCACAGCCGCCAAACACCAGGTAAGCACCGAGACTACTGGTCCCGAGTCTGATGAAAATGAGAGATAGAGTTGGGTGTTATCAGCATACTGGTAACCCCGCACACCTTCAGACCCCCCCCCCCCACGACCTCTTCCAGGGGCTGTATGTACACGTTGAACAAGAGGGGGGGACACAATGGAACCCTGCGGGACTCCACACATGAGGTCCTGAGGAGAAGATGTACAATCCCCCAGGACCACCCGGTGAATTCTCCCAGCCAGGAAAGAGGGGAAAGATTCTAAGATGGTTCCACCTGCCCTGGCATGGTCCCACTAACACCTCATGTTCAACAATGTCAAATGCAGCTGACAGTTCTAATAGGATCAACAGAGTCTGTCGACCCTGGTGGAGGTTGTTGACCAGGGACACAAGTGCAGTCTCAGTGCCATAACCTGGATGAAAGTCGGACTGCATGGGATCCAGAAACCCAATGCAATTGAGATGCACCTGGAGCTGCCGAGCCACCACCCGCTCCATAACCTTCCCTAAAAAGGGAAGGTTAGAGAATAGTCGATAGCTGGCCAGGGAGTCAATGTCCAAAGATGGCTTCTTAAGCAGAGGTGAGACCACTGCCTGCCTCAAACACTCTGGCACCCTACCCTCCTTCAGGGAGGCACTGATTACCCCCACCAGCAATGGCCATAATGTTTTCCAGCTTGCTTTCACCAATATGGATGGGCATGGAGCTAACTCACAAGTGGTGGCTCTGTTAGCCCCAAACACATCTCCAGAATCAGTGGGCTCCACCATCTGAAATTGATTGCATAAAACTGGACAAGATGGGGCATTCATTACCTCTAGTTCTCCTATTGCCTCAATTTTTGCACTGAAGTTATAGTGGATGCAAGTGATCTTGTCCACAAAGTACTCAATGACCATGTCAGAGCGAGCACTAGATTGCTCCAGGTCCAGGTAGAGACAGGCAGGATTGACCAAACCTCTCACTACCTGGAAAAGTTCCGCTGGACGGGAGTTGGCAGATGCTATAAAGGCAACACCTTCTTTGCTGCCTGAACAGCCATGGCATAGGATCTCAAACTGCTCCTATGCTGCAATGTGTAGTACTCATCGCGAGTATGGCACCACCGTCACTCCAACCACCTCCCCTCCTACTTCAGCCGCTGCAGGTTCTCCGTGAACCACAGGGACCCTCAGTGTCGAAAGGATGGGAGCGGACGCCTAGGAGTCACTTAGTCCATAGCCTCTGCCAAAATCATGTTCCATGAGGCCACAAGGTCATCGACTGAGCGACTGTCAAGGTCGGAGGGAGGGGAAACCCAGAGTATTCCAGAATCGTTCCAGTTCCATAAGTCTTCGAGGGCGGGCCATTTGAATAGGTCTCACACCCTGCACACACATGAGCCAAGATACGAGATTTCAGGAGGTAATGATCTGACCATGACAAAGATATCACCCCCCCACCCCACCTCTTACCATCGAATCACCCACCTCAAGGTCAGTAGAGAACACCAAATCCAGGGTATGCCTCCCCACATGCGTTGGGCCACTGATGACTTGAGACAGGCCCATGGTTGTCATAGAGGCCATGAACTCTATGAGGCCATGTCATAGAGGCCATGAACTCTGCCCCTCTAAGATCAGTGTTGGCATGAATACTGAAGTCCCCCAGAACCACTAGTATTATAATGAGAACCACTATATTATAACAAGGAGAATACACAGGTGAACTATATATATATTTTAAAAAATCAAGAGTGACATCATAACCAAGCCAAGTACGTGCACTTGAGACCTCGCATCCTCATGAATGTTAGACTCCTTGTCTCTCCCTCTGTTCCCCTTCCTAAGTCTCTCCCCCAGCTCCTGTCTCTCGGATTGTAAGCCCTAGGGGCAGGGACCGTGTCTATTTTATTACTTTGTAAAGTGCCAGGTACACTGATGGCGCTATATAAATGTTTGTTAATAATAATAATTATTATTATTATCATTCATTTCTACCCTGGAAATTAGGACATTTAACCGGTGTGGAGAAATGGGAATTAAAACAACTATGAAAGAATTTGAGATGGAAACTGATAATACCCCAGATGCACATACATATTTAGAGTATTTACAGCCAGGAATATTAAAAATAGGGGACCTAGAATATTGATTTCTTCATCCTTTCTCAACTAAGTCTCTTGTAAAAATATTAAATCAAATTGCCCAGTAAAATTAAAGAACTCAAAATCTATTAGCTTTGCATTAATGCCACTTATCATCCAAGATAAAATTTTAAAAGTGCAGGGTCTGAAATCAGTCAGAAAGAGGAATCTGGCAGTCTATTAATTTATTATTGTTTGATTATTATTATTATTATTTTATTTTATTACTTTATTATGTAGTGACAGCATTGTACCTGGTGCTTTACAATAGTTAATTAAAGGCAAGTGAGCTGATCCTACGCCCTTTAGACGTGCATGCAACCTGTAAACACCCCCGTTATGGGGGCTGTGGCATGTACACAAACAGCGCAGAACTAATGTGTAAGCCACGCACGGATGTGTGTGTGTGTGGATTGCACCCATGGTCCCTTCCCCAGTGGGTGTATTACAATCTAGGTGATGAAGGGAGGGTGGAACAGAGGGAGAAACAGGGATACATTCATGAACGCAAGTAGTCAATAGGTGCACGTGGGTAGTTTAGTTTAGTTTAGTTACAGGGGAGAAGGAAGGGACCCTGAGTAAATCAGGAAACAGACTAAGGGGATGAGGAGCTAGAGAAATCTGATGGAAGAGGTAGGTTTTCAGGAGGGATGTGAAGGTTGGGAGGGAGGCATGTATTCAGGGAGGGCATTCCAGGTATGGGGTGCTAAGCAACGGAGAAGGGGCAAATACATTTTGAGGAGCAAAGAAGAATAGTGGCAGTGTAAGGGAGTAGTGGAGCTCCCATACAGGAGTGTAGAGAGAGAGGAGGGGACAAGGCTATGAAGGGCCTTGAATGTAAGGACAAGGAACTTGTTCTGAATGCATTCAGGTAGAGGGAGCCAATGGAGGAAGGAGAGGAGGGGCTGAACATGATCAAAGTGGTGTGCAAGATGGATGACCTTCACAGCAGAGTTTTGAACAAAAGTGAAGGTGAGAGCAGGAAAGGCGAGTAAGTGGGAGGTAGCAGTAGTCAAGGTGAAATATGACCTTGGACTAGTCTTAGCAGTGATGGCAGTCAGGAAGGGATGGATTTTAGCAATGCTTGTGCAGGGAGAGGCAACAGGACTTAGTAGCATATTGGATCTCAGGTTTAATACTGTGGGAGCAGTCAAAGATGAACCCCAGTCTACATGCCTGAGGGACAGGTTGGATTGTGACCCCATCAGTGGAAACTGAGAATGAAGAGAGAGGAAGATGGAGGAATTCAGTTTTGCACAAATTAAGTTTAAGTTGATGGTGAGACATCCAAGCAGAGATATCAGAGAGACAGTTTGTGATGAGTGACTGGTTACTAGGAGCCATGAGACTCAATGTGTTTGCCCAGGGACAGAGTATAAAGAAAGAAGAGAAGTGGGTCAAGGAACTCCTACAGAGACAGGAAGTGATGCGGAGGAAGTACCAGCAAGAGATACATTGAAGGAGTATGGAGAGACAGGAAGAGAACCCGTCGAAGACTGAGCTCCAGAAACCAAGGGAACGAAGTGAATCAAAGAGGATGGTTTGGTCAACACTGTCAAAAAGGCAGCAGAGAGATCAAGCTGGAAAATAATAAATTAGAGGCCATTGGAGCTGGCTAATAGAAGGTTGTTGGTGATTTTGGCAAGAGCAGTCTCAGTAGAGCAGAGAGGACACAAGCAAGATTGAAGGGGGTCGAGGGAAGAAATGGCTGGTTTAATCAACCTTCCCACAGTAGTAGCCCAGAATCTGACAATTCCTCCTGCTGTTTGCTGTGTTTTTAACTTAACAGCTGCCAAGTGGTGTATCCAAGAACCAGACCCAGCAAAATTCAGCCCCAAATATCTGAAACTGGGCACCTGATCGATTTTATTTCCATCCAGTTCCCACCTATGTGTACGCGTTCTCCTGGCAAAGACTATGATCTTTGTTTTGGCATAGTTTATTTTTAGCTTTTCAGCCTTGCAAGACGCTTAGCACCACCAGGGCCCTTCTCATCCCATTCTCAGCGGTTGACAGCAGCAGCACCATATCGTCCGCATATAGGAGAATTGGGAGAGCTCTCCTACCTATGTGGGGTGCAAAGGTCAACTCGTTTCTGTAGGCATCTACAATATCATCTATATAAAATTTGAAAATAAAGGGTGCTATCACGCACCCCTGCTTAACGCCTATATGGACAGGTATAGCGTCCGTCAGAGAAACTTTGCAAGACAACCGAACTCTCATATATGCAACTCTCATATATATTGAAACTCCCAGAGCAAAAATAGGAGTCACCTGTCCAAATTGGTAGCTGATAGCTTCGCACAGAGCTGGTCCCGATCAATTAGATCAAATGCTGATTTGAGATAAACAAATGTAGCAAATAAATTTCCCTTCCTAATTTGGGAGTATTTATTGATCAGGTGTTCCAGTACATAGCAGTGATCTACTGTCGCGTGGCCTGCTCAGAAACCCGCCTGTTCTTCATGAAATATATTGTATTTCTCTGCCCATGCCTCCAATTTAGCCAGAAGAAATTTGCCATATAGCTTTGCCATAGTGTCCAACAAACTAAGGGACCTGTAATTTGCTGAATCATTTTTGGGGCCCTTCTTGTAAATTGGGATCACCATACTGTTGTTCCACCCCTTTGGAAATCTCCCTGTGGAGTTTATACTGTCAAACAATTTGACAATAACAGGTGTCCACAAGTCTACATTCTCTCTAAATACCTCTCCTGGAATCCCATCCTTCCCTGGAGTCTTTCTCAAGGGCATAGCTACTATAAGGTTCCGTACTTCCATTTCATCGACCAGATTCCAGGAGGGACAGCCTATCAAACAAAGATCTGTCATAGGATTGGTAGTTCTATTCCAACAGCTGAAAATATACCCTGGAAATGCTTTTTCCAAGCCTGGGCAGATATTTCAGAACTCAGTGTGTAACGTTCCTCACTCATCCCCTTTTCCACCAGTTTCCAAAATGTAATACCATCTTTCTGTTCAACTGCCAACCCTAATGTCTCCTACAGAGATACTTGGTAGTTTTTCTTCTTTTCCTTAATTCTTTTCTTAAAGTTAGACCTTACAAGCTTCAGCTTCTCCAGATTTTGCCTCACTGGCCTTTGCTTAAACCCACAGGCTACAGTTCATATGGCATTTTCCTCACTGTTCTAGAATACAGCCGATTTTGTAGGTAGGTAGCAGCAACTGCTGCTTTGCCCCAGTATCTTTTTAGTAGTCCAGAGTCTGTTAACATGCATCTAACCATTTCGGTTAGTGTTCTGTTTTTCCTTTCAGCTGTTCCGTTCTGCTCAGGTGTATATGGCAGTCTTTTGGTGCTCAATTCCATGGAGTCTCAGGAAGTCCTCTACTTCCTTTCCTGTGAACTCCCCTCCATTGTCAGTCCACAATGTCTTTGGTCTGCGCTGGAACTTGTTGCTCATCATGGGCACTTGGTCCTGAAGTTTGTCGAATACTTCATCTTTACTCTTCATGACGTACATGAAAGTTGCCTCCTCGCGTGAGAACCTTCATTGGGCCGCAGATGTTGCTGTGTACAAGATCAAGTGGTTTTGTGGCTATTCTGACTCTTCTTAGAGAGCGTAGCCCTCGTGGCTTTGGTTTTGATGCAGCAATCGCATTTCATGATCGCGGGACACGTTGATACCTTAAAGGCAGTGGCAGCTCCCCCTGCAGGCTGTTCTGCACCACCACCCCACCACCACCCTGGCTGCATCCCACCCCTAAACTGTTCCCCACCTCCACCCCACCCTGCATCCCAGCCTGCAACAGACTGTTTTCTTCCATCTGATGTTAACCCTGGGAACTCCTTGCTGCTGGGTTGTGCCAGTGTATTGCCACTGTTTCCCTGTGCTTGGGGGTATACGTTATTCATTTTAAGCTTGAAGTGCATTTTAGACTGTGTTTTCTTCCATCTGATGTTAACCCTGGGAACTCCTTGCTGCTGGGTTATGCCAGTGT
>QEPC01010402.1:95140-107711 GCA_003113815.1 Sphenodon punctatus
CCCCCCATCTCTAACCCACCCCCACTCCCCCCTTCCCCCATGCCCCCCACCATGTGCCCCCCTTCCCCTGGTCCCGCAATTTACTCACCGGCAGTGGCTCAGCTCTGACGTCCTCACCATCCCGTCCTCTGATGACTGCGTGGGAGCTCCCAGACCCAAACTGTTCAGTCAGGCCTGGGAGCTGCCACACAGCTGGGCTTCCCCAAGTTCCCCTTCTCCCTCCCAGAGTCAAGTCACTTTGACTCGACAGGGAGGGAGGAGGGAGGAAGGGAGGAGGGGGGACTGGGAGCTGTGTGCACGGCAGGAGCTCCCAGCCCCCCCTCCCTGCACAGTTGGGACACTGCAGTTCATACCATAGAAATCATCCAATGGAAATCCCCATATACACCGATTATAAATAACAGCATACAGTGGTCCCAGGAGGAGCTGAAGGGTCTTCAAAAATGGAAAACAAAAGGTATTCAGAGGGCCATGCATCTATTTGTAAATGACCAAATAAAAAGAGTGAATACCATCAAGACTATCCTTGGAGAAAAAAAATTTTTTTGGCTCTATTGCAAAATACACAGCCTATTTAATAACTCTAAAGATACATTGCATCCAGCGTCCTTTTGAATTGGAAACAGTTCTATTCAATAACACCCATGGGATTAAATTTGTCTCCAGAGTATATGCTATTCTAAAAGAAATATTTTTATTCCCAGATGCAGGATATATATCCCATTGGGAGGATGACATGCTAGTAAGAGGATAAAATGAAACAAATATTGAATCATATGAGTGGATGCTCCTCATCATTACTAGTTTAAAAGTCACAAATTAAACCTGTGCTTCGATGGTATTCCACGCTAGAAAAAAATCACAAAATTAATAATGATTATTCAACATGCTGGAGGGAATGTGGGACAACAGGAACATACTACCACTGTTGGTGAACCTGCCCCATGATAGCCGCATTCTGGCATAGGGTGTGGCAATTGGTTAAAGAAGCGTTGGATTTAAAAACATCTTTAACACCAGAAATGGCACTGCTAGGGATTTACTCGGGAATGGGAATCCCGAGAAAGAAACAACAAACCTGTCACACCTTACTACTAGCAGCAGTGCCCACACAATTCCCAAGGATTTTGAAGACGACGTCAGGCCCAACTTACAAAAACTGCATCAACGAATATGGCCATTTTTACATGGACACCCTCCGCAAAGTGTTCAGGCAGGTGTTAACACCGTGTTCGCCTATGTGAACCTGCAGGATGGGTGGGGGTGCGTGCACGCTCCTGCACAACACCCACCTCCACCCATCGCATACCCATCTCCACCCACGGAGCCCTCCAGAAAACTGGAGGATAGGGATGGGTGAACGCTGTTTGGAAGTTCGGCGTTCGGACCGAACTCGACCAGTTCGGTCAACCGAACCGAACCTCTGAACCAAACTCGATTTTCGAACCAAACTGAATTTCTGAACTCGGCTCTGTTCGCCCATCCCTAAAAGTTAATATTCCATTTAGTTCAATGGGGTTTGAATTTCTGAACTTTGTTTGGAAGTTCAGAGTTCGGACCAAACTCGAATAGTTTGGTAAACTGAACCGAACCGAACTTCCGAACCGAACTGAATTTCCGAACTGAACCGAATTTCGAAACTCGGTTCTTTTCACCCATCCCTACTGGAGGAGGCTCCGTGGATGGAGGTGGGTGGGTGTCTGTGTAAACTGACACACACACACCTCGGTCAAACACCCATCCCTCCACCCACCTCCGTCCATGTAAAAACGGCCTATAGTATGTCATCCCTATGACCCTTTTTACACAGACACTCGAACACCGATAAAATGGGTGTTATATTTTATTATATATGTTACAGGGCACCCACAGGGCAACACTGCAGCCCTGCAACATGGACCCTTCTGTGGAGGTTGGTGGAGGCATCTGTGTGAATGCTGCAGGCGGTGGGTGGGGTGCATTTTGATGGGTGGAGATGGGTGGAGGTGTCTGTGTGAACACCTCCAATGGTGGTGGGTGGAGGTGTGTGTGTGCTCCCACGCAACACCCATCTCCACCCACCTACCACCCACCCATGGAGCAACCAAAGATGCATCTCCAGAGATGTGTACTCCAGAGGGTGGGAATAGATTGGCCATGGTAGTAGGTGATTTGATTATTAGGAAAGTAGATAGCTGGGTTGCTGGTGGCCATGAGGACTGCATGGTAAATTGCCTGCCTGGTGCAAAGGTAGCGGACCCCACACGCCATCTAGACAGAATTCTAGAGACTGTTGGGGAGAAGCCAGTTGTTGTGGTACATGTGGGTACCAATGACACAAGAATATATAGAAGGGAGGTTCTGGGTGATACATTTAGGCTTCTAGGTAGGAGATTGAAGTCCAGAACCTCCAGGGTAACATTCTCAGAAATGCTCCCAGTTCCATTTGCAGGACTCCAAAGGTAGACTGAGTTCTGGAGTCTCTATGCGTGGATGAGACAATGGTGTAGAGAGGAGGGCTTTAGTTTTGTTAGGAACTGGGGAACCTTTTGGATAAGAAGGAGCCTATACCGATGGGATTGGCTCCCACTTAACCAAAAAGGAATCCGGCTGCTAACGCTAAAAATTAAAAGGGAGATGGAGCAGTTTTTAAACTAGTATCTAGGGAAATGCTGACAGGTGCTGAGAAGATCATGGTTCGGACCAAGGCAGCTGCAAAAGATGCCATTAATTCAGGGGAATTAGAGTATCCTAATATAGAGGACAGGAAAGTAGCCCAAGGAGCTCAGGGGGGAATTGGTGTGAAACATTTGAACTCTATTGATTCCAAGATAACTGAAACAGTTATTTATAATAAATAGAATAAAAACAAAAAGGATATATTTAAATGTCTATATACAAATGCTAGAAGTCTAAAAAGTAAGATGGAAGAATTAGACTGTATGGCCCTAAATGAGGATATAGACATAATAGAAATCTCAGAGACCTGGCAGAATGAGGATAACCAGTGGGACACCGTATTACTGGCGTACAAAATATATCAAAATGACAGAGTAGATCAAGCTGGTGGTGGCGTGGTGCTATATATTAAGAGACAGCATTCAGTCAAGCAGAATTAATTTTTAAAGGATGAAAACTGTATTCTGGAATCTCTATGGATAGAAATTCCATGTGCAACGGGGAAGTGTATAGCAGTCGATACACTATCGACTCCCTGACCAGGACAGTGAGACCAGGACTTTGAACTGCTAAGGGAGATTAAACAGGCTACTAAAGTCAGAAACACAATAATAATGGGCAAGTTCAATTACCTTAATATTCATTGGGTGAATGTCTCCTCGAGGAGGGATGTGGAGATAAAATTTCTAGATGCCATAAATGACTGTTACCTGGAGCAGCTGGTCCTGGAACCAACAAGAGAAGGCGTTACTTTGGATCTAGTCCTAAGTGGAGCACAGGACCTGGTGCAAGGAGTAATGGTGCTGGAGCCGCTTGGTAATAGTGATCATAATACAATCAAATTCGACATACTCACAAGGAGAGAGAATGCCAAATAAAAGCACTACAGTAATATTTATCTTTAAAAAGAGGAACTATGCAAAAATGAGGAAACTAGTTAGAGAGAAACTTAAAGGAGCACTTGTGAGAATTAAATGTCTGCAAGAAGTGTGGAGGCTTTTTAAAAACACCATCTTGGAAGCCCAGATTCAATGTATTCCACAGATTTAAAAAGCTAGCAAGAGGTCCAGTCATCTGCCTTTGTGACTAAGTGGTGGCTAAGTATTAGAACCAAAATGGTATCCTTTACAAAATGGAAAGATAGACCCAATGAAGTAAATAGGGAAGAGTATAAGCATTGCCAAAGTAGATGTAATAAGTTAATTAGACAGGCCAAAAGGAAATTTGTGGAGCGACTTGCTAAAGATGCCAAAACTAATGATGAAAACTTTTTCAAGTATCAGAAGCAAGAAGCCTGCTAGAGATAGAGAGTGGGTTGGGCTGTTAGATGACCAGGAGGTAAAGGGGGTACTCAGGGACAATAAGGATATTGCAGAAAAGCTGAATGAATTATTTGCTTTGGCCTTCACTGCAGAGGACATTGGAGAGGTACCCACACCAGAGCTAGTCTTTGTAGGTAATGAATCAGAAGAACTGTCACAAATTAATGTGACTCTGGAAGAGATTCTAGAGTAAATTGAATAGCAACAAATCTCCAGGACTACAGACCAGTGAGCCTCACGCTGGTGCCAGGCAAACTGGTGGAGACTATTGTGAAGAACAGAATTACTGGGCATATTGATAAACATAGCATAATGAGGAAAAGGCAACATGGATTTAGCAAAGGGAAGCTGTGCCTCACTAATCTACTGGAATTTTTTAGAGGGAGTAAATAAGCATGTGGATACAGGTGAACTGGTTGATATAGGCCGTTTTTACCCACCCCACACACACACACACACCCACGCACACCCATCAGATGGGTGGGGGAGAGTCCGTGTAAACGTCCATGAGTGGGTGTGCATGCACCCACGACCCACCCATCAACACCCACAGAACAGCGAGGAGGGAGCCGGAGAGCTCTGTGGGTGGAAATGGGTGGAGATGGGTGTTCAACGCCCAAAAGTCTGTGTAAACAACAAAACAAAAACACCCATGGGAAGGGTCTGCTGAAACCAGCGAGATACAGCTAGAGAGGCCCCACAGGAGCCCAGAAGCAGACACACCCACCAGCAGAGATGCCAAACGTCTGGCCGGGAGCCCTTAAAGGAGAAATGTGACAGGACATGGGTGCGCCGGCTCCCAAAATGTCAGGCAGAAAAGCCACCAACAAAACTTGAGCCAGCACCGCGACACGCTCAGGAAGGGGCAGGGTAAGCAGATGGACCCCAGGCACCCGGGGGTGGGGGAGGAGGAGAAGGAATGCAACTGACAGTCCATCCCCTGCCGACACAGGTCAGAGGGCGCAACACTGCTCCGGCTCCACCCGCATCCCCACCCCAAACCACTACCATGCGACCCAGGGAGGAGAACACCTTGGAGAGCGAGATAGGTGAGAGGGGAACCTACCTGGACAGGGGAGGGCACCCACATGTGCCAAACACATGCTGGGGAAAACCTGGGCAGACAGCTGACAGCACCCCCGATCCCCACAGGAGAGCAACCACACCCAGGAGCAAAACACCATCGGGGAGACAGTCAAGGAGGGTCTCCGTGGCAGTCACGTAAAACAGCAGGAACACCTGGGGGGAAGGAGGGGCTAGCCAAAAAAATCCCAAGCAGCCACTGGAGAGCAGCAGCACACCCATTCACCCACATGCACTCCCCCCCACAGGAGACCACCTGCTCCACTGACACAACAGTCACCAGGTGGGCCCCACGCCACACAGCTGGTCATCCCCCACACGCGGAGCCCAAAAAGGCAAGCCCTGGTCCTGCAAGGAGACACGGGACTTCATCCGCGGGGGGGGGGGCAAAAAGGTCCAGCATGACCTGGTGCGAAACTATAAGACCAAAAGGCTCTATGAAGGCATCGCCCAGAAGATGTAGCAGTTGGGGTACAACAGGGATGTAAATCTAGTGCATACAGCTGGCAAAGGATTTCAATCTGGATATAAACATATCAAGGACAACAATCTCAAGTCCAGCAGTGCTATGGGCACAATGGAGTTCCAGGAGGAGCTGGATCGATTCCTCTGCATGGACAAGGACATCGTGACCTCTTGTATCCACGACACAGCCTTTGCCAGGGGCAGACATAGGGGAAAGACAACACCCTCCCCTGCCTGATCCCACGGTGCAGGAGGAGCCCTTGGCCCCTAGTGAGGCCAGCCAGGATGCGGGAGGTGGAGGAGGAGGCGTCCCTGGAGGCGGAAACTGGAACATCACCCTTCGCGTGCACCCCCAAAACCCACATGGCCAGACCCCACAGGGACAGAGGGTTGCACACGGAGCGGCCCAACCCCAGGGACACCCCCCAGGACAAAGAGAAAAACGATCCAGGTTCAAAGGATACTGACAGGAAGGGGGGGCCATGGCAGCCAGGACCCCAACAGGGGAGGAAGGCAAATCTGACATATCACTGTTTTCACACACAGCACAAAGGGACCTGGAAGTGCGGGAGGATGAGGTTGTGGCCCTGGAGTAGGAAGTGGAGGAGCCGGAGGTATCCTGGCCTTGTGACCAGGATAACAATGGTAGGTCCAACCAGACAAGGGAACAGTGGAGGGAGGTGCCAGGGTCACACAAAGGGGGCAGGGGAACAGTCGTGACCCCAGACCCCTAACCAGCCAAGGACCCACATGGGATGGCCAAGGGGGCAGCAAGGAGGGGGGCATACACACAACCTGGGGCCATGAATGGTGCACAGGGGAAGGAAAGGGTAGCCCCACTAATCGATCATATCCCTTCTGTGTACAGACGAGCCACCCAATCCAGCAAGGGATGCCACCGCCGGCAGTGCCAAGAGGAATCGGGAGATGCGAGTTCACAACTGGCAGAGGAGGGAGGTTCTAGGGAGGGAACTGCTGGTGGAAACCAGAAGGTTGGCAGAAGCCCACAGTGCGGAACAGGCCCACAATAGGGAGGTACAGCAACGAGAGGGGGAAAGAGACCGGGCACAATTAGCTGCCCTTTTCACTCGGTCCCACACTGAGCACCTGTGGGACAGGTCCCAGGCTACCGACCTCCTCCACAAGCAGCACCTGGACAGGCAGGAGATGGAGAGGGCTCGTGTCACACTGGAAAAAACCTCCAAAAGGGCCTTCAAGTGCATAAATGTGACACTAGAGGCCCTGAGGCGGAAACCCCAGCATGATACGGGCCCCCAAGCAGGAGGGCCGGCAGCCCAAGAACATCAAGGCGCCCTCCCGCAGGTGCAAGTGCCCCCTCCCCAGGTCTACTGCCAACCTTGGTTTCTGCAGCAGCTTCCCTACCCTTACCTGGCCCACAGGGGCCCCCTTGGCCCCATGGGCCCCCAACAATGCCAAGGCGGTCCCCGGATGGGCCACGCCCCTCCCAGTTCCTCTCCAGAAGCTGCTAACACCCCCCTCCTGGACCCCCAACCAGCCGACAACATCCCTGCACCTCCAGCAACCCCACGCCAGGCCTGGCCTGGCCGCCCCACAGGAGCAGGTAAGAGACAGTAAGGTGCGGTGAGTTATCTATACAGGGTGAGGGGGTATACCGCAATACCAAAGGGAGAGGATGGCATGGATCAAAGCATGGTGTGAGGGCCATGGGTCGGGCATAAGCTGGGGCACCGGTGAGCAGCCACCAGGAAGGGGGAACAGCTAAACATCCTGCTATGTACCCCTCTCACAGGTACCAACTTCACAACCATCTGTGGAGCAGACGGTGGAGGTAGGAGACCCAGGGCCTGCCATCCAGAGTCCACAGAGGGCTGCGGCTGAGACAGCCCACAGAAAGCAAAACCCCAGTGGTGCTGTGAGGAGGGAATGCAGGAGGCCCCAAAAGAAATAACCCCACCCCCTGTAAATAGCCCCACAAGAAACGATTATATTTACTACATACCTGTTTGCTGCATAGTCATTACAGGGGGGCAACTGAGATGGGGGGGAGCCATTCACATGCAGTGGGGTCATCCCGTTCCACTGCAGTACCCCAATGCAGCATGCCTGGAATAGACCAGCTATGCTGCAAAGGAAACCCTGCTGGCAACGCATGGTAGGATTTGCAAGGGTCTCAAAGGCCATGGCAGTGGCTAATACGGCGCCCTGCCATCGGCTGTCCCCACACATGGTTACAAATGTTACTGAGCGATGAGTACCAAGGCAGTTACATGGGTGGTGAAACAGCTTTATTGATCACAGGTTAAGCAAGTAAGGGCACGGTGGAGGGAGGACTGCCAGACCTTGGGTTGGTTCCCTGCCTGCAGGGAAGTTATGCACCTGGTAAGGGCCTGTCTGTTCTCCTCAAATATCCTCCTGAAGGCCCCACCCTGGACATGCTGGTACAGGGGCACAGGATCAGGTCTGTGAGCAGGGGGCTGGTTGTCCAAGTCAGCCCCACTGATCTCACATTTATTGTGCAGTACACAGGCTGCCAGTACAAGGATGGTGGTGTGCTGCAGGTCGAATTGGTTCCTGTTAAGCAGGAGGCGCCACCTCATTTTGAGCTGGCCAAAAGTCCTCTCCACAACAGACTGCGCTGATGCCAGGAGCTCATTGAAGAGCACCTGCTGGGGGTGTGGGGAACCGGCTAGGACCACATGAGCCATGGGGTTAGTGGATATGCGGGGTCCCCAATAATGACCAGAGTCATGGAAACACCCTCGATGATGTGGTACATGTTGGGTTCTATCTCCCCATCAAACATCCTGGCAAAGAAGGGGGATAAGCGCAGGATTTGGGCATTGTGGTTCCTCCCAGAGAGGTCCATCTACACATCTATGAAGAGGCATCAGTGGTCCACTACAGCCTGGAGGTTCACTGAGAACACCTGCTTCCAGTTCAGATAGTCTGTCTTGGCATTGGGGGGCCGGAATATGGGGATGTGTGTGCTATCGATTGCCCCTATGCAGTGTGGGAAGCCCATAGCCTCAAACCCCTTGATCACTACATCTGGGTCTCTTAGCTGTATCACCCGCTCCATCAGAAGATCCACTATCAGGTCGCACACATCGTGGAGCACCCTGTTCATGGTCACAGCCCCCACACCGACCTGCTCACCCACGCTCTGGCACAAATCGGATGTGGCTAGCCACCACACAGTCATCATCACCCACATTCCTAGGGGCAGTGGGATGTGCATGTTGATAACATTGCAGTGGAGGTGGGGGCCAAGGATCAGGCAGGGAGCGATTCATCCTGAAGTGGTCGGTCCACTTGTCGTCTGTCCAGGTCGCCAGCATGTTCTCTCACCAATCATTGGTCCATGTTTGCATCCAGTTCATTCAGCGCACTGGTTGGGTCACCTGGCGGCCATAGACGTTGACCAGCCACCTGGAGAGGATGAGGCGGATGTGCTGGGATTCTGCTGTGCCCGCCATCACTTGGTGCCTGACCTGGACCCTGTGCGCCCACCTCAAGCTCGCCAATCGTCTCAGGTTTGCAATCCTCTTGCACCGTGCCCTATGGTTGTACCGGCGGGGGACTGGGAAGGGGAGATCGGCCATCTGCTCAAACACCTGGTCCAGGATCCAGAAGTAGGTGCACAGAACTTCTAATAGGGCGGCGCACCCACTTGGGATGCCATCAACCAGCATCGGGACCCCACCACCGTGTCGGATCACTGTGCACTGCTTACCCCACCCAGTGCCCAGCCACTGGCCCCCAACCCACCTATTCAACCTGTGCACGACTACCATGTCCCAGCTAGTCACCCTCTGATGTACCTTCACACACACCCCAGTCCACCAGCTGTCAATAATCCACTCACAATGCTACCAGTACCCACTTGCCCCTAATGACACACACCCTCACAATCTTATGGGTCCCACAACACTCCCACCATGCACCACCCGTGAGTCACATCCACTGCCACAGCACACTCTACACTCTACACTCACCCCCCTCAATGCAATAGACAGCTCCATCGCACAGCTGTCTCTCTGCTTGACTAACCCCGCTGTCCCCCACTCTCTGCTCACTCTCCTCTCACTCTCTGACCTCACTCCACTCCACAACCACCTCTCACACCATGCCGCAAAGCTGCAACAGGCCTGCCCCCCACTTATAGCTGGGTCTATGTATGTAGTTCACCTGGATGGGTGTGGCGCGCCCACCTGACCGGGGTACTTAGCATGTGCTCGGGTCTGCACCTGTAGATCTTACCAGCACCGCAGCATACGTTAGTAGCATGGTTGGGATCAACTGTCCTGCCCATTGAGCTCTCCCCACTACACCACCACCCTGGGGACCCATTTCCCTACACCACGGATGGGGCTTGCTTCGTCATCCTTTCTGCTGACCATGTCAGAACTGGCCATGTTGTTGATGGTTGAACTGGGGAGGAGTAGCTGGTGTGTGCCACCATGCTCCTGGGAACCCTGTGGCAAATCAGCAATGTACAGATATTGGTGAGCAACCCCCCCTTTCCGGTTGGTGATGGCTTCAACCTCCTGTCCTGTCCAAATAGATGTGGCTGTTCTATTTGGGGGGCAGGAATGCCAACAGCATGCCAAGGAACTCGGATTCATGCCCCTCTGCCAACTGCATCCAGCACACCTGAACGCCGTTGTAATGCCTTGGGAAACATGGAATTTTGCTGCTGCTCGCCAGGTGGCAGGACATCGTGAATTCAGGTTGGCCCTTCAGGCTGGTGGGCCCCATGTCACGAGCAGCTACACCGGTGTCCTCCTGTGTACCCGTGGATTCGAGTGCCCACACTCGAATTTCCCAAACTGCCTTGGGGAACTGGGCCTGCTGCCCCCTGATGTCAGTGGGCCGCTCCTTACTGGGACACCCACACCACTGGAGATGTCTGCCCTGAGAGCCAGGCTGAGCCAATTTGATGCCAGAGTTGCAGCTGCGACGGGACATCCCCTTCTGCCCCGCTTCCTGCTGGACGCCCATATGCGTGCGTGTGGATACCACAGGGGCCTCTTCACCTGGGAGGGCCTCATCCAGGGGCCCTTGTAAATCTAGTGCATACAGTCCATCCCCATGCCCATGATGGACTGGTGTTTCAGCTTGACCGAGCCCGTTTCCTCTGCTTGCTTATGATGTTACATGTGCATCTGCTCATCTCATCCTTCAGACTGCTATGGGACTGTCATCAGTTACAGACTTGTCTGACCCCCACCCCCTTGCCTGGTGTGTTCGTGTATGCCTAGAACCCTTGATTGCCTTCCCAGCCCTGCCCTGAAAACCCAGTATAGCACCCCTGTGACCCGAGCGGCCGGTTTCCCCTGCTTGTGTAGCACCAGACCGATCCCATTTCCAATAAACACATTCCTGTTGTGGCTGTCATGCTGTATATGTAGGTCTGTTCTGCCACCACCTCCTGGTGATGTGGCTGTTCACCTGTGTGTGGGTGAGGGGGGTCCAGGCATGTGGGTGTGGAGTAGGGCTGATGCGGCAGCAGCTGTTACCGCACCGCAATTCCATTCCTAAACCTCGGCATCCCACGTTGCGCCTTGCAGAATTCCGCCCGGTACCCCGCGATTCTGCGATTCTTCCACTACAAGAATCCGCAGATGCGGCATGTATGTGTTTTGCCGATTTGCTGATCGTTACTGTTGTCTTATAAAATCAGCGGTCTTTTCCCGCGTTCCGCCAATTTAATATATGAGACACAGTCATGAGCATTTCTCGCGGTTCTGCAAAGGGAGTATGACTGTATTGTAATGTATGCAGCCGCTGCTGCGCTGTGCTGTCACGCTGTCACGGTGACTGCTGGTGCTGTGTGTGTGTCTCTCTGTACCACAGTAACTGCTCATTCTTCTCAATACATACTTGCATGGACAACATGTTCTGGTTGGGACAAGGAACGGTGTTTTTATTATATGCCAAATTGATCTTTTATGTAACCGTAAATTGTTCTCCAAAGTAAAGTTTTTTGACCAAAACTCATGTTGGGATTTTAAAGTGACCTGTGTATTGGCCGACCGAGTCATTTTTTACATCATAGGACCGGCTCTGAAAGTTGAAGGAATGAAGTGTGATACTGTGAAGTCCATGCAGAAGAGTTTCTTACAACCCTCATTCCGCAATTCCTCAGTCTAGAAGGAATGAACTGAGCAACAGAACTCTGTTGGCATAGTTGTTAATGTCCCTGCTTCCCATACAATTTGTAGCTATCATTCAGCTGGTTCAAATCCCCACTGTTACATGTAACTATTCTTTTCTTTTTTTACTGTTACATTAGTGTTATTGTTTGTTTTGGTAATAATATAATTATTGCTGTGTTTTGCTGGCATACTTTGTAATATAAATAATAAAAAAAATGTTTATTTATTACATTAACCCAAGACTAACTGATTAGCGCAGCCGAGCCAGGCGGCGTGATGTGAGTGCTATATGCCCCGCCCCCTAGCGCCGCCTGCGTTACGCTCACTTGCAGTTGCCGACCGCCGTCGCCAATGCCGTCACTGACTGCCCTGCCCCCACCTGTCCTTATGTGACCACCTTCCCTCCCCCAGACACTAGACAAGTTCTGTAGAGTCTGAGACGCGCTTGTGGGCAGCAACCAGCAACAGCCAGGGAGAGGGGTGTGTGTGTGTGGTGCTTTTAGCATTCTAATCTTCTACTTTATCAGAGTTTTTGTATTGTGTCGTTAACAAAGGACAGTGAAATAATGCCCTAAGACAGAGTGATTGATTTAGACAGGTCCCACTCCCTGCCCAGTGTAAACAATCAAAGATGCACAAGGATGAGGGGAACACACAAGGAAAGACAGATATTCCCATTTTACATATGGGGAACTGAGAGACTCAGAGGTTTTTACTTCTCCAAGGCCACTCAGTGATTTCCTGTTTCAATTAGCCCTGGTCTCCTAGGTCCAGTCCATCAGCCCCTTATGCATTAGAGCTTTAAAACAGTCCTTCTTGTGTGGCTCAGCGTCTCAGCTTTGGGGTGGATGTACAGAAGATTCCACCCTTTTTCTGCTCAAGTCCCTTCTAATCATCTGGCTT
>QEPC01010402.1:116214-130058 GCA_003113815.1 Sphenodon punctatus
GCCTGAAGGAGGTAATGGTCCGTCCACGACAAGGGCACCGCTGTCACCTCCCCCACAACCGGACCCCCCGCCTCAAGGCCAGAGCCGAAGATCAGGTCGAGGGTATGTCCCCCCACGTGGGTCGAGCAGATCACCTCCTGGGACAAGTTCATAGTTGCCATGGCGGCCATGAACTTTAAATAAAGCACAGTTTAGAAGAATTAGCAGAAAAGTTCAAGCACTTACACAAAAACCTTCTTATGTTATCCAAAATCAATGGTATTCTATGAATTAAGAGGCAGGGATAGGACTCTCTCTCCTCGGGTCGCTGCGGCACTTTGTCACGGAACGCGGAAGATCATAGTGTGTTAACAGACACAGACACTGGCGGCACGGCTCCAACAGTCACTCACTCTCACTGTGTTTGGGGATCAAGAGGGAGATACAAGCTACAAACACACCTATTTATACTTAATGGTGAAGGCGGGACATGTCTCTCTGGGAAATCCCTAGTCAATGAAACGAAAAAGCTCTAGACAATGAAATTGGCCAATGAAATCCGAGGGGTGATCATGCCACCGGGTCTCACGATACCTTGTATTCCGGGTGGCAGAAACATGATACAGTGATCAGATAACCACAAAGATTCCACAGTCGACGGAAAGGGGAGTTGGTGCCGCTTCTTATGGGAATCCGGAAAAGTTCCACTTCCGTTCACCAGTTCCAATGCCGTGGCACCATTAGCGGCAAACCGCAGCCTCAGCCGACGGAAAGCTGTCTCTGCCGAACCGTGCTGCGATGTGCGGAATAGGGGTCTCCATCAGTAACAGCTGCCACAGCGGCATGCCGCTACAGCCCTAGTGTGGAGAGCTTCTCTTGGTGGGGACCTGGCCCATCTGTGTGCACAGAGCACTGAGCTAGGTGGTAGCATAGGGGGGGGGGAGGAATGACTGCCAGTTAGGAATGGCTAATTAGTGGGTTGTGACTGGGGGGGATTGCCGTGTGCTCCTGCTGTGACATCTGAGTTCTATACAGGTGTGTGTGCTCCTGGTTATCATTCAACCAGCTGTGTGTGATTGGTTGCCTACTGGACTTTCCATTTGTTTCCCACAGTGGTCGTGGCCTCACCAGGGCATGCTATGAAGCATTGTGCTTGTGCCGGGCTCTGGCTGCATCCTGGCAGCTCCCCCCCATGTATCACAGCTCCCCGTTCTACTTCCTGAATCCTCCTCTTCCCCACCCCCTTTTGGATGGCTGAGCATGCTGCTCGGGGCTTTGCCACAGGGTCACCCTATGTGCAGTTCATGCTTCCTATTGGTCCCTCCTCCCAGTGGTGCTTCCCCCCCCCCCCGAGTGTGTTCCCATGGGCTCCCCCTTCCGGTTCTCCATATTGTCCCCAGGCAGTCATAGATGGATGCCATGGATGCCGTGCTCCTGACTATAGGTTCAGGCGGCTTGCGGGTCTCTGTCATCCTGCATGGAATCCCATTTGGAGCAGCTCTTTGGGCGGTGGCTGGGTGGGATGGGTGGAGGGTTCTCGCATGCTTGGACTGTGGTTTGACCGTCCCCTCATCCCCCACCTTTGTTGCCAGCTCCCCATCCACATCTCTCGCTTCCTTTTCCCTTCTCGCCTCCATGATCGTGTTCCTAACGGTGCTTCACCTTGGGGATATGGCAGGACAGCTCCAACGGGCAGCATCAGAGCTCCAGGCTGGGGCCCGCATATACCAGGAGATCCATGAGTTGTGGCTCCCCTCAGGTGTGGGGATCCCTGGTTGTTTCAGCCTGTGGTGTGCTATACTGGCGCACCCCCTCTCCCTCTCTCCTTTAGTGCAGGCGATGATTAACGAGTGGACCAGGGAGCAGGAGGAGGTGGTGCAGCTCAGCTCCTGCTTCATGTGCTCCAGAGAGTGCACCAACTGGACCGCGACCAGGCGGAACGCTGGTGAAGGGTCTGGAGTTGCCGGCCCTACTGAAGGTTCAGCTCCTGCTCGCCATTCTTTCTGTTCTTTCCCTAATGCTTGTTGCACACTTTGTTATTTTATTAAAGATCCATTATTTGGCTCCCCTTGTGTTTGTGTCCTTCCCTGTGGTGTGGCCTTCTGTGCCCTCTTGGGTTTGTATGGTGTGGTAGTCAGTCAGGGTTTGCCGCTGTTAGTGCATTGTGCGCTTCTGCTCCTTATCACTGGGTCCCCTATGGTCTGGCCCCTTGTTTCCCTGTCCTTGTTGCTTTGTCCCATTGTCACGGGTTGGAGGTCCGCACCCCCACTATACCGGGTGTGAGTGACTCAGTTTCCCTTGCGTACAGCCCACTTGAATCAGTCTTTCTCTCTGGACGATTCAAGCCTGCCACAGGGACAACCCCTTTGTCACACAAGGGCCCGATCCTTCCGGTTTACAGACTCTTTAATCTCTGGGTTTGCAAGAGCTTGAGAACTCTTGTTGCTCATGTGTGTTCCAATGTTAGACACAGACACTTCTTCATAAAGATAAGAAGTATGTTTATTGATTACATAAGCAAGATTGTTGATACAGAGTGGTTACTAGAAATCAAAGGTAAATATAACAAATTCCTAACCTATACTGGTTGAGTTCCTAAATAAGCATCTTACCCTACCAACGTCCATAAGTTCTTCTCAGTCCTTGATGTAAGCCACTGGGTCTTCAGTCTTAGAGTTGCTAGAAAGCAAAGTCCCCTCTCTCAGTTCATGGTTCGGTTCAGCCCTCCTGGCTGTTAGATGTTGAGTGAGTTCCCAATAGTCCCTGTCCCTTCTGGGGTACAACTCCTTATATCCCCAGGAGGAAACCCCTCGTATCTTTCTTGAGACTTCTAGAATTCCTTTTGTTCTTGCTATCAGCTTTCTGTGTCTCTTGCACGTAGGCAATGGCTGTCTGCATTAGCATTTTAAATGTATCTGGTCATCTGTCTGGGCAAATCCACAGACTGTCTTTCCATTTCCTGGAGCTTGTTCAAGTGTCACAGTCTTGATTTGAGTTTTACAGTTCCTAATTGTAACATTACATACATGTGGAACCTTTTGCTTTACATATTTACTAGACTTGTAGTCTACATGTAGGCCAGTATCACACGTGTGTGAACCTATGTTCCTTCGTGACAGCCCTCCCATAAGACAGCATGTGCAGTGGGCATGACAGAGTCCCATAATATGCTTAGACTGGTGTATCCTATCTGTGTGTGTAGGGATATGCAAACCCCCTACCTCATTTCCATGTGTTTCAATCCTATTAAAGTTAGACCTTTGTTTTTCCAAACCCTTTGTCAGCCCTGTGGGGCTATCATGTTCACGTGTTTTCTACCATGTCGTAGTGGAGTGATCCTCAGGATTCAGTATTTCTGGGTTCACTCTCTTGTAGGGGTATACCCTGAGGTGTCTATGTCCCTCTGCCCCATGTTGCATGTGGCCCATGTTGCATGTGGCTTCAAGGTACATCAGTAAATGTTTGAATAAGACTGTGACAAATGGGTGGGAACACCATGTTAACAACCTTTGTTCCCCAGTTACAAATGTTGGCCATGTTTCCAAGTTATCTGGCAGTCTGTTTCTCATTGGCTGTATGTCTGTTCCCCATGTCATAGCTTCTTTGTCTGATTTACCTGGGCTATCCAGACTGTAGATCAGAAGTATTATTAGGAGACAGAAGAGGGAATGTGGAGTAAGTGTGGTACTTTTTACACTACTGAGCACCCCCCCCTTCTGTTGTCTGTGTAACTCTGCATTTGAAAACACTTTTCACCAGGAGCAATGCTATAATTCCCAGTGAGTAGACTGTTGTCCTTTGACATTTGCATTTCCCCCATGGTTGTGGTGCTGTGTGTGGATGTCTTTGCATTCAAATCAATCACCCAGCCAAAAACTGCTTCTGTGAAGAGGCTATTGTCAGCAGCCTTACTTTTGCCCTGCCCCCAAGTTCTGTTTGTACCTCCAGGATCCCCTGGGTCCATATAATCATGTATTTTTCCTTCTTGGGAGTCTGACTTTGTGACATGGGTGTGAGAACCCCCAAGTGTCCTCTTAGACCTCCCCACACAGAACTCTTGAGGATTCAGTTTACCAAGTGCAGCGGCTTGACCCTCGACACTCTTAACCATTTCTTCCCCTCCAGTCTCTACTTCAGCAGCGTTTCCCTGTTCCTTCTTAGGTAAGGCAGAGGCACACAGTTCACTCTTAGACTGATGCTCCTGCCCCCTTAGGACTACAGGGTGGTGCATTTATATCCCTGGGGAAGAGACACCCATCATTCCCCCCTCCATCCCAGGAAAGGTTTCCTGTACCTTCCCGCTTTCACTCAAGGTAGAATCCTTCACCTCCTGGCTTGCCTGTAACCCCTTGGGTTCAGTTAGCTGCTTCCCTCCTTCTCTAACTCTCCCCCCGCGGTGGTTACTCGGTTTGATTCTTCAGAATTTGGTCCCTCCTGTGTAAGATGGGGTGCCAAGTCCTGGGCATCAGAATCAGGTTGACCCGTTGGCTTCACTCCCTTCAGTTTTCCATGTGAGACAGGGACATGCAGTTCACTCCCCAAGTCTTGTCCTCCCCTGCCTTCTGGCTGGTTTGGGGACTCCTCTTTGGGGTTTTCCTGCCCCTGAGTGGAGTTCACAGGTTGGGGTGCAGGATCTGTAAGGCTGCTAGAGCCTTCCTGTAACCCTTCCCCTCCACTAGGATTGCTCTCTGTCTCCCATGTTCCAGGGGTAGAGGTGCAACTTGTTTAGGGCTCTCTGAGTCTTGTTACCCCTCACCCTCCCTTCCCGGGTTGGTCTCCAGCTCCCTGTGTTCCTGGGATTGGGCTTTTCCCACCCTCCCATCCAGCATCCATTTGTTTATAGCATTCCCCACCAACATTTCATTTTCTGCCTTTCTGGGGACCACAACCACCTGGATGGGACCCTTTGAGTCCTCCCATTCTAAATCTACAGTTGCTGTGGGCAAAATATCCTTGATTCCCATTGCCAGGGATACCACAACCTTTCTATGAGTGTTTATTTTATGTTTTGGGATCAAGTCCTCCAGTACCATAACCATGTGTGCCCCATTGTCTAATCTCTCCATGCAGTTTACCCCGTTAACATTAGCAGGTTTTCGTAGCAACTGATCCCCTGTGGGTGGGTTAGGGATAATATAGCAATCATCAACACCTCTGGAGACGGGTGAAGTACAGACACAAAATTCGCACTGACAGTCCCAACAATCTTATCAGACTCCCCTTTAGGGCCATGAAACTCCCTTTTTGGGGGGGCAGTCTCGTACCATATGCCCTGTTTGCATACAGTTAAAGCACTGCTTTGAATCATTATTAGCGGATTTGGAGATGTGTGTTCTTTGGAATCTGGGTGATCCCTGTCTCGCCCCACCCCCATTCTCATTTGGTTTGTTCTGGGTCAGGTTTCCCTGTTCAGACTGTAGGGTTTTATACAGATTCTGCTGATGGTAAGACCCCTGCTTGTTTTCCCCCCCATTATTTGGTTTTCTTTCCCCATAAGATGAGATAGCATTTGCAATATATTCATCTGCCCTCCTCCCAGCCTGTTTGACATTTGTGATCCCCTGATTAAGCAAGTGTGATTTGAGATTAGAGGTACAATTATTTTGGAATTGCTCAAGGATTACAAGGTCCATTACTTGCTCTTTCGTAGCCTTCCCTTGTGCATCTAACCATTTCACCCCATACTGATTTAACATTTTCGCCATATCTGCATAAGACATACCATCTCCCTTCTTAAAGTTGCGTAATTTCAGGTGAAAAGTTTCTGGAGTGATTCTGTACTCCTCAAGAACTGCGTTTTTGAATTCCTTAAAAGTCAGTGCTTAATTTTCCTCCAGCTTTGTGTTGTACACATCTCTTGCTTTCTCAGGGATCTTGGGTATCACCAGATTGATCCACAAGTCCTCTGGAATATTTTCTTGTTGACAAATGTGCTGGGAAGTTGTGGAAAATCTATCAATGCATTCACTTTCTTTGTATAGGGGCAGAAGTGCTGAACAGTCTCTGATCAGCTGTCTTCTGTCTTTTTCTTGGCTGCTTCCAAAGGGTAGTATGGGTTGGATTCCTGCATCTGTCTGCACTTTCAGGAGTTCCAGTTGATGTTTTCTCTTGCTCTCTTTCTTGTGCTTGTGCTTGCCTTTGTTTTTCGTTCTCCTCCTGTTTCATTCTCTCCAGTCTGAGCTCATGTTCCATTCTTAGTCTAGCTATCTCGAGTTCAGGGTTTGATCCTTGTCCCCCTGGTTGCCAGTCACAGTTGAAAGGGGGTTTTGAGGCACGTTTGGCAGTGCATCTCCATCTCCTGGTTGCTAGTCAGGTGTGGAGGGGTTTGGAGGGGGATTTGCTGCCCCTGCTCCGTTCCCATCTGTTCCATTCATGCTCATCTCAAATTCTTGTATCAGCTGCTTCAGTTGCTGTTTAGTTTTCCTTTCTGCTTTGAGACCTCTCTTTTGGGCTTCCCTGCTCAGCTCTGACCTTCTCAGGTGGTGAAAGTGCTTTGGGAGCCCTATTTTGTTTACTGTCCCTGACCTGAAATTAAAACTAAAACAACAAACTCAGTGCACTCTGTTCAAGGATCTGCTTATTCCACTCTCTCAGAGCTGAATTCCAGACTCCTGGGACTTTCAGTATCTGCAGGTATGGGATTTACTCCCCTCAGAGGATTCCAGTCACCTGGCTATCCACCTCTTCTTTCTATACATTGGTTCACAAACTGAGCTTGACCCTTCTCATTGGGCACCAATGTCATGGATTGGAGGTCTGCACCCCCACTATACTGGGTTTGAGTGACTCAATTTCCCTTGCGTACAGCCCACTTGTATCAGTTTTTCTCTCTGGCTGATTCAAGCCTGCCACAGGGACAATCCCTTTGTCACCCAAGGGCCCGATCCTTCCCGTTTACAGACTCTTTAATCTCTGGGTTTGCAAGAGCTTGAGAACTCTTGTTGCTCATGTGTTCTAATGTTAGACACAGACACTTCTTCATAAAGATAAGAAGTAAGTTTATTGATTACATAAGCAAGATTGTTGATACAGAGTGGTTACTAGAAATCAAAGGTAAATATAACGCATTCCTAACCTATACTGGTTGAGTTCCTAAATAAGCATCTTACCCTACCAACGTCCATAAGTTCTTCTCAGTCCTTGATGTAAGCGACTGGGTCTTCAGTCTTAGAGTTGCTAGAAAGCAAAGTCCCCTCTCTCAGTTCATGGTTCAGCTCAGCCCTCCTGGCTGCTAGATGTTGAGTGAGTTCCCGATAGTCCCTGTCCCTTCTGGGGTACAACTCCTTATATCCCCAGGAGGAAACCCCTCATATCTTTCTCGAGACCTCTAGAATTCCTTTTGTTCTTGCTATCAGCTTTCTGTGTCTCTTGCACGTAGGCAATGGCTGTCTGCATTAGCATTTTAAATGTCTCTGGCCATACATCTGGGCAAATCCACAAACTGTCTTTCCATTTCCTGGAGCTTGTTCAAGTGTCACAGACTTGATTGGAGTTTTACAGTTCTTAATTGTAACATTACATACATGTGGAACCTTTTGCTTTACATATTTACTAGACTTGTAGTCTACATGTAGGCCAGTATCACACGTATGTGACCCTATGTTCCTTCGTGACACCCATCTCCTGAGTTGGAGCGGTACCCTGTGCCCCCCCCCATCCTCTTGGTCCATGCCCTAGCTGGTTCTGACCCCGCTCCCTTCCTTGCTTTGTTGTTGGCCTCCCCCTGGCCTTCCCCTGTTGCATCCCTTTCAAAAGTTCACAATGTACTGAAATGTGACTGCCACTGAGGTATGGGAAGCAATAAGAAATCCTTCACCTCTGAAATGCAGAGCACTCGGCTGGCTTGCAAAGTCGAATGTTGGGGGAGACAGTGGATCATGTCTTTGTCCTCTGTGCTCAGGATTCTCCCTCAACCCTGGTTCCAAATGAAGCAGCCTCTGAATCACCCAAGGGGGGAGCAGATATGAAAGTTTGCACACAAGAAGTGTAATCCTCTGGCCCGCATACATCAAACCTACACAAGCTACATGGCCAGAACACCTGTGCTCATAAAATCTGGCGGTGGGAGGGTGTAAGGGGTGAGCTCAAAAAAAGGAGGGGTCTGGCCTGTGCAAGCCACCTGTAGGCACAGTGTTCAGCGAGAATGCGTGTGTGGCCGGCACACAGAGAGCCACATGGGGCAAAGGTGTGACTCGGGCTGGGCCAGGCCAATACAACCCCCCCTCAAGCCCACACACCCCTTGGCCCGGGGGATGGAAAAGGAGCCATGCCTGATCCATCCCTGGGCTGCAGTTTGTGTGGTCTCGGGGGGTCACATCGACCTGGGTCATGCCTTTGCCCCACATGGCTTGCTGTGTGCAGGCCACACACACATTCTGGCTAAACACTGCACCTGTGGGTGGCTTACACAGGCTAGAGGATTGCACCCACAGAGACAGAACCATGGCATAGATCCATGAGCTGGACCCCTCCTTTTTTGAGCTCACTGGTTACACCCCCCCACCCCATGGCCAGCATCAGTGGTAGGCTTACCCGGGCACTTTCTGAGGCCCACAGGTTCAGGGGGTCCATTGGCCTTCGGGGGGGAGCCCGGCCAATTTCCAAACCTGGACTGGGGTTTGTGAGAATGAGTGTTGTAAGAATGTGAGGAGTCACATGAAGAACTGTGCATGTGCAACTGAGCTTGGGGGCTCTGTGGTGGGAGATTGAGGCATGGGGATTAATGGTATTGGGCAGAGGGAGAGACGGGTTTTGGTGGGGTTCTGGGAAATGTGGCATGGGACATAGAGAGGGGCTGTTTGGGAGTACTGTGGTCTACAGTGGGGGAGAGGCATGTGCAAAGGGGGAGTCCTCTCATACTCTGGGTATTTTCAGACGTTACGAGATCACAGTGAACCACGGTGAATACCCACCTGTGGTCAATGTGTCTCGAACGTCTGTTTGGCAGCCGCCAGATGTTCGCCATGGTCAATACCCACATGGGGTCAATTTGAACCACGCTTCCCGGGCTAGCTGGGAAGCGTGGTCAAAGAGATCCCCAGCGGGGACCAAAAATAAGTAACGCCTGGCCGGGCGCCAGGGCCCAGGATCACCGGCGGGATCCCGGGCCGTGGCGCATCCAGCCTGACGAGGCGGCCGCATTGGCCCCGCCGCCCGCCCGTCTCCCCAGAGGGTGGGCGGCGGGAGCGTGGAGGGGGCAGGGCTGTGCGGCCACACGTTGCGCCACACGGCCCCGCCCCCTCCCAGATTCCCCACCGGGATCCCCCCGGCACGTCTGTTGCGGCGTGATGGGGTGACCCCAACAGGGAATTAATGGGTTGATTTTGGTAAGGGGCCAACGGGCCCCGTAACGTCTGAAATCACCCTCTGTTGTCCAAGGACCCACCAAAACCTGGAGCTGGCCTTGCCGCACCCACAGCTTTTATGTGTAACTCAGAGCTTGTACTAATGCTTAAAGTGCCCCCTTCAGAGAAAACATTTCCCACCCTGGGTTAGAGGGTGGAAAATGCACTTGTCCAGACTGTCAGAATAGCTGGAAATGATCCTGCCCACCCCACCTGGGAGCTGGAGAAGAGTGTGTGTGTGGCTCCAGAAAAGCAAGGGTTAAGGAGCTCCCTGCTCCCTCCAGCACAGAGGTTAGAGGTGTGAAAGGATTTTATTCACAAGAAAAGGATTAAGTAAAGTATTTATAATTAAGAGTTTTATTTACAATAAAGGAGTTACAAAATTAAAGAATTGCTCTTGGACAAAATGATGAAAATACACGTTCCAGGGAGACTGGCATGCACGCGCCTTAAGCAGACGTGGAAAGCGGGGCTCCCCTCCCAGGCCCGATCAAACTCACTCTTATAGCACCACGGGGTGCTGCAGCCAGTAAAAAACAAACAACAAATGCAGGGGGAAACCGAGGAAGAAGAAAAACCAACAGCCAGCAAAAAATATAGCATTTCTACCTCCGGGAAAGGAACGGGGCTCTGCAGCACTCACCTCCCAGGCCAGTGAGAAAAATGGGACTATCTAAAAGAATGGAGGCAGCAGAAACCAGAATAAAGAATAAAGAGTATAGAGGATCATTCCCTGGGGAATGAAGATAAGATCAGAAAAATAAATGATAAAGTGCATTTTCTAGAGGAAAAAGCAGAGGACCTGGAAAAACACTCCAGGCGCTCAAATTTAAGATTCACTGGCCTAGCAGAAGGACTAGAAAAAGGAGACGCCAGACAACTGATTAAAGAGGTGCTTCAAGAACTATTTCCAGGGGACCCAGACATCCAGCAGGCCAGAATGGAACGGGCACACAGAACAGCCAGACAAGCTCCAAGAGAAGGAGAAAATCCACGCACTATTATTGTCAAATTCCTGGAATTTCAGGTAAAAGAAAAAATTCTAAGACAGGCCAGGAGTAAGCAGAACTTAGAATTTAAGGGAAGGATTATTAGAATTTCCCCAGACTATGCAGCAGCCATAGTATACAAAAGGAGAAAATGGGGGAAATTCTTTTCCTTACTACACGAAAAGAAATTACAACCACAACTGATGTTCCTGGCTAGAATGAGCATCCTGTGGAGAGGAAAAAGAATTTTTTTCACTGACCCCGAAGAATTAGAAATTTTTCTAAAAGATAGCAACCCAGATTTAAAAAGTAAGAAAATAAAAAGACAAGGACTCTGCTGGAAACCATGGAAACAAGCAAAAAGAAAAAGAAAAAGACTGGATGCCAGAAGAAGCAACTTGCATAAGGTTAACAAATGTTAAGGTTAAAAAGATTTAAATGAGTTGAATTGTGGTTATACTACAGTAGAGGAGGACTATGTATTGCAATGGTCTGGGAGCTGCTTACAAGATAAGACTAAATATTAAACCCAGACCAAGTTTCAAAGACCCAAAAAGGGAGAACAGATAACAAGGATTTGAAACAAGCAAATGGGTTAAGGTTAATAAGGTTTAACTGAGTTGAATTGTGATCATATTACTGTACAGGAGGATTATGTATTACAATGGTCTGGGAATTGTAAAGTTGCTTAAAAGACAAGGGTAAGTATTAAACCCAGACCAAGTTTCAAGGAACCGAAAAGGAAGAGCAGATAATTAGGATTTGAAGCAAACAAATGGGTTTCAATTGAGTTGAATTGGGATCATATTACAGCAGAGGACTATGTATTACAATGATGTGGGAAGTGTAAATTTGCTTAAAAGACAAGGGTAAACTTTATACCCAGACCAGACAAACGGTCTAAATAGAGAGGAGAATCTGATGGGGAAAGTGGAGCTTTGTAAAGCGAGATACAAAAGCATAATTAAATCCTGTGGAGGGAAAGGATAGGGACCCTGTACAAAGGGACCTGGGAGGGTACCCAACGTGGAGGGACAGGGAGAAACCATGAAGCTTGCTCAGTTGAAAGGGGAAGAAAGGGGAAGAGGGAGGAATGGGTGGGAAGGGGTTGGGGGGGTTGTTATAGGTCATCCCATGGTACAAATCAGAACTAGATTAACAAAGCAGACACCAGTAAGATATAAAATAATTTTATTGAAAGTGCAAAGAACGAGTAAAACAAATGATGGACACTCTTAAAACACTGACGTGGAATGTACAAGGCTTGAACGAACCGGTAAAACGGTGGAGAGTTAAAGAATTAATATGGGAAGAGAGATGTGATGTCTTCTTTCTCCAGGAGATGCACCTAGTAGAGAAAGATATATTTCAAAACAAAAAATTTGGTTATATATTTACTTCATGTGTCCCTAAAAAAAAAGCAGGAGTCATGATTGGGATTAAAGCAGGTACAGATTTTAATTTTAAAAAAATAGTTAAAGAGAGGGAAGGGCGGTTCTTGATGGTTACAGGTATATTAAAAGGAGACAGTGTTTTGTTGGTAAACCTCTATGCCCCTAATGAGGAGACCCTGTCATTTCTGTATAAAACCATAATAGAGATAAAGGGGAATTTAGAAGGTAAAGTTTTTATACAGGGTGACTTAAACTCCCCGATAACATGGTCCACTCCAGCAACAAACCATTAAAAGGGTGGCAAAGTAAAGTAGAGCAATGGCTCATCGATCATGGACTGATAGATGTTTGGAGGAAATTAAACCATACTCAGAGGGAGTACATGTACTACTCGATACCCCATAAGACATTTACAAAAATAGACCACACACTTACTTTAAGGGAAGAATTTAAAAACTGCAGCAAAGCCTATTATTAAGCACCAGACTATATCAGATCACCAGGGATTAGTCACAATTTTTGTCTGGGGGCAAAGAGGGCCAGTTAAGGAGAAAGGTACTTGAAAATGGACAGAGGTCTTCTCCAGAACAAATTTTTCAGCTTCCAGATACAGCAAGGCATCAAGGAGTACTTTGAATTAAATGGAAGCTCAGTGAACTCATGTAACACGTTGTGGGAGGCAGCAAAAGCTGTGACGAGGGGCAACATAATCTCGGTGGGTGCAGCAATTAAAAAAAGAAATAGAGAAACTCTAAGAGATCTGTATCAACAATTAATAATAGCTGAAACTGACCAGAAGCAAAACCCATCAATAAGAGGCCACAAGCAGTTGCTAAAGATAAAAGAGGCTATAAACACGAAAGAATCAAACAAGACAATAAGACAGCTGAAAATAATCAGAGCCAAACATTTTGAACAAAATAATAAATCTGGCAGGATTCTGGCCCGTCTGACTAAGAAAGTAACCACGCAGCACACAATCAGGGACATAAATAGGTCAGAGGGCCCCCCAACAACAGACGTGGGAGAAATACAAAAGGAATTTTATAAGTTCTATGAGGAGATATATAGCACTACAAATCCCCAACTAAGTGAAATCAACAGCTTTATAGGAAAATACGAGATTCCAAAGTTAAATATAGCACAGCAAAGATTTTTGGATGCTCCGATTGATACAGGGGAGGTAGCAGAGGTTATAAAGCATCTCCCTAAAAATAAAGCGGGAGGACCAGATGGGCTACCAACTGAATTTTACCAATGTTTCGCCAAAGAGCTAGCAACCCCACTGACAGAGGTCTTCAATCAGGCCTTAAAGGAGGGATCCTTGCCACTCTCCTTCTATGAAGCCTGGATAGTAGTGATCTCAAAACCGGGAGGGGACCCAAAAAAATGTGGGGGCTATAGGTCCATCTCGTTGTTGAATAGCGACTATAAAATATTCACTAAATGCTTGGCCAATCGTCTTGCGCCAATAGAGGGACACCTGATACACAAGGAACAAGTGGGATTCATCCCAGGGCGACTAGGAATGGATAATATAAGAAAGGCGGCAAATACCATACACCACCTGCAGACCACTGGGGCCCCAGCGATAGTTCTATCTACCAATGCGGACAAGGCTTTTGATAGGGCGGGGTCAACGTTTTTATACCAAATTATGAGAACAATGGGTATAGGGCGAAGGTTTTTAACCTGGACCAGAATAATATACAAAAACCCGGGTTCCAGACTCCAAACGAATAACACCACAACAGATCCATTTAATCTGACCAGAGGAACTAGACAAGGGTGCCTTCTTTCACCCTTGCTGTTCAATCTGATTGTTAGGTGGGGGAAGGAAAGGGGACGAAGACACCAGCCACAGGGAAGGCTTCTTGGGCCCAGGAAAGGGGTTACCCATGAGGCTGTCTCTCCACTGGCACACTGGGGTGCCAGTAATCCCCTCAGGGTGTAGGGTGGGCTTTCCTCTAGTTCTAGGAGCCAACCCTTCTCATCATAGGGGAGGAGAGAATGTGCCACAGGGAAAAGAGGAGATACAAGAAGAAAGGGGGGGGGGAACCAACTGTTTTCCACAACACACAGCCCTAATACCCAGTGTGAGGAGGGGGGGGAAGGGGAGGACTCGTGAACCCAGGAGC
>QEPC01010402.1:132964-159540 GCA_003113815.1 Sphenodon punctatus
GGTCACACAGTACTTTCAAAAGGGAACAAGGTTAGCAAGGCAAGGTACAGGGATTCCAGACACAAACACCCCACTTCAACAAATACTCTCAGACTTAGCTTTCACCAAGAAGATCAAGGGGCCAGCTTCTCTCAGCGATTACCGGCGGGGCTCTGCTGCCCCGCCAGCCTCTTTATGTGTTTCCTGGCTAACCCAGGTGGAAGCCCTTACAATCAGCTGGAGGCCCCGCCTCCCCCCCACCGAGTGCTCTTTGCTGCCAGGCGTGCGCTGCGTCGGGGCGGGGCCGGAACCGTCAGCTGGGAGGTATCTATGCTGCCAGGGGGGTTGGTTTGTGGTGCAGCTTGTGGCATGCTCCGCTGTTGTGGGGCCGGGGCCAGGCAAGTTCGTGGGAGGGACCTGTGCTTTGCTGGGGGGGTGGCCCTTCCCCCTGTTCCTTCCCAACCTCCTTTGTCTCTCCTGAGCCCCCCGCTGCCAGATCCCCCCACGGCGGTGCGCCGTGACACTGATACTAGAAGGTCTTTCCATAGCGATTAGACAAGAAAATAAGATTAAGGGTATAACAATAGGAAAAACACATCATAAACTAGCACTTTATGCAATGATATGCTTCTGTTTATCAGTGAGCCCCAGAATTCCCTCCCAGTATTAATCAGCCTGATAGAAGAATTCAGGAATATATCAGGATATCAAATCAATTTTGAGAAATCTCACGCATTTTATTTAGAGGAAAAAGGATATCCGACCAAATGGTCAGAGAAAAAAATCCCATTTCAAATACAGGAAGAGAAAATTAAATATCTAGGGATTAACTTAACCAAAAATCTTTAAAATCTATATCTCAGTAATTTTCCAGAAACATTGAGTAAAGTATCTAAGGAAATAGAAGAGTGGAAAAACTTAGCCTGCAGCTGGCTTGGGAAGGTTAATTTATTTAAAATGGTGGCATTACCAAAACTGCTGTATCCATAGAATTGCCTGAATCCCTATTTAGAGACATAGATTAAATTAATGTCCAAGGTGATTTGGACCAATAAAAGACCTAGAATAAAAAAAGAAACACTGTTCAGAACTAGAGAAGCGGGAGGACTAAATCTAACAGACTTTAGACTGTACGACAAGGCGGCCGTCTTAAGTGCCCTACAACCATAGTACCATCAATCAGAACATCAGGAATGGGTACAGTTAGAAGCACATATGTTAGGTATAGATACCTTTTAGCAATACCTGGTGGATGAAGGACAGATAGAAGGGAAAAGGTGGAAGGAGCACCCCTTTGCAGGGATAGCCTGGAAATATTGGCAACAAGTAGTAAAGAAAACCAATAGCAAAAGGGGCAAGTCTCCTTACAACCCGATTAATTTATTGGAGTTCAGGGAGCAAACTCAGAACAGCATTATATCGAAAACAGTACAAGAGAGTGGGGCAACTATTTGATGAAGGTGAGATGCTCTCCAAAGACAAATTAGAACAGTTAATGCAAGAAAGAATTGATCCCTTTCAGTTTGCTCAGTTAAGAAATGCCTTACATGACAAGGGGTAGCAGATGAATATGGGTGAGCACCGCTTAACATCGAGAGAGTTTTATTTGAAAGAGACAACAATAGAGGCAGGTTAGGGCGAATATACAAAGCATTAAAGGCATTGTGGTATAAAAAGAACTATGACTTTATAAAGGCCTGGGAAACAAAAATGGGGAATAAATTCACTGAACAACAAGAAAGAGAAGTAATAGGACACTATAACAGCTGCGCAGCTTCTTTGGAAGCCAGGGAAACTCAAGTAAAACTGACCTTACACAAAGCCAATTTAAACATATAGATAAAACAAGTTCGGGGAAATGCTGGAGGGGATGCGGGGAAGAAGGTACCCCACTGCATTGCTGGTGGGCTTGTGAAAAGGTTCAAGAATTGTAGAGGACAGTATGGTCAAATATGGAAGATATGGCAGGATTTATAATTCCATTCCACCCTGAAACTGCGTTATTGGGGGTATACCCCAACTGTGTGGTGATTAACAAAATAAAACCCCAATGTGTAATATTTTTTCTGGTGACAATCAACATCATTGCGAGGAATTGGAAAACAGACAAAACTATCAAAGAAGGGGAGTGGTTAAACAGACTATGGTTTATCTTCTCAATGGAACGATTGCTAGCCAAACTGCACAACAAGATCGACAAATTACACAGCAGATGGAGACAATATCTACAACAGATGCAGGAGATGAAAGAGCGTACATGTTCAATTTTTACATCTGAATAAGAAAAGATGTCTGCCCAAGGGAAGAACACAGAAAGAGCGTAATTAAACTATGGGGATGACCTGATAAGTTCGAGTAGCACTCAGACTGATTAGCAGCTGAGTGAAGTTTATCCTAATGTTGATTAGGAAGGTTAAATAATAGGAAAAACAACCTATTAAACAAAGCAATATATGTATAAATTGGTAAAATGAAAGAGGCTATGTTAAGACACTATGTAACAGGGATGTGATGGATTGTTATTGCTTTCCGTTGAAAAATCAATTAAAATATCTTTTAAAAAAAAGAAAATACATGTTCCATATTGAAACCCCTCCCAGAGAAGCCAGGAATCCTGGCTCCCAACCGCCCTGCTCTAATCATTAGCCCCCCACGTCCCTCTTACAGAAGCAAGGAGTCTAGCCCCATGCTCTAACGCACTAACTTACACTCCCCTCCAAGAGAACCCCTCCGCGCTTAGTCCCATAGACCCCCCTTCCCTCCCAGAGAACCAAGGAGTCCTGGCTCTCAGTACCCCTCCACTCTACTGCTCTAGCCCCACTCCTTTCCCAGAGAACCCAGGAGTCCTGGTTCCCACCCACCCCTTTCTACTGCTCAAACCCAATAGACCCCACTCCCCTCTCAGAGAACCCAGAAGTCTTGACTCCCAGCCCCCCTTTTCTAACCTAGTAGCCCCCACTCCCCTCCCAGAGAACCCAGAAGTCCTGGCTCCAAGCCCCTCTGCTCTAATCTACTAGCTCCCACTTCCCTCTCAGAGAACCCAGGAGACCCAACTCAGTACGACAAGGGCCTGCAGAGAGGTGTTTTTGCTTGCCACCCCCCATACTTTGGAACTCCCTTCACCCGGAGGCAGTGTAAAACCTCATTTTAGCAAAGCATTTAGTAGACAGGGATAGGGGCTGGTGTGGTGAATTTTTAAGAGATGGTACTATACCTTATTGTATTTTCTGTTTTTGTATTACTGCACACTGCCCTGAGCCTCTGGGGAAGGGTGCAGCATACTTTTAAATAAATAAATAAATAAAAGTGCTTCTTTTTTATTAATGGTGGGCTCTCCTTTGCTGGTGATTTTCAAACAGAGGTTGGACAGCCATCTGTCATGGATGCTACAGCTGTGGATTTCTTGCACTGAGCAGGAGGTTGGACTAGTTTACCTCTGAAGTACCATCCAACTCTAAGATTCTATTGTTCTAATATTCTAATTCTATACTTTGTGACAATGATGCCAAGCTGAGAGATATTAAACCATTACTGTAACATTATGAAAGAGGAGATTTTTCTAAATAGGAGCAGCACAGCTCCCCAAGGGCATTGATATGTAAACAGAGGTCTTTCCAAAAGGTGTGAGTGTCTCTAACAGCATCTTTAAGAATGCAAATGAAAGGAAACTGCATACATGAGTGAGCCCACAGGTTCAAGAGAGAAAGAGTCTATGAGCGGGAAGTCTCTGGAGCTTGGGTGACAAAAGTATTGTCCCTTTTGCATGACTGAATCAGCTAGAGAGAGAACTGATTCAGACGGGCTGCAAGTGAGGGAAACTGAGTCACCCAACCCATAAAAGTGGGGTAGTGGACCCCAACCCTGTGACACAAATGACACTCCACTAGCAAGGCTCTCTATCGTCCCTGTGGTAAGTCTTGACCCAGCAGCAAGGACTAATTAATATGATCAAACCGGGGGATGAGGGGAGAGCGAGAGAAAGAGGGAGGAACATTAGTCACAGTCAGTCATGCAGTGTACGGGACCCCACTAAATGAACTCACTTGGATTACTATTGGACTATGGGATAATCTCTTGGATTACTATTGGACTATTGGCAAGGAGTTCTCTCCCCCTGCCCCCCTATCGTCCAGGACAGTGCCATCCACCACCACCCTCCAACACAGGATAGTACTGCCTCCCTATCCCTGAGAACAACACCACAGCAACCTCAAAGCACCATTCCCGTCCTCCAGGAGGATAGTACCACCAATCCTTTTTACCGAGAACATCACCTTCCCTACTGACCACTTGCCCAAGATACTACAATGAGCGAACAGGACCCTAATCATGTTCACCAGTGGAGAGGTTCCACTTCCCATACATACCAGCAGGCATACCCATTTTTTCAGTTTCACCCTGGAAGAATTTTCTGTCCTACAGAAGACATGAGAATTCGTAATGCAGTGAATTGAGTCAATTTCACTCAGGGGAGATTTCTCCATACACATTGTATGGAACATTACAGCCCTAGCAACAGCACCCCTCCCTCTCAGAAGCAATCTCATGATGTTCCACAGCAGTGGCAAATGACATTCCCTCCATTGCTGCCTCTGCTGCTGCCTCAGTCAACCCAACAGAGAGAGAGACAGAGACAGAGAGAGACAGAGAGAATGCTTCCAGGGTGAAACTGACTAGCGGACTACAGCTGGTTCTCCTGGTTGAGAAGAAACTCCCTCAGGTGAAATTGGTAGGTTCAACTATTATCCTCTCCTGGGGGCAGAAAATCACCCCTGGGTAAAACCGACAAGGTGCCATTCTACGTCAGTATGCATGCCCTCTGGTGCTGCCTCACGTACTGGCTGTATATGCCTGTTGGGCTTTCTGAATCTGCCCAAGAACATGGAACTGCTGTATGAGTTCCATATCCAAGGTGGTTTTCAAAAAGCTATCCCAGCCCAGCCTCTACAGCATCGCTCAGCTCTGCCCACCTCATCAGAAGGGATCCAAAATAGGATGTGAACAAGGGATGCTGGTTATGAAAAGGCAGACGAGGGACCTTGGACCTAGTTAGAAACTGAGGAAGCTGGATTCACTCAGCAGCAAAAAGTTCCTAAGATTAACGTTGGACAGACGCAGTGTGTGGGGAGACAGACAGAGAGAAGGAAGGGCAGGCACATTAGACACAGTCGGGCAGGCAGCGGACAGGACGTCAGTAGGAGGGCTCGATCCCAGTGGAATGACTTAATCCAACAGAAAATAATTCCCAGGGTTAAGAGTGGAGGGACGTGTGGGAGAGAGCGAGGATGGGGTGTGTGGGTCTGTTAGTATATTAATCACGGTGGAGGACTTGGAACATTTTCTATTTTTTTGCCCTCTATACGAATCATCCTAGGCAGACTTGGCTAATCCCCTTATGGGGAGAGAGATGTCTCTCCTACAAGAACAAACTAATAGAGTTACTGGCATCCTAGGACGATAAATACATACAGGCGGTTGCCTTTTTTGCTTTGTTAGCCATGAGAATTCGTAATGCAGTGAATTGATGTTGTTAAGCCTGGCTTCTCCTGCTCAGTATCCTACCACGCAGGTGAGTCTTCTCTCTTTTACTCTGGCTCCTCTAATTTTATGTATTAATTACGTATTATTGCTCGATTTGTTCCTTTGTATTTTTTATTTGTATTTGTTATTTTTGACCATGGTGAAAGCTAGTATCTAATAAAATTAATTGAATTGAATTGAATTGAATATTAATCACCGTAGGACAGAAGTGCAGAGGACCAGAGTAAGAGGAATTTCTACTGTTGTAGAGTAGGAGAGAAAAGGCCATAGCTGTAGAATTTTTTTGTTGGTGCTAGCTGTGGAAGGTTCACATCCATTCTTCTTCATGGGCCCCCAATCTTGGAGTCCGCGCGCCATTCTTTACCTACTTAAGGACAAAAATCCTAGCTTACAAGGAGAAGCGCTTGGTGTACTAGAGGTGAGTTGGTGTTGGCCATGGAAGGTTCGCCTCCATTCCTGTGCATGGGGCTCCAATTATGGAGTCGAAGCACCCTTCTTTACCTACTTAAGGACAAAAAACTTACCTTACAAAGAGCTGGTTGAGGCTCTTGCTCAGGAAGGCAGAGATCCTTGGTACTTATCCCTTTTGGTACTGCTGCTGTTGTCAAGTAAGAGAGGGAAAAGCCATACCGTTAGACAAAGCCATTCTCGGCTAGAAGGCTTCTTTGAGAGCAGCGAGGTACAAAGGTGTGTTGGTCTAGAGGTAAGGTCCTTCCATTCTGCTCGCTTGGCATAAAAAAGTCTTTTGTAGGGGTACCCTGGAAGCTGCTTGACAAACAAGGCCTTGGGACCCACTCAACCCTCCCACCCTTCCTTAACTACTTGATGACAAAAATCACAGGCACCTTTTTGAAGCATATCTCAGATAGTGGACTCACTCATGCAAGAGTTCCATGTCCTCGGATAGAGGCAGGGAGCACAACAGGTGTATTCAGCCAGCACCTGCGGCAGCAGCAGAGGGCATGACTGAGATAGAGGTAGAGAGTGGGTAGACACACACCTAGGTCGCATGCCAAAGGGCCCTTTGGAGTGCCCTGGAGTGTGTGCCAAGATAAACAGACATTTAGAAACCAGACTGAGGTCCGGAGGAGAGCGGGGCTGCGAGCGGGAGCTGCTGCCTGTAAGGAACTACTCACCTGTTCCTGAGTTCCCGAGGGGCAGAGCGTGGACACCGGCAGAGAGAAAAGTCAGGGCTGAGCCTGTGGCTGCACTGAGGTCCGGAGGAGAGCGGGGCTGCAAGTGGGAGCTGCTGCCTGTAAGGAGCTACTCACCTGTTCCTGAGTTCCCGAGGGGCGGAGCGTGGACACCGGCAGAGAAAAAAGCCGGAGCTGGGCCTGCGGCTGTGCCACAGGCACGCACCCAGGGTGAGCACATAAGGGTCATGCGCTCAAGGGTGTGCCCTTGAGAGTCGCCCTTGAGTCGTCTGAGAGTCGCCAGGAGGGTATCGCAAAATTGTGTCCATCCCCTCTTGGGGCCTTGGGAGTTATTCTCCACTACAGGTAGTTGTGGGGTATTGGATTGCATTATGGAAAGGAAAAGAGGTCAGGAGATTGGTTCCCTCTCGCTGGGGGAGGAACTACCAGCTAAGGTTATTAGGAACTCTGGGCATGGGGGGGAGGGCGGGGCTTTTGCTTCTAGAAATTGCTTTGCCTGCCTTGCCGACCCAGAGGAGGAGCAAGGCAGCCCGAAGGTTCTATCGTCCCGAGATTCTCTGGACTTGAAGGACACAATATCTGATGATATGAAGGCACCAAGTAAGGACTACCTTATCCGCCAAACCAAGCTAATAGCCTGCACTGTTGAGGCATTGTTTGCGGGCATTACAGATTTGGCTAGTTCTTTAAATAAAGTCAAACTTCAATTATATGAGATTTCCAATAAGCTAGAGGTATGTGCGGACCCTGGGGGGTGGGGGGGAATCTGGAGGAGAGAAAAACTTCAGCTGCTCCAGTTAGGGGAATAGCTAGGATAACCTTTGTTAGGCCACCCTATCAGTCTCCACAGAGAGAGGCCTTTGTTAAGGAGAAGGAGGTGTGCCTCTCAATTCACCCTGAGCCCGATGGTACAGAACATTCCTGGGAAGGAAGGGGAGAGGGGCAGATCCTACGTACCTTGTTGGGTAAAAGAATGAAGCATGGAATTGTGGAAAATATTGTTTGGCTGCCAAGGCAGAAGTTTTTGTTTAGACTTCGAATAAGTTTTACAGCTGCTGTATGGGTGCTAAAGGTTTTCAAGGCTAGGAAGAGGCTGTTGAAGTGAGGTGTCTCTATCAATAGGGTATTGAGTTATGGGAAGAGGGTTAACCCCAATAGGACACAGAGTAATTCTGGGGGATGTATACCCTCATCTCCCAATCTAACGCCACTTGGGACACCTCCCTGGGAGCTTGCTGGCAAAGGCAAATTGGTTAGCCCTGCCAGTATGGAACTAAAGAAACAAAGTAATGCCGGTAATGGCACAGGGAATATAGGAGACCTTATGGAAGTAATGGCAGCCCACCCAGCAGCCCCTCTTGACTTACGTCCCCTTGGAGTCAGTTACCACCCCTAAAGTGGGTTGGAGCATCTTGCAACCATTGTCTCCAGCACGGGACGACCAATCTATGTCTCTGCCCAGAGGGGAGGAGCTTATAGGTATTCCAAACCAAGTTCAGCTAACTGAAAAATTTGCAAGCAAGGTAGGCTCTTTCCTACTCAGCAAGACTGACATGGATGATTCGGCACTTATATGGGCAATGTTTAACAAGTTATCAGTAATTGATCAGGATAGTTTTCTCTCCAGGTTAGGGCATATTAAAAACTATACTCAGGGCTCAGACATTGATTACAAGGGGAGCAATTTAGGGTTTTTTAGTTATCAATATCAACCGGAACACAATTTGGCAAAGTTAACCGCCCAGAGAAGTCTTGAAACCGATGAACAGGGAACGCCAACTAAGGTGGAGGGAGTCAAGGCAGCAGCCTCAATGACCCCGGCTGATTCCAGGAGGGGTGAGGACAGGCAATGGGAGAGCAATAGGGTAATTAGTAATGTTAGTCTACTGACTCCGGAGTTATCCCTGATTGAAGTAGCCGAGCATTCGGCATGAGATGGGGTTGGGGATTCCCCTTCTCTGATGTTAGATCTTAGTGATGCGAGGAACCTGGATAGGGGGTTGTCCGGTGCTGTACTCTCGAAGGGAGTGGGGGGCGGGATTCCCCACCTAGTTTAACGGAACATCGCAGGCTTAATGTTAAAACTACTGGACAATGATTGGATTCAATTCATACAAGGATTTGATATAGCCTGCGTACAGGAAACCTGGATACATAAGGATGAAGTCTTGGGTTTGACTGGCTTTGACATTTTTCTGCATGGAGGACAGAAAGAGGGCACCAAGGGACGGATATCTGGGGGGTTAGCAATCCTTCTCCCTGACTCCGCAAAGCTTGTATTTACCCCATATCCCTCGGGTAGACCTGAATTACAGGTGGGTTTATTGAAACTTGGGTCTCAAATTAAGGACCAACTTCTAGTGGTAAATGTATATATTCCCCCTACCACTTCTAGGTACTATAAACCAGACATCTGGCAGGCTTTAGAGGAAGTCATTGTGGGGTTGTCAGATGATTTCCCCAGGGTGCCGATGCTTATGGTGGGGGAATGGAATGTGCATTTGCACGGAAGAGTTGACAACAGTTCACACCCACCAGAGGGGCTCATGAAGGATTTGCTTCTGAAATATGACTTGCAAATTTTAGATGATGACTCACAAAGTGATGAGGCGAGAGGCCATACATTTATAGGCCCACAAGGGAGCAGTAAAGTGGATTATGTTATAGTTGAGGGAAGCTTCCAAGATCACTTTGGCAAAGTAGAAAGAATTATAAGACCTGAGAGTGATTATGTGGCCTTGGTTTTGCCGCTTATGAAGGTTAGTGCTAATAAGGATCCACAGGTCCTTGAGACCAAAGAAACTTACCTCTGTTGCACTTATAAGTGAGGTCCAGGTAATTTGTGATTCAGGGGAGATGGTGCAATTGATGTCAGATATGCAACAGGCGAATGATCTTCAGATGTCGCTTGACCTATACGAATAAATCCTAAGTATCTTCCAGAGGGGGCTGCTGTATGAGGTTGGGAGGGGCAGCTTGCATTCAGGGAACATATGGCATGACCATGAATGCAGGAGGTCTAAAGCCTTACTTTCTGCAGTAAGGAGGGAGTGGGTCAAGGACCCATCCCCCTCAGGATGGGAGTACTTTAGAGAGCTAAGAATAGCTTACCAGCAATTGTTAAAAAGGAAAAGAGCTGGCTATTATAAAAAAAGATGGGCAAAGATGTGTGTAGACTTTCGCACAGGAAATACTGGTGACTTTTGGATTACACTCAACCAGATCATTAACCCAAAGGGGAAGGGCAGGGGACAGCTGATTTCCCCCAGGGCTTGGGAAGGTTACTTTCAAGACTTATACGCAGATAGGGCTATTTCAACTGCCGATCTTGGAGTAGGTGCCTCCCAAGCATTCCCTCTATGGCAGGCAGGCGATTTTGATGAAACCAAGGTAACTGACTGTATTATGGTCTTGAAGCGGGGAAAGGCAGTAGGTCCAGACTGCATTTCAGCAGAAGTGTTGCAGGCATCACCTAGGTGTTGGTCCCAATTGCTGTCCTCCCTGTTTCTCAAAGTAAGTAATGCATGTGAAATGCCAAGTTCCTGGGCCCAGAGTATTATTGTTCCCCTTTTTAAGAAAGGCAAAGTCAGTGACCTAGCTGCTTATCGTCCAATAAGTCTTTTATCAATTATCGGGAAGGTTTATGCTAGCTTAATACATACACCCCTGGTCAAGTGGGCAGAATCGGAAGCCATTATTCCACGCGAGCAGTTTGGTTTCTGGAAAGGCAAGGCTACCATAGACTGTTGCTTCATTCTTTAACATCTTATATTTAAATATACTAAGGTTAGAAGAGGTAAACTCTATTTAGCCTTTATGGACCTAACTAAGACTTTTGATACTGTGCCGTGGTCTAGGCTATGGGCCAAATTGAAGGCTCAGAGAATGGAAGAGAAACTATTGGTGGCCATAATTCAGCTGTATTCCAACAACGAAGCTCGAGTGAAGTCGAGTTCAGGCCTGAGTAATACTATTTCAATTGGGAGGGGAGTGCGACAAGGCTGTGTCCTGGCACCTCTCCTCTTCAACTTATACCTCTCAGACTTGGTTAGACATATCAGAGCAGCCGATATTCACCCACCAAAAATGGGGAATGTGCAGATTTGTTTAATACAATTTGCAGATGATTTGGTCTTAATATCCCAAACGGAGGGTGGCCTGCGACGGGCTATAAACAAGTTCCAGCATTATTGCGGATTAAATGGTTTAGAGATTAATACGCAAAAATCTAAACTAATGATATTGGGCAAAAGGAAGTACCCACGCAAATGGAAACTGGAAGCTGGGGAGCTGGAGAGTTAATTAATTTAAATACCCAGGGGTCACGTTTAACAGTAGGGGAACATGGAACTCTCACATACAGGCTAGAGTGCTGAAGGGCCAGTGTGCAGCTCAGGCACTAAGTAGGGCCATAAATATCTCTACGGGGGTTTCTATTTCGGAATGTATACAAGTTTATAATTCCAAAGTCCCCCCTTCCGCTGTGTTTGGTCTTGAAGTGATACCTAACCTGAATTTGACTGTCCTAGAGAGGGTCCAAAACCTATTCCTCTGACCGGGCACTCCAGGGGCAGTATTGAGAGCAGAGTTGGGGGTCAACTCTATAGCAACGTATGCTAGGGGCAATTATGTCAGGTATTGGCTCAGGCTACTGACTTGCTGAGAGATGGATCTCTCCCTTCTATTCCAAAGGGAGGAATTAACAAATACAGGCTCAAGAGACTACCCATGGCTGAGGTATCTGTAGAGGATTTTCAGTGCATGTGGATTCTCCTTTATCTATTTTATAGGTAAGAATGTGCTGGTTATTAGATCTGAAATCTGCACAAGGATAAGGGACATGGTGCAACAGGAGGATCTTGGTGCAGTGGCAGAATGGAGGGTAGCCCCCAAGCTGGGGTTGTATAAAAGGGTATTTGGACTGGAACCCTATTTGGATATAATAGCAAATGCCAAACTGCGCAGAGGGTACACACTGTTACGTTTTCAGCTTACTCAACTCACTGTGACGGAAGGCAGGTATAATAAGGTACCATATCTGTCAAGGCGTTGTCCTTGCAGCATGCAGGAGATAGAAACAACGGAGCACTTTATGCTACGATGTCCCTATTATGTCAAATTGAGGTCAGTATGGTTGGTTCCCTTACTGAAGAAGCAAACAGATTTAACTACAGAAGGCTGTTATTTGTTTTTGCTTGGTTTATGTGATAGGGAGGAACTGATGGCTATTGCCATCTACGTAGCCCTGGCTGAGAAAAGGAGGCTGTTAATACAAGCACAATTAAGGGTTATTGGAAAATTGTCTTGAAGGGGATAGGATGTGTGGCAGAGTATTCCCCCTTTAAGATAAATCTTGGATGCAAGTGCTATCAGTTAATATCATCTAATAGAAATAGGTCCAGGCGATTGTTACCTGTTGTCACCTCTCCATATAAAGAGTGTGGCTATGGATGTGGGGAACTAACCGGGTACCCCCGGCGAAGTGTAAGGGGACTGTGGTGGAATTGATAAGTTCCAATGTAGATGTGTTAATGCTATGTATGTATGGGAGTGTTTTATATATTTATTATGTTGAATTGTATTGGTGTTACTGCAATAGCGAGAGCTACGCTACAATAAATAATTAAAATAAAGGTAGAGAGTGGCAACTTGTCGGTTTCACCCAAGGGTTGTTTTCTGCCCCCAGGTGATAGTTGGACCTAGGCAGTTTCGCCTCAGGGAGGATTCCTTCTCAATCAAAAGAACCAACCGTTGTCCCCCTAGTCAGTTTCACAGTGGAAGTGTTCTCTCCCTGTTGGCTCAGACAGAGGTGTCTCTTGGTGGGGTTTGCCTTTGCAGGGTCACACCAAAGAGGATAGCCAGCAATGTTTGGGGGGCATGCCACTAATGCACTGATCAGGGCCACCCATTATTCCATGGTGTGTATTCTTGATGAAGAATCTGCTGCAATACGAGTAACCTTTTGCACCACTGGTCTAGCCTGAATGGTGCTGACTGTTTGCAGCAAACCTCCTTTCTGATACACTGTAATTCCATGGGACATAAAGATTATGAGGTCGTTTTTAATCTGCCTCACTATCTCACTCTCACTCTCCTTCCCACTGGGATATTAATCCTGGAAATTCCTTGCTGCTGAGTGAAGACTTGGCTCGGAGTGATAGAGAGTCCTCTTACTGGGGTCCTGCGCTCTTCCTGTCTAACAGTAATGAATGTCCCTCCCTCTGTCTATTGCTGGCACTTACTGATGTCCCGTGCTTCACAGTTATTAGTGTGCTTGCCTCTCCCCTGCCTCCCCCCCACCCCCCAGTCTATCCAAAATCAATCCTCGGACCTCCTTGCATCTTCCTCAGTTTCTAACTGGGTCCAAGGTCCCTCCAAATCTAAGTCTGGGAACTCTGTGCTGTTGGGTTAAGCCGAGTCACTAGGGTTGGTGGAAGCCAACTGATGTCCCCTGCACTAACTGCCGGACTGTGATTAATGGGCCTGCCTCTATCTCTCCTCCCCCCCGCCCCCACTACCACTTCCTCTGTCCACCGTTAATCCTCAGAACTACAGTCTTGATTGGGAATCTGGCGCAAAACTTATTGAATCACTGGTCTAGTCTAAATAGTACTGGCTGTTTCTTGGCCATGCAACAAACCTCCTTTCTTCGTAATCGACCTCCCTCTGTCTCTCATTCCCACTGGGGCCAATCATGTTATCCCTAGGAACTCCTTGCTGCTGGAACTGCATTACTGACTGTGACTGTAAACGTAAATGTTACATTTTATTGCAGTTTTTGACTTTTGCCAAATATGAACCACATATTAATAAAAATACCCTTTATCATTACAAATCTTATGTAAACAACATAATTAAAAACATAAAACTAAAAACGAGCAATCACAACACAAATACTGCAAATGTCAACACAATCAATAAAAAGGACTACTACAATTAGTCATTTAGTTATAACAAACCTTATGGAAGTAACATTATTGGATACTTGCATCTAATTGCAGCCGCTTGCTGCGCAAATGCTGCATGTTTCGCTACAACCACGCTATCCTTTTGTTGACACAGTCAAATCAATTTTTCTCGTTTTGAAAAGAAAAAAACACTTCTTCAAAAGGGGATAAATAAGCTCCTTTCTAATATCTATAAAATATAAACATTCCATATAAACGTTCTCTACCATATTGTACCGTGTACTGAGATGCCGTGGGCATGAGGGGGCGACTAACGAATGGTATGAAAAAAAAAAATTAACCCACACGGGCAAACCCTATTACTTTTGGGGATATAAAAAATGACCAGCAGTAATAGCAGTTAACATCTGCTCAAAACGCAGCCTTGACAGCTGCACACGACATTGAGGTTTTTAATCCAACAGAAGGTATCTTGCCATTCTGCTATCAGGCATCCATAGATGGTATAAGGGGGAAATCCTACTCCTCCAAACCAATACACAATCTTCCTGCCTGGCACCATCAGATATCTTTTGTAAAGCCTCGTTTATTTCCCTCTCTGAGAAATACCGTAAATTCTTCATGCTTACATAACATAGCCCTATCTTTACCAGTATATCTTTAATTAACCATAGCCAAGGGGTCTGATATAATCTTGCACGCATTTGATCCTCGAAATAGCACATTTTAACAAACCTACTCGGACTCAGCTTCAACATCTGTTACCAGTACCTCAGAGCAACCTTGTTCTTAATGGTTTTAATTTCTTCCACACCAGTTTCTAATCTCAAAAAAGCTGCCGACAATGAATTAGGCAGTCCAAGAACGGACCTCAAAAATTTATTTTGTGGAATCTCCAAGGTATTATCTATTGCATGTTCCCAAATTCCAATGGCATAAGAAATCTGTGAGATCACCTGTGCCTTAAATGTTTTAAGGCAACCACCAACCTAGCACCATGCTTATTATGGAATCTCTTAATCGCAACAGTTGACTGCAAAGTTTTTACCCTAATAGCTATCATATGCTCTTTCCAACCCAAGCTATCAGAGAATACCACCCCTAAATAACAAAAGTGACTGTGACTAATGTGCCTCCCTCTCTCTCACTCTGTCCCCCTCCCCCACTGGTTTGATCATATTAATCCTGGGAAGTCCTTACAGCGGGGTTGAGCCTTGTCACAGCGGTGACAGAGAGCCTTGGTAGAGGAGTGCTACCTGTCTAATGTGCCTGCCTCTCACTCTCTATGTCTCTCCCTCCACACACACACTGGGTTTGTCCAGCATTAAACCTCGGAATTCCTTGCTCCCAAGTGAATCCATCTTCCTCAGTTTCTAACTGGGTCCAAGGTCCCTCTTCTCCTTCTTCATGACCAGCATCCCTTGCTCACATCCTCTTTCAGATCCCTTCTGATCCCCGAGGCCCAGAGCTGAGTGATGCTGTAGAGGCTTAGGAGGGTTACCTTTTCGAAGACTACCTTGGATATGGAACTCACTCGTGCAGCAGTTCCATGCTCCTGGACAGATTCAGAGAGCACCACAGCCAGTATCTGAGGCAGCAGCAAAAGGCATGCATGCTGACGTTGAGGTAGAGAGTGGCACATCATTGGTTTTACCCAGGGACAGTTTCCTGCCCCCAGGAGAGGATGATAGTTGAACCTACCAATTTCACCTGAGAGGGAGTTTCTTCTCAACCAGGAGAACCAGTCGTAGCCCGTTAATCAGTTTCAGTTGGAAGCATGTTCTCTCTCTCTCTCTCTCTCTCTCTCTCTCTCTCTCTCTCTCTCTCTCTGTTGGGTTGGACAAAGGCTATATGGGCACATACAGCCAACAGCTGAGGCAGCAGCAGAGGCAGCAACGGAGGGTCTGTCATTTGCCACTGCTGTGGAACTTCATGAGATTGCCTTGGATTGCCTCGGAGAGAGAGGGGTGCTGTTGTCAGGGCTGTAATGTTCCATAAAGTGTGTATGGAGAAATCTCCCCTGAGTGAAATTGACTCTTACTCTATGGGTGATTTCAGATGTTACATTTTTGGGATTCACCACAGTCAATCTCAGTCAGGGTGGTGGTGAAAGAGCCATGCACGACTGTTCGCTCACATGCAGATGTTCACCACAGTGAAACATGGCCCGGAGTGAATCTAACCATGCTTCGTGAGGTCGGGGCAGGAGAAGGTCCAGAAGCATGGTGAATGGTCACCACGGCAGGGGTGAATGAAAAGTAACTTCTGAAGGGAAGCCACCGACCGCAGTGAATGGAAATGAACACGGGCCATGGTGATGTTATGCAGCGTCACTGCTAGGCAACCAACAACAAGCGGAACACAGAGGGAGATTTAAAGGGCAGGAAGCAGCAGGGGAATGTGGCGGTGTAGAAGATGGAGAGGAGGGAGGAGGACATGGAGCGGAGGATGGAGCGAGAGGGTGAGGAGGTGGTGCAGCAGCAGCAGCAACAGCAGGAGGGGAAACCCAGCCCAGTTGGGGACACCCAGCAGCTCACGGGGCCTCCCCGGAAGAGGGTAAGGGGCACAGCTGGGGGCGGGTGGGTTGGAGAAGGGGACAGGAGGGGCACATGAGGGAGGGAGGGAGGGAGAGAAAACAGTCGAAAGGAGCATAACCAGCAGCCCCCACTGTACCCCCAAACAGACCAGCAAGAGGGCACATGCCCAGGAGGAGGCCGAGGCTGGAAGGAGCCAGGGGCAGGTGGAGGCGGGTGCTGAGGAGGAGGAGGGGCCAGCACCCTGGCGCCGATACCACAGGGGGGGGTCAGGGGGGGCTCCAGGATTCCCATGACCCAATAGCTATCTGGGCGACACCTGAAATGCAGGCTGAGCTGGCAGTAAATGCAAGGAACGAGCAGGTGTTTGCCCAGATAGCCATGGAGATGGGGGAGGCAGGATACGAATGAACACCCACACAGTGCCGGACAAAAATAAAAGAGCTCAAAATGGGCTTCAAGGACATCACTGACAACAACCGGCGCTCAGGGAGGGCGACACGTGCCTCCCCCTACATGGATGGGGAAGCTCCGTGTGAATGACACGATGCATGTGCCCATGGTGAGTGGGAGTGCATGCTCGCCTGCCTAATACGCATCCTCACTCACCCCCCACTTGTCCCCATGCACGGAGCAACTGGGGGAAACGGTGGTTATTCTGTGGGTGTGGATGAGTGGGGGGGGTGAGTGGGGATGCGTGTGCAGCCGTGTGCACGTCCCACCCACACACCGGCACGTCCACGGACCCCCCCCCACCCGTCATAGTCATGTAAAAATGGCCTGTGATGAGCCAGTTGAAGATGAACAGAAGGTTGCTACCTTGTAAACAAGGTTCTTTGAGATGGCTCCCAACATTCTCACAACACCCACCTTTCCAGCCCCGCATGGAATTTTTTTTTTTATATGCCTACAAAGGGTTGGAAGGAACTGTCATTCTGAGGGGGAGAGTGCTTTTTATACTAGAGGAGCTCGAGACCATCATGTGGTCTATTATTTTAATAGGGTGAGCATGCACAACACAGTTGTGAGAATGTTGGGAGCTATCTTGAAGAACCTTCTTTACAAGGTAATAACCTTCTGATCACTCACATGGGGAGGAGTTGTTTGTAAACAAACAGCTTTATGTCCCAGTCCTATCAGTGTGTCCCCACTGCTGCTGCTGCAGGAGCAGCAGCACTACTAGGAGGGAGGGCAGGTGAGGGATGGGAACCAGAGCCATGGAGGGGAGGCAGAAGAACTTATTGGGGGAGAAGCTGACTGCAGCCTGCCACCCAGCCAGGCAAGCGTGGGGCCCCAGCTGGCCACAGGACCATGTGCAGCTGCACACATGGCACATGCCTGGGCTGGCCCAGCCTTGGGGTAAATATATTGAGGCCAATCCTAAGCCCTGAAGTTTCAGCACATGTGCATTTGCAGTTTCTGTGAGGCATAATGTGTCCACAATGGAAGTCCAGGAGGATCCGCGGGGCTTGGGACTGGCCCCACCAAATTTATTTTCACTATTTCTTTAGGAAGGCTGAGCTAACATGCCAATATCCAATTCATCTGAATGAAATTACTTCTAAAATGCCAAGATACATAACTGGTTACCTAGATATGCTTTCTCAAAACAACTGTCTTGCTTCCAGGTACAGCCTCAGCAAGCATGTTTAGAACAATTGCCTAGTGAAACAAATTGGGCTGGAAGGATTAATGGGTACATGGGGTGAGACTGGGGCTATAGAATGATAAGTAGGGATGGGCGAACAGAACAGAGTTTGGAAATTCGGTTCGGTTCGGTTTGAAATTCGAGTTCGGAATTTCGGTTCGGTTTGAAATTTGAGTTCGGTTCGGAAGTTCAGTTCGGTCGACTGAACAGACCAAGTTTGGTCAAATTCCGAACTTCCGAACCAAGTCCGGCCATTCAAAACCAGAGTTTTTGGTGTGTGTTGCCACTAGGGATGGGCGAACAGAATGGAATTCAGATTCGGTTCGGTTCAGTTTGGTTTGAAATTCAAGTTTGGTTTGGAAGTTAGGTTCAGTTGACCGAACAGACCGAGTTCGGTTGCCCATCCCTAATGATAAGCAGTAGTGCTGAAACTCACCTCACTGGTCTCACCGGTTCTTGACGAGAAGGGGGGTATCCCCCGTTTTGCCTCGAGATGAGAAACCCCACCTTCTCACTGAGAACCGTTGAGACTTCAAGAGTCGGGGGGCAATGGGGGCCTTGGAGGTGATCAGGGGACAAGGCAAGCCACCTGAGCATCTCCAGGGCCCATGCAGCCTCCCTGCTGGGTGGGGGAGACAGGGGGAAAGCAGGAAAGGATTAAAGATTTACTTACCTCCCTCCAGAGTCCATGGGGGGGGGGTCCCCAGTCCATGGGGGGTCCCCTCCTGACACCCCACCACCACTACGCATCGCTGTGGGTGAAGGGGGTCGGGTCTCGATGCTCCTTGCCACACTGCTGGGCTTCCCAGCACTACAATTTAAAAAGAGGGGAGGAGAGCTAGAGCATGTGCAGAGCAATGCTCCAGCCCTGGCTGCCCCTTTCAAAGATGGCACCGGCAGGGTCAAGCAGTTGTTCTGCACATGCTCAACCCTGCATGCATCAACTTGGAAAGGGTGCCTGCAGGGCTGAGCATGTGCAGAACAACTGCTTGACCCTACCGGCGCCATCTTTGAAAAGGGTTCCCAGGGCTGGAGCATTGTTCTGCGCATGCTCCAGATCTTTTGTCTTCTTTTTAAACTGCAGCCCCTGGAAGGCTAGCAGTGTGGTAAGGAGTGTTGGGACCCGACACCCCACCCCACCCCACCCTTGCAGCGATGCAGAGTGGCGGGGGTTTGGGAGGGGACACACACACCCATGGACTCTGGGACAGCCCCCCCATGAACTCTGGAGGGAGGTAAGTAAATCTTTAATCCTTTCTTGCTTCCTCCCCTGCAGGTCCTCAGGGGGCTTGCCCCCTGCTCACCTCCACGCACCCCCCCCATTCCCCCTGTGATCATCTGCGAGATTCACGATAGGGGGGCGAGAGCACCCGAGCACTCATCTTGTCTCAAACCTCACAAATTATTGCAAGATTTTTAAAGGGGGCTCATTTCAGCCCTATCAGTGTAACCATTATGCAAAAGGTGTATGGATCCCTGTGAGATTAAAATGCAGAAGCCTCTTAGGTGGCAGTTCTTCCAACTGCTGCACTCCTAAATTTGAAAATGCAGAATGCATTTTCTCCAATCGTAATATATCAACTGCAAGTCCTTGCAGTTGCTGACTTGAAATAGTTTAGGAAAAAGAGAGATTTCTTTATTCTACTGAAACTTTAATCAAACCATACAGCTTGATAGATAAAGCATTATTCATCTGTAAATTATGCCAATTACAGAAATGGCAGCAGTACTAAAAATCCTGTTACCCACCACAAGAAGAGACTATGTGAGTGTTCCAGAACTGGGGCCATAGGGAGCAAGGAGCAGTCCCACTGACATGCCTTGTAGGCCCCCATATAGGCATTGCACCCAACGTCACCACCCCTCATTGCACTCTCCTAGGCCTGGCCAACTGTTTCTCAATCAAACCTTGTTACACCCACCCTGTTTCCATGCCCCAACTGTTATAGTGCCCTATAACAGCTGCTTTCCTGTATCCCATCACCAGCTCCACCCCACTCAGTTCTCCAGAGTCTCTTTCTGCTATGCTCCCCAGCAGTTGCTTCACCCTTTATCTAGGCCTTCTTCCTCTGCATTCCCCACCCTATGTACACTACCCCAGGGATGAGGACTTTTTCCTCCTGGGGGCTACATAGGGGTGTGCATGTCATTTTCGTTATTGCAGTAACAATAATGACATTACTGCAATAATAAAAATGACAATCGAGAATAACGACAATAATGAAAACAACAATGTTGTTATCGTTGTTGTAATTATTAGTGACACAGTTGCGGTTTGTTTTGGATGGAAATGGAGAGGGAAGGAGGAAGCAGACACGCCCTAAAGAGGCGTGAACTCTTGAACTGTGCCTGTGGGTAATTTCAGATGTTACGTGCTCCCGGGTCACCACAGTGGATCCCCAACCATGGCGAGCTGGCTAACCCCCTCCCATGGTCCAGGAAAGCCCTGAACAGATGTGACAGGAGCAGCACCATGGCAAGGAAACAGATAGCCGGACCACGGCCCGGGGCAGCGCAACAGACAGTATGTCGATTCCAGACCATGGTCAGAACACCCAGAAGACACTAGGGATGGGTGAACAGAACCAAGTTCGGAAATTTGGTTCGGTTCAGTTCGGTTCGAAAATCGAGTTCGGTTCGGAAGTTCGATTCGGTCGACCAAACTATTCAAGTTCGATCTGAACTCCGAACTTCTGAAGAGTTCAGAAATTCAAACCCCATTAAACTAAATGGAATATAATCTTATAGGGATGGGCGAACAGAACCGAATTCGGAAATTTGGCTTGTTTCGGTTTGAAAATCGAGTTCGGTTCGGAAGTTCGGTTCGGTCGACCGAACTGGTCAAGTTCGGTCCGAACTCCAAATTTCTGAACCACGTTCACCCATCCCCAGAAGACAAGGTCAACTGAGGGCAAATGAAGCCAAAAGCGCCAAAAGGCAATGCCCACAGAAGAGAAACAGGAAGGGAGGGGGAGGAGGGAGAAGAGCTGCAGAGGTGGCACACACAACAGGCACTGGGAAGCCAAGGACACAGCAGAACACAGAACATGCACACACGCCTGGGCACAAACACACCCAAATGGGAAAGGAAGGAAGGGGGGAGCACACCGTGAAGATCAACACACACAGCTCCATGGACGTGGGGGATCCCCAGACCAAGAAAGCAGGGAGAACCCGGCTGGGAACAGACCAGAACATGGTGAAAGGCACCCAGAACCCCACTGACAGCACAGGGAGCACAGGCCACCCAACAGCATCCTCATGAATGTTGCATCCCTTGTCCCTCACTCAGTTCTCCCTTCCCTGTCTCCCCTCCACCTGCCTTTATCTGTCTCTTATACACATCTAGATGTGTATAAGAGACAGCAGGTACATTGCTGGAGCTATATAAAGCCTATAATAACAATAATAATGTGACTGGGTCCCGATTGGCACAAAGCAGGGTCACAGGGGGAGGGCAACCAAGCCGGGGAAGTCACCAGAGCGGTCTGAGGCAGGTCCAGACGGCAAGGATCCCCCTCGCTGATGCAGAAGCATGACTGGGGATGGATGCAAGCTGGATCCTGTGGGAAGCCCCGGAGGAAGCCAGCAGGTGCTGTCCAGTGGCCCCAAGTCCCGTACAGTCACGGAGGCACCCACAGATCGTGGGGAGTGGGCATGGACACAGGTGTGCGGGTGGCCGGACAAGGGAGGAAGACACCACGGGGAAAGCAGGTAGAGGTCACAGGCAGCAGGAGTAGTAAAGGAGTACACATGGAATACTAATGAAGTGGGCGGGGGTTTAATACATGAATATTCATGAGGTGGGTGGGGCTTAATTTGCATATGCATACCGCCGTGACCGGAAACAGATGTGACGTCACCGGAAAGGGGACTCACATGCCGAGAGATGGAAGTGGCATTGCCGGAAGGGGAAGTGATGTTGTCAGAAGGGGAAGTGACACCCCCGGAAACCCCAAAAATACACTTCTGGGGTATTTGTACCCCGTGACCGGAAGGTCAGAAAGGGGGGTTGTGTGACCCTTCAAACAGCTCCACTCACCCCCCTGGACCAATAGGAAAGGGTTTCATCATCCTAGACCCATGTCCTAAAGAGTTGTCAAAACCAATGGGGCAGTGGATCGTGGGGTATGTCAGATTGGCTGAAGGGGGTTATGTGAGGGTCTACTCCACATTCTAAAAAGGGTATGTTTTAAAAACACATGGTGTGTGTGTGTTGCTGGTTATGTGTTCTTAAAAGACAATTTAAAAAAGCGGAGCATTAGAATATTATATTTTATTTTTCTCAGTTCTTTTTAAAACAGACATGCTGTCTTAAAAGTTAGTTTTAGAAAAAAGCCTCATCCAGTGTAAGAGTTAATCTTATCAGGGTGGGCTTGCAAGTAGCTAATGAGTGTGAGGGGGAGGTGATTTTTTTTTAGACAAGCCTGATCTAGCATTGTTAAGACCCATAACATACTTGACTTTTTTGTCCTGGTGGAAATTCTTAAATGCAAAGAGAACACATTGTCTTTTTTTTAAAATGTAATTTTCTGAAGAAAAAACAATTTTATTTTTGCTTGATTTAACACGTGGACCTTGTAGCACATGCTGTGTTTGGGGAATTGTTTCAGTTGTTACTGTATTAATGTTTTAGTGTATAGGCTGTGGTTTTAAAAAATGAAATAAAATAAAATGTAACACTGTTTTCTTGGTTGTTTTTTTTTATAGAAAACAAGCTTTCGCGTTCATGGTGGAGAAGCCACAGGCAACGAGAAGCTCAACAGCTTCAAACAACAAATACTGGTAAAAAGACTTCCTCCTTAAAATGTAAAATTTGTATTTGTTTTGTAGAAACCACCTCCATGATGTTCTCCATTCTCCCCCCTTTTGCTAGGCCATACGGAAACCTCTGTCCCCCAAGAAAACATCAACGCTGGATTGTACGGTTGTTTCAGGGGGTTTGGTGAGATGCCCTAGCTGTAAGCTGATTCGTAAATCTGCATAAGTAGCTGTTTCTGCAACACAATGTGGGGCTCTTGGTCTTCATCTTTCCTCTCATCACTGCCAGGGCATTCTTCTTCATTTTTGCCAGACTCTGGAGGGCTTTCAAACAATTCCTGGGGAAAAAAAATTAAAAGCCGTAATGAGTTAACAGTTTTTTACGAGGTAATGTTTTGTGATACTCAAAAGCCTTTTAAAGCAGTTGAAAAAACCTTTCTTACCTGTGAATTTTGAGCCAGGACTGTTGAGCTGAGTGGGGCCACACCGTCTTCTATCGCCTCTGAGCACCCCAGAACCTCGGCGGGGCTCAGAAACTCCATCTGGGTTTCTCCGTCAAGGTTAGGCATGCTAAGAAGAACCTTGGCCACAGGGTCACTCTCCCCATCTTCCTCCTCCAAACTGGAATTGTAACGTTTTCTGTATAAACATCTCACTACAGCGGGGGGACTAGTAAACAGCATAGATCTCACTGGGGTTACATTGCTAGAGAATGCCAGTTTTTTATTTCAGGGTTTTTTCCCATCTAAGTGGTAGCGATCGGCTCTCTGCTCTGTAGAGTGCTCAGAAAATGGGGGTCCCCTCTTTCATACCCCTAGGGATGGGTTTATGGGTCCTAAACCATTTCTTATTGGTTGGGGTTGGTGGGGTGAGCGGTTTGAGACCTCACATGACCTCCTTTTGACCAATTCCGACTGTGCACACCCCTGTTCACACCCTAGGTCAGATCAGTCGGGACTGGGTTAGACTAATGAAACCTTCATTGATTGGTTCAGCTCAGGCTCCTGACTTGTTTGAACCCTCACATGACCACCTTTGGCCAATCTGACATAGCCCACGATCCACTGCCCCATTGGTTTTGACAACTCTTCAGGACATGGGTCTAGGATGATGAAACCCATTCCTATTGATCCAGGGGGGTGGGTGGAGCTGTTTGAGGGGTCACACAACCCCCCTTTCTGACCTTCCGGTCATGGGGTACAAGTACCCCAGAAGTGTATTTCTGGGGTTTCTTGGGACGCCACTTCCCCTTCTGACAATGTCACTTCCCCTTCCAGCAATGTCACTTCCATCTCCGGGCATGTAACTCCCCTTTCCGGCAACATCACAGCTGTTTCCGGTCACGTGGGTATGATGTCATGCATATGCAAATTAAGCCCTGCCCACCTCATGAATATTTGTGTGTTAAGCCCCACCCACTTCATTAGTATTCCATGTGTACTACTAGCAGGCAGCAGCCAAAAGGGGGCCAGACACGGAGAGGCACACCACAGACAGCAAAGGCCAGGGGGTGCCCATGGAGAGGGCACAACAACACAGGCGAGGAGAACAGAGGCAAGCAAATCAACCAGAACAACCGCAAGGCCAGAATGGCACGGAGTGATCTGCCAGTGCCCTGAGATGGCAGGGAGGTTCTGGGAGCACATGGTGGGGCTGCCATTCATGACACCAGAGATACATGGGGCCTCACAGTCAGCTGCAGGGGGTCACGAAGGGGGCTGGGACTGGTTGTCCCACCAGATGCATGTAGTGGGGCCACTGAAGCATGCCCCAATGGTATCCCAGCCCTGCCATGTGGTGGGCAATGAAGTAGTAGGCCTGAAATGCATCCAGCCTGGCAAGCCCCACCTGAACATCAGCACGGGACCACACAGCAGCCAGCATGGTCAGCTCCAGTCCGGTGGGCCCCAACAAGGTATAGTCAGCAGCAGGGGGCCATGGCAGGTTCCCACGCTCCAACAGGTGGTAATACACTGCCCCACGCAACTGCTGGTAGCCACGGGTCCCGTGGATGCAGCAGAAGAAGGAAACAGCCAGGGCAGGGTCCCCCTCCTCCAGACAGGTCGTGAACCCGTCCAGGCCACAGACCAAGATGGCTGACACGGTCTCCGCCATGGACCACACCACATGCGAGCACCTCATCTCCGGAATGCGCCCATCAGGAAAGGGACAGAGGCCAAGCACCTCCACATGGAGCCAGCATGCGCTACCGCTTGCCTCATAGACACAGTAGTGAAGGCTGGAGCTCAGACTCACAAAGGCACAAGAGAGGGTGTCCGGGCAGCACAGGAGCAGTTACACGGCCAGGGACTGCCACAGGTCACATAGGGCCATGGTCTCCTAGACGGTCCAGCTATGGGGGGCACCAGGCGATCCAGGGCACGGGAGCCCCAGGGCAACACTGCCGGCCATGGTCCTTTGGGCAGAGGGGCAGAGCAGCAAGGAATGAGGGGCCCCACAATGCCATGTGGTCTGGGGAGGGAAGCAGGGGAGCTCCAAGGACACATGATAAGGCTGCAGGCCGCAACATGGGATGGCTAGCAAGCAATGCGTGGGGAGTGGACCCAGCACAGCTGCAGTAACCGAGCACACAGACTGTCCAGCAAGCACTGATAGCAGGGAGGTGATGACAACAGAATGGGAGCGCAGGTGCACCCAGGGGAGGTGCGCCATCTGTAGGTACACACTGGCAGGCAGGCGAGCCAATCCCCTGCCCCCTTCCTGTTACTATGAAGCACACAATAAAGCTGTTGTAGCTACACCTCATGTTTATTGTCCATACAGTGCCCCCTTGTGCCCTACCCCCTCCCCCCCCTGCCTCGCTCACCCTCTGCTCTCCTCTCCCTTCTATCTTTCTCCATCCCACCACATTCCCCTGCTGCTGTGTGCCCTTTAAATCTCCCTCCCCGGTCTGTGTGTTACGCATTGCCTGGTAATGATGCTGCATGCTGTCGCCACGGCTGGGGATCATTTGTTCTGCTTCCACCTGGTGGTTGGCGTTCAGTTGTTACTTTTGGCAGTTTCCCAGTGGGAATCACTTTCACCATGCTTCTGGGGATGGTCCCGTCCCGGCCTCTGGAAGCATGGTTGACTTTGGCCGCTCCGGGTAATTGACAGTGGTGAACATCCGGATGCCACTGATCAGACGTTCACGGCTCTTTGGTCGCACCACAGGATTGACCGTGTTCACTGTGGTTGATCGTGGTATTGTCACGTCTGAAATTACCCTGTATTGGGAGGGGTGAGCAGCTCAGCAGTGTCTGATGAATGTATCACTGGCCAATGAGAAGTGCAAGCAGGCCCCAGCAGTCTCATAGCACTCTGTGATTGCTCTATGCCTGCTGCCTCCGATAACCAATCAGCAGGCTCTGGTTACAGAGCCTTTATAATGGGAGGGCCATGTTCTTTTTCTCTGTTCTATGAGACCTCTCTGCTTCTCAGGTTGCGTTTTACAGAACTGGTGTTTGCACACAAAAAAATCCTCCCTAGCTCTCATTGTATTACCAGTTCCTTTCCTTCCTCATATACCCTACCTTTTACCTTCTCCTTTCCCTTTCCCTGCCCTTCTCCCCCCTGTACATTATATATAGAGAGATAGGTATAGATTAGATTTCGATATATTATAGACATTTAGATTTAGATAGCTATTAGTTGTGTACATAGATATTATATAGGTATTTAGGCTATTCTGTTCTATTATATATATTAGCATTATAGGATAATAGGATAGGTTAGGTTTAGGTTAGGTTCTGTGTATATATAATTAGGTATATATAATTAGATCATACAGTACTTCTTTGACTGTATGTGCTAGGGGCGGGAAAACCGGTAAATCCAGTATCCGATAATGCCGGTACCGGGCGTACCGGCATTATCGGATTCGACCCGGTAAATCTGGTCTGGGTACCGGATTCCGGGTACCGGATTTTTTTACATTGCAGCCATTTAAAAATGGCTGCAATGTAAAAACTTAAAGCCCCAGCAAAAAAGTTTAAAAAAAACAAACCCTCCCCGAGTCCAGGCTGCGCGGGTGGAAGGGGGGACACCCCCC
>QEPC01010402.1:160879-186389 GCA_003113815.1 Sphenodon punctatus
GCCCCCAAGCACTTGCGTAGCTCCGCCTCTGAAGCAACAGGACACTCGCCAGGCAGCGTCACAGGTCTCTCCCTCCCCGCAATCAGACACCCCCCAGCTTGCAGCTCCAGCCCCACCCCGGCGTAGTGCATGCTTAGCAGCTGAGCACGCTCGGAAGGGGGCGGGGCCTCCACCTGATCACAAGGGCTCCCACCTGGGGTGACCAGGAAGGGTATAAAGAGGCCAGCAGGGCATCAGTTCCCCGCCGGTAATCGCTGAGAGAAGCTGGCCCCTGTTCTTCCTTGTGAAAGCTAAGTCTTTGAGTAGTTATTGAGTGGTGGTGATTGTTGATTGTCTTCCTGTACCTTGCCTTTCTAACCCCTGTTCCCCTTGTGTAAGTTCTGTGTGATTGAGCCTCCTGCACTCCCTTCCCCATAGCCCCTGACTGGTCCGTGGTTTCTGTGATCCCTCCCTGTGTTTCGCTCCCTTTTGATCCTTCCTTCAGGTTGTGTGTACTTCCAGACACCCCCCCCCCTTTACCCTGAACCTTTCCCTTCCCCCTTCCCTTTCCCTTCCCACACCCCGGCTCCTCTCCCTTTGCCCCTCTCCCTTGGCCCCTTCCCCCCGTCTCATGCTGGTTTCCAGGGTTGTGTGTCATGGCGAGTATTTGGCCCCCTCCTATTGCTATCTTTCCCTGTGGCACATTCTCTCCTCCCCAATGATCATATGGGTTGCCTTCTAAACACAGAGGAAAGCCCACCCTACACCGTGAGGGGATTACTGGCACCCCAGCGCGGAGAGACGGCCCCGTGGTTTGCCCCCTTTCCTGGTTTAAGGAAACTCCCTCTTGCCCTGTGCTTTCTCTCCCTCTTCCCCCCCCTTCCTAACAGTGCTGTTGCTGGGAGTGGTGCAGGGGCAACCACCTCTCCTGGGCAGGCTTCTCCTTCTGACAGACAGACACAGACACAGACACAGACACAGACACAGACACAGACACAGACACAGACACAGACACAGACACAGACACACACAAAACTGGGTGGCCTGACTTCACTGTGGGATGGTAGTGTGCTGTGGGAATAAGAGGGGGAATTTAAGTAATAATGGCATGAATTTCCACATAAGGACCTGGCATAGGGCTTTGCTGCCACAAGAGACATCAGAGGGTGTGGCCAGGAGTGGGTTCTCTAGTGCAGCAAGCACAAGCAGTAGCAGACCTTCCTCCTCTGCTCATGGCAAGGGGAAGTAGGGACAGCAGCAGCAGGTCCCATCTCAAACCCCAGAAGCAGCAGCAGCAGCAGCAGCAGGTCACAATGGAGGATTGCGGTTTGGGCAGTTGCGGTGTGGTGGAGTGCGTCATCCGGCGGCGATCAAGATCACCAGGTGGGTGAGGGAGATGATTGCCCTGAATGATCAGCCATTTAGCATTGTTGAGGACCAGGGATTCCACCAGCTGCTGACACTTTTGGCACCCCAGTACCAGCGTCCCTCATGCACCACCTTCAGCAGACAGGTGGTGCCCTTCCTGTACCAGGCAGCTGGGGAGTGCGTGAGGGAGCAACTGACCAGGGCAGGCGGGGCAGTTGTGCATTTTACAACGGACATTTGGAGCAGTCAAAATGCACAATATGCCTACCTGGACCTGACTGCTCACTGGTGGCAGCTGCGGGTGGCAGGAGGGTGAGCAGCAGGTGGAAGGGGCAAGGGGGCAGGGTACAGGTGGGCCCTGCTTCACGCCCAGTTCTTTGATGAGAACCAGAGTGCTGTCAACGTAAGGGGAGCCTTGGACACCATGGTGGAGGGGTGGCTAAGGAAGGAAGCCCCATTCGCCAGGAGGTTCGTGGTAACCAATAATGCTGCAACTATGAAGGTAGCAGTGCATGATGGTAGGTTCCAGCACATCCCCAGTGCTGCCCACACCCCTCATCTAGTAGTAAGGGATGCCCTGGGCCTGGGGGAGAAGGCAGCAGAGAGCAGCAGAAGCCCCCTTACCCTGTTAATCAAGATGGGCAGGAAGATTACAGGGTACTTTAACAGGAGCGTGAAGGGTGGTGACCTCTTGAGGGAGAACCACGTGTAGCTGGGGGCACAGGAGCACTGCCTCATCCAGGATGTCAGTACCAGGTGGAACTCCACCTATAGCATGATGGAGCATCTGGTGGAACAGAGGTGGGTCCTACATGAGGCAGTCTTAGAGGGGGAGATTGGGATGGAAAGGACACAAGGGCGGGAGGAGTGGAAAATGATGGCCTAGGCCATGCACATCCTTAAGCACTTTAAGGATGTGATGGAGAGTTTGAGTGCGGCGATGGCCACTCTGAGCCAGGTAACGCCCCTGGTCCAAAGTCTCATCAGGAGGATGGAAGGCTTCCTGAGGGACCAAGATGGGGGCGAGGGGGCAGCTTGTGCCCGAGATGGTGGCTCTGGTACAAAAGTTAAAGGAGGGGCTAGGCAGTTTGATCATGCTTTATTATTAATTAATTAATTATTATTATTATTATTTATATAGCACCAGCGCTTTACACGGCGCTTTACAGAGAATAAGATAGACACAGTCCCTGCCCAACAGCTTACAATTTAAAGACAGGGGGATGGGAGACAGGGAAGGGGGAACAGAGGGAGAGACAAGGAATGCAACAATCATGAGGATGCGAGAATCAGGTACACTTTCTTGGTTTGGTTACAGTACATTCGGAGTTTGCAGATAACAGGTGGGGGGTAATCCTGGGTGGGGATGGTTAGCAGGAGTTAGGAAGGGCAGAGCAGCAGAGGTGGGTTTTGAGGAGGGATTTGAAGGTACAAGGAGAGGGGGCAAGGTGGATGTGTGCAGGGAGGGAGTTCCAGGTGTGCAGGGCAGTGAGGGAGAAGGGGCGAAGGCGATTGGAGGAGGAGGGGAGGCATGAGAGGGCATGGAAGAGGAGCAGAGTGCTCAAACAGGGGTTCGGAGGGAGATCAGGGCAGAGAGGTGTGGGGGATGAGGTTGTGATCCAGGCTGCTCCAGGGCTAAGCAATTGCATAAATCCTATTATCTTTTTTCAGGTCTAAAGGGGGGTGGTTAGTTACTCCAGCAATTAAAATCTATCAATCCAAACTAGTGCCCCAATTGCTGTATGGGGCCCAGTTTTGGGCACTCCGCAGGGTTCGGGCAGTGGAGTGTATACAAACGCGTTTTCTGAGGGTCCTTTGGGCTACCCCTGGGGGCATATTGAATTGCACCCTATGTATGGAATGTGGCCTGCTGCCACTTCGTGAAAAGATTTGGCGGAGGGCCATATCCTACCGGTTATGACTTTTTTTCAACAAGACTGCCCCCTGGGCGCTATTGGTTCTGGCAGATAAATGTATTAATGCCTGGGTAACCGACGAAGTGGAAATTAATTGGTTGGGATTCTCCTTGGAAGCCTTAGCGTCGTTGGGTTATCAGGGGGCCCGAAGACTTGTGTGTGACAGATTATCTGATGTTTCACTCCAGGAGGCCCGCACGGCAATTGGGGATTGCAGTTCCCTGGGCCATTATCCTTTACTTACTACTGAAGTAGCCCCCCCCCCCATGCCCTATCTGGGGGGAAATCTTCCACCATTGGCCAGAAGACTGTTTCTCCTGGCTAGACTTAATGTTTTCCCCTCTGCCCTTATGGAGGGCAGATACTGGGGTATTTCCCTGGCTAAGCATCTTTGTAGCTGTTCTTTAAACCTAGTGGAGTCTCTGGAACATATTTTATTAAGGTGTCCCTTATATGTGGGGCTGTGGCAGGGACGTAGCTAGGTTGGAATGGGCCCAGGGACAAGAAATGGACTTTGGGCCCCTCCCTCCCCGTCCATCACCATAGACTCCCCTGCCCCTCCCCTCTATCCTCACCTCAATGTCCTTATTGCATAAAACAGTCAACAAACATACTTATTAAATTAAATGTTATTTATTAAATAAAATTACAGAATTTTATGTAAAGAAAACATGTACGCAGCTACTGCAATGGCCTCTTCCTTGCTTTTAGCTCCGCAAAAACATCAATTATTTTTTAAACATCCAGCTTCCTTGCTCTTTCGTTTTCAATTGACAGCAGAGCCAGGCCACTTAGTCTTACCTGGGACATAGAGCTCCTCAGATAGCTCTTAATAATTTTAAGTTTTGAAAAGGATCTTTCAGATGTTGCTACTGTCACAAGTATTGTTAAGAAAAGTAGGCACGCAGTGCAGATATCAGGGAAACTAGAGGATATATCATGGTTCTCAATCAGCAGTACAGCTACTTCCTTTATCGTTGCTTTTTGGAAAATTTCTGATTTCAGACATGATCTGAATGCGAGCAACTGGCCAGGAAGAGAGGGCGACAAGTCATTTTCATATTGTCTGACCAGAATTTCTCCAGCTGCATACAACTCGTCATCAGTTGCTGATGTCAGTGTTGCTGGCTGAAGAGCAGCAAACGTAGAAACCACTTGATTTAGGCCCTTGAAGCGCTGTTTCATCTGTGAAGAGGCTCTGTCCAGTGTAACCAAGAACACATTGACTCTGAATCTTTCTTCCGCAGATGTTAGTCTTTGGTCCTCAGAGAGCTCATCATGAAACCTCTTCACCCTTGGTGCACGTCGCTCTTCAAACTCCTGAGATATTCCCCATGTTTTAGACATTTCAACAGCTGTTTTGTGAAATGAGTCATACTGACCTCTGGACTCTTGCAAATTAGTATGAGCAGTCTGGCGAAGAGTTGCAGCTTTGCTGAGGTCGCTTTGTGGAGACTGTAGCAGCTTTTAAACACAGTTGATTGATTCTAAAATTTTTGTGAGCAGTACAAGAAAGACAAACTGGAACTGCTCCATTTTAACTTTCAGAGCTCTTGCCTCCACAATTTCATCCTTCTTCTTGCTCAGGAGTATCACTTGGGTAAGCACCTTGAGGATATCTGTGAAGCGGTAGCGTAGGGCCACTAGAGAGTCATATCATGATGACCACTTTGTTGGACACAGTCTCTTCAGTGTGATGTTTGACTCGGAGATAAACAAGAACAATGTGTGCCATCGCTTGATGCTGTGTGCAAAGAATGTGTAGAGTTGCTCTACTACTCCAAAGAAATTCTTCACTTCTGGAACATCTGACACAGCATCATTCAAGACTAAATTTAAGTTGTGTGTAGCACAGTGGACATACGTTTCTTTGGGCTGTTGAGCAAGAATTCTAGTTTGCACACCACACCCAACACACCACTCATTGTTGCAGCTCCATCGTAAACTTGGCCTCGCAGTTTTGCAATGTCTAGTCCGTTACATTCAATGCTGCTTAAAATAGTATGTGTCAAACCAGCTGCTGATTGGTTTTGCACTCCAACAAAGCCCAAGAAAGACTTGTATATTTTTATGTGAATTGGCATTCCTTGTTCATCTGTCTTGACACACAGTGGATCACCTGGCTGAGCTGATCCTTCTTCCCAATATCTTGGGTGGTATCCATGATCACAGAAAAAAATGGAGCTTTGTTGGCATCATTTATTATTCCGTCCCTGACATGCTTCAAGAGTATGCCAATGAGTTCATTTTGCACATCAGGACTCAGGTACTTTATTGTTCCTTCTGGCATACTTAGCAACTTGTCCAGTACCAGATCGTATTTTGCAACAAGTGACACAATTGAATGAAAATTCCCACAGTTTCCACTTAAGCTTGCATGCTCCCTGTGACCTCTAAATGGCAGGTTGGACAAAGCCAGGGTCAGTGTGACATTGATAATTCTATCAAACACTTGACTCCAAAAAATTGACTCTATCCTAATAGCATCTTCTAGATCCTTTGTCACTGTTTTGTTCAAACGCCACTGCTGAAGAACCATGCTACACTGTACATGGGCAACCAAGACTTCATGCAACTCTATTTTATTTTTCAGATGACGCCAGTCACGAATTCTTGTGACCCAAGTCCCCTCTCTGTCCTTAATCGAAAAAAAAAAACATGCCTGGCAGTAGACATGGTCTGATGTTGGGGAATAGCAGAGCCACCGTCTTTGAAGTTTCACACCAGCTTTGTTTACTATTGTGTACTACGATTCAGAAAAACTTCTCGGGTTGCTGGAGTCTCGTGGAAATGGCCCTGATGGCTGGCATGGCCAATTTGAGATGATGAACTGCTTATCTTGAGTACTAAGGGGTTCACTGAAGTGTGCTTTGTCAGTTGGATATTTTTGAGAGTCCAAACTGTCTTCAGGCACACTAATCTCACTTACAGTCTCCCCTTCACTGTCTCTTATTTCACTCTCTCCACTTTTGGTAACAGTAACAGTCATAACATCCGGTGCTTCCCTCTCTTCATCACCTTGTTCATTGTCACTGTCTTGGACTCCTTTTGACTCTTTTCTCACATCTTCCTCTCCAGAAGCATGGCAGATGTCACTCGCCATTGAAGGTCCTGCACTGTGACCCTCCTCCTCCTCCTTGGAAGTGTCCACAGTGGCCTTCCTTAAGAAAGATGTAATCTTTTTCTCCCCCCTCCTTGGCTAAATTTCGCTTGGCTGTACCGCTGCGATGTTTCTGCATAGGCCGATTGCCACCACTTCCACTTGGAGCCGACATTTTATCCGTGAACAGCTTGCTGTAAGGAAGAAAGTAAAGTCGGTAGTACACCTATTTATATAGCAATATACACAGTGGTGCTGTACAACAACCACTATAAACATGCAGACAAGCCCCTTCTCAGAGGCTTGAAGCACAAAGAGTGAGGGGGAGAGGGCAGACCTGACAAACCCTATGGCTACACTAGCTTCAAATCAACGCATTTCCCTGCAATGACATGCTCTTGACTAGGAGACCTATCTAGGTCGCAGAAGCACCCTGTAAGAATCAAGATAGACAATTGGATCACACAGTGCTAGGAAGGGGGGACACTGATTCTCCAGACAGTCCCTGTGCTGCTTCTGCTGTTGCAGGAGTAGTGACAGAACCAACCCAGGGAAGCAGCAGCCCAAATGGCAAAAAAAACCAACAACATAATACTGGGCAGAGAAGCAGATTATCTGAATCTCACTACAGCTACAGCTGCAATAGCAAGTACACATTTGACTCCACCCTATGGGAGGTTCTCAGCCACCATAATCTGCCCTTTCAAGAACCCCAATTTGTGCACGGCTGCCTCGCCTCTGCCATCTCCAGCTTAAAAACCATTGATGATGCATCATGGTATTAAAAACCAAGTATCGGTTCGTGTCACGAGGACATACTGGGATACAGGTAGACTACAGGTCTAGCAAGTATGTAAAGATAAAGGTTAAACATGTATGTAATGTGAAAGCTGAGAACAGAAACCTCACTTCATGCAATGGAGAAACACACAGTCAAACCGAATGTGGATTCAGAAAAGCCTCACACCTCTCCAGATGCTGCCCAGAGACAATTGAATTGAAAATGCAGTCGGCCATTGCGGATGTGACCCAAACCACGGAGACCAAGGCGAGAAACTCACTAAGACAAAGAGACCACGAATTTAAGAGAGACAAGACAAGAACCTCCAACTCCTGCAGGATGGCTCCAAAAAGTCAGGAGGCCCAGAGACTACAAAGACTCTCTCTCACTACTAAGCTCTGGTCCCATCAAGGACCTTAGCACAAAAGCACAGAGTCCAAAAATGCAAAGGGATATGCACTCCTCTTCCAGTCACTGGATAAACCAGACTGCAGCTTGGTCATACGGCCCCGCCCCTGAAGTCGTTACCTGGGTAAGGGGAGGGCCAAGCAGAGTGGCAGCAGCTTCCTTCAATCCCAGAAGCCCCAGACCTCCCAGCACCAAACACGAAGCCGGCAGCACGGCCACAGGGCCCTGCCCTTGCAGTTGTTACCTAGGGAAGGGGAGGGACAAGGAGAGTGGCAGCAGCTTCCTTCAATCTCCACAACCCCAGTTCTCCCAGTACCAAACCCACAGCCTGCAGCTTTGCCACAGGGCCCCACCCCTAGAGTTGTTACCTGGGGAAGGGGAGGGACAAGCAGACTGGCAGCAACTTCCTTCAGTCACCACAGCCCCAGTCCTCCCATCACCAAACAAACAGCCTGTAGCTTGGCCTTTGGAGTTGTTACCTACAGAAAGGGAGAGACAAGCAGAGTGGCAGCAGCTTCCTTCAATCCCAGTACTCCCAGCACCAAACACACAGCCTGCAGTTTGGCCACAGTCCTCCTCATTTGGAGTCGTTACCTAGGGAAGGGGAGGGACAAGCAGAGTGGCAGCAGCTTCATTCAATCCCAGGAGCCCCAGTCCTCCCAGCACCAAACACGCAGCCTGCAGCTTGACCAATAGGCACCGCCCTCGGAGTTGTTACCTGGGGAAGTGGCGTGACAAGGAGAGTGGCAGAAGCTTCATACAATCCCAGCAGCACCAGTCCTCCCAGCACCAAACACGCAGCTGGCAGCTTGGCCACAAGACCCCACCCTTGGAAATTTTACCTGGGGAAGGGGAGGGATAAGCAGAGTGGCAGAACCTTCATAGAATCCCAGAAACCCCAGCCCTCCCAGCACCAAAGACGTAGGCTGCAGCTTGGACACAGGGCCCCACCCTTGGAGTTGTTGCCTGGGGAGGGGAGGGATAAGCAAAGTGGCAGCAGCTTCCTTCAATCCCAGCAGCCCCAGTCGACCCAGAACCAAACACACAGCCTGCACCTAGGCCACAGGGCCCGCCCTTGGAGTTGTTACCTGGAGGAGGGGAGGGACAAGAAGAGTGGCAGCATCTTCCTTCAATCCAAGCAGCCCCAGTCCTCTCAGCAGCAAACATGCAGCCAGCAGCATGGCCACAGGGCCGTGCCCTTGCAGTTGTTACCTGGGAAAGGGGAGGGGCAAGCAGAGTGGCAGCAGCTTCCTTCAATCACCAAAGCCCGTCCTCCCAGCACCAAACACACAGCATGAAGCTTGGCCACAGGGCCCCGCCCTTGGAGTTGTTACCTGGGGAAGGGGTGGGAAAAGCAGAGTGGCAGCAACTTCCTTCAGTCACCACAGCCCCAGTCCTCCCAGCACCAAACACACAGCCTGTAGCTTGGCCACAGGTCCCCGCCCTTGGGAAGGGGAGAGACAAGCAGAGTGGCAGCAGCTTCCTTCAATCCCAGAAGCCCCAGTACTCCCATCACCAAACACACAGCCTGCAACTTGCCCACAGGTCCCGGTCTTGGAGTCGTTACCTGAGGAAGTGGAGGGACAAGCAGAGTGGCAGCAGATCCTTCAATCCCAACAGCCCCAGTGCTCCCAGTACTAAACTCACAGCCTGCAGTTTGGCCGATGGGCACTGCCCTCTCGGAGTTGTTACCTGGAGAAGTGTTGGGACAAGGAGAGTGGCAGCAGCTTCATATAATCCCAGCAGCACCCATCCTCCCAGCACCAAACTCCCAGCCGGCAGCTTAGCCATAGTGTCCCACCCTTGGAGTTGTTACCTTGGGAAGGGGAGGGACAAGCAGAGTGGCAGCAGCTTCCTTCAATCCCAGCAGCTTCAGTACTCGCAGCACTAAACATGCAGCCAGCAGCTTGGCCACAGGGCCCTGCCCTTGGAGATTTTACCTGGGGAAGGGAAGGGAGAAGCAGGAGTTTCCTTCAATCCCAGTGGCCACAGGGCCCTGCCCTTGGGGTTGTTTCCTGGGGAAGGGGAGGGACAAACAGAGTGGCAGCAGCTTCCTTCAATCCCAGCAGCCCCAGTCCTCCCAGCAAACACGAAGCCGGCAGCATGGCCACAGGGCCCCGCCCTTGCAGTTACCTGGGGAAGTGGAGGGACAAAGGAGTGGCAGCAGCTTCCTTCAATCTCCACAGCCCCAGTCCTCCCAATACCAAACACACAGCCTGCAGATTTGCCACAGGGCCCCACCCCTAGAGTTGTTACCTGGGGAAGGGGAGGGACAAGCAGAGTGGCAGCAACTTCCTTCAGTCACCAGACTCCCAGTCCTCCCATCACCAAACACACAGTCTGTAGCTTGGCCACAGGGCCCTGCCCTTGGAGTTGTTACCTAGGGAAGGAGAGAGACAAGCAGAGTGGCAGCAACTTCCTTAAATCCCAGCAGCCCCAGTACTCCCAGCACCAAACACGCAGTCTGCAGCTTGGCCAATAGGCACCGCCCTCGGAGTTGTTACCTGGGGAAGGGGCGTGACAAGGCGAGTGGAAGAAGCTTCATACAATCCCAGCAGCACCAGTCCTCCCAGCACCAAACACGCAGCTGGCAGCTTGGCCACAAGACCCCACCCTTGGAGATTTTACCTGGGGAAGGGGAGGGATAAGCAGAGTGGCAGCAACTTCATAGAATCCCAGCAATCCCAGCACCAAAGACGTAGCCTGCAGCTTGGCCACAGGGCCCCACCCTTGGAGTTGTTGCCTGGAGAAGGGGAGTGATAAGCAGAGTGGCAGCAGCTTCCTTCAATCCCAGCAGCCCCAGTCGACCCAGCACCAAACACGCAGCCTGCACCTTGGCAACAGGGTCCCGCCCTTGGAGTTGTTACCTGGGGAAGGGGAGGGACAAGAAGAGTGGCAGCATCTTCCTTCAATCCCAGCAGTCCCAGTCCTCCCAGCAGCAAACACGCAGCCAGAAGCATGGCCACAGGGCCCTGCACTTGCAGTTGTTACCTGGGGAAGAGGAGGGACAAGCAGAGTGGCAGCAGCTTCCTTCAATCACCACAGCCCCAGTCCTCCCAGCACCAAACACACAACCTGCAGCTTGGCCACAGGGTGCCGCCCTTGGAGTTGTTACCTGGGGAAGGGGAGGGACAAGCAGACTGGCAGCAACTTCCTTCAGTCACCAGAGTCTCATATATTAAATTGGCGGAATGCGGGAAAAGACCGCTGGTTTTATACGACAACGGTAACAATCAGCAAATCGGAGAAACACATACATACCGCATCTGCGGATTCTTGTAGCGGAAGAATCGCAGAATCGCAGGGTACCGGGAGGAATTCTGCGAAGCGCAACGTAGGATGCCGACGTTTAGGAATGGAATTACGGTGTGGTAACAGCACATGATCCCTCTGCAACCATCCAGGCCATACACCCTGATCCCTCTGCAAAACCATTCAGGCCATACACCCAGGCCATGCAGTTGTGTTGGTCGGATACATATGTGTGTGTGGCCTGGGTATGTGTGTGTGTGTGTATATATGTGCATATGTATAAGTATGCCTATGCATATGTGTATGCACAGGCATACACATACATATCTTTACTCCTCTGCATATATATCTCATGTATGTGCATTTTTTTGTTTAAGATGAGTCCTTTAGGGCATTGCTACATATCTTTGGGTGAATCCAGACATAACACAAAGCAACAGTTAACCACCCTTGGAGGCTACTTATATATGTGGCAGGGCTGCATAGGGAACCGATACACCAACCCTCCAGCACCTGCATCCACTTTCCTCCTTCTAGAAGCCCTCAAGGGACTGAATCCACCTTCCTCCCTCTGCACCCCTCCATCACCTGCATCCACCTTTCCCTCTTATGCACCCCTCCATCACCTGGATCCACCTTTCCCCCCAGCTGCAAAAATTGCTCACTACTAAGCAATGAATTATTATTATTATTTATTTATTATTTTAAAAAATAACAAAACACATTAACAAAACATTCTAACAAAACCATAATATAATTTTCAAATATACATGTGTAAAAATATAAACTATTTCTTTTTAAAAATTAACTAAAAATTAGGTTTTTGGTGGTGATCAGTTGGGGATCAAAATAACAAAAGGTTCATGAACCCCCTCCTGTATCTCCATGCCGTCCTCATGCCTTTCTGGCTCGAGCCTTCGGAGAATGTGCTGCAGCAGGCCCCTCACCTGTTCCCTCTCCCCCAGCCGTAACGCACGCTCTTCCTCCATCATAGCCACTAGGATATAAAATTGATAGTCACACTTAGAAGCCAACATGACATATATCCTACTGGCAAGGTACAGAGAACACACCTGTCATACTTACCAAGTCGGTCCTAGAGGAAAGCCAGCCCTCTTAGCACCCTCGCTATATTTCCCAGCTGCTCGATGGTATATGCGGCACAGCACCACAGCGCTTCCCCTTTGGAAAAATTAAATTAAAATTAAATCTTTTTCTATATAGGGTGTACCAAAATTTAAATTTAGAATAACTAATCCGCATTGCGTGGGTAAACAAACATTTAAAGTTAATGAAAGGCTACCAGTACCCACCAATCAAAACTAGGCGCTCCATCAGTGCCAGAAGAGTAGCTGTGGGCGTGGTTTCAATCGCTACTGACAACGGCACACGTTGCCCTTTGTTTACATCGCAGAAGCCTTTGCCAAAGGTGATGATGATTCTGTGAAATACATTGTTACTGCTGACAAATTTCAGAGTAGCACAAGAGCAGCAAGGGGAATTTAAAGAGACCGTTCACATGGCCCATGGCTCACCACTTAAGCGATGCTGCCTGAGTGTAACTAGGTAAAACTGTTATTTTTTTATTAATCACTTGTAGGAGCACCATATGGTGCCATCTTTCATAAACTGCAATATAAACATGCAGCATCTCCTGGTGAAATGTGGAAGTATGTAGAGTAGAGTTGTACACGTGAAAATAAACAGCAGCATCCTCTGCTCCCCTCACGTTAGTTTCATGGCAATTGAAAGTAACAGCCCTGTTAATGAAATTATTATTCATGTCAGTGAAAGCGAGTTCACACTGCACAGTCAGTGTCCTCCCTATCAGTCTATTAGGTACCTCCTTCCACCGTCTACCATTTCTACTGTATTTTTCTGTATCCAGAAATTACTATGTATTTTCTATGCTGCTGGTGTATACATGGAAAATACATAGCTGTATGCTATGCAAATACATAGCATACAGTATACAGAAATTACTATGTATTTTCTGTATCCAGAAAAACAGCATAGCTGTTAAGGTTCCCGCTTGTGATACAATTCATAGCTGTTATTCTGTGGGTTCAAATCCCCGTTGTTCTATTTAACTTTTTTTTAAAAAATTAATATATTTTTACATTAGTGTTACTGTTTTGTAATAATACTGCTGTGTTGTGTTGCTCACGGCATACTGTCTATGCCCAAAAATATGCTTTCTTATTACAGTAACCTATAGCAAATCTGGGGGGGTTTCTTCACATATCCGGGGAGAAACTTTAAGCATGCTGCGTCGCTGCTAGGCAACAAGCAACAACGCCATCTGGGGAGGGAGATTTAAACTGGGTGGGCACAGTACAGCACCGGGATGTGTCGTGATGGAGCCAGGCGGGAGGGATAGGAGAGTGGAGGTGGGCAAGAGAGGAATGGAGGAGGAGGAGGTGGAGGCGGGCTCAGCACTGACAGCACCACTGGAGTGGCAGCCTTGTACCCCCGCCTAGGCAGGGTGGCGCAGATCACCTCTCCCACCCCTCTTTGTTGGCTACCAGTTGTGTTGGGTCATATACTCCCTCACCTCATGTGTCGCGTCCCTGGTCTGTGTGTTGAACGCCCTCCTTTGTGTGTTCTGCTAGCTTCAGCCAGGCTAGCACCTGTGCTTTCCGCATCCCACGCCTCGAGTCACTTCTTCTCAATTCATTACAACAATGTTGTGGCCGGCGGCCGGTGGGCTTATCTACTGTCCTTGGAGCTCCCTCATCCCCTCCCGTCCCTCCAGGGCTTCGAGCCACCCATTCATTGCAGTAGTTACAGGCACATTCTGCTGCTGGAGGCCATGGCTGGATGCTGCTCTTCCCCAGGGCTCGCAGGCATATTAGCAACCCATAGCTGGAGCTTCTGCGAGACAATGACCCTGTGTGAACTTTGGCATTCCCCGGCCGTGCAATTGCTTGCCAACTGCCCGGACAGCCGCACAGGTGCCTATGCAAGTCTCAGTTCTGGGCTCCGCTACTTTGGGTCTGAGTTGAGCGCCCTCGACTGCCAGCTGCATGCGGAGACACTGGGCCTCCATCCCTTTCCCGATGGTCGCATTCCAGAGATGATGTGCTCGCATGTGGTGTGGTCCGCAGCAGAGAACATGTCTACTCTGTATGTGTGCAACATGTCTTCCTTCACAGCCTGTCTGGTGGAGGGGGGGCCTTCCCTGGCCGTGTCCTTCTTTGGCTCTGTCCACGGGGCCCGTGGGTACCGGCGGTCACGTGGTGCTGCCTATCACCGCCTGTTGGAGCTGGGTCACCTTCCGTGGCCCCCAGCTAATGACTCTGTCTTGCCAGAGCCCACCACGGTGGAGCTGATGGCGCTGGCTGGTGTGTGCTCTCGATCCGATGTGCAGCTGGGACTTGCAATGCCGGATCCATTTGAGCCTTACTACCTGGTTTCACACTACATGTCTGAACTGGGATACCCTCGGGGCATGCTGAAGTGGCCCCACTACATGCACCTGGCGGGCCACCCAGCCCCTGGCCCGTTCTTGGCCCCCTGCAGCTGGCTGTGCCTGTGAGTCCCCCTGTGCTTTCCGTGCCATCAGTGTGCTCCCGCGGCCCGCCTCGCCCTGTCGCCATGGGTCAATGACACTGCCCGACCCACCTGCTCCATGATCTCCACTCCATTGCTTCCTCCAGTGCTTCCCTATCCCAGATTCCCTACTACAGCTGTGATTCCTCCTGTGCCCGTTCCGAGGTGTGCCCCACCAACCACCCGTGGGTGACTCTGTGACCATGGGTTCTTATCATGTTCCTCCCCGCACCCGGACGAGACTGACAGTTGTGATTTCAAACTTATTTGATTACTGCACTAGGTTTGTTGAACTTGGGAGGGTTTTTTTTTTTTAATTTAATAAATATTAATTTATTTTTAGCTGTTTCAGTCTGTTTTCAAATTTGCAAGACAACCGTACCCTCCCACCCAGCCAAGAGTGTTTTACAAGCAACTAGAATTTTAACTTGCCACCCAAGTTAACTGGCTGGCTGGCTAATAACTGTGTGGCCAGCGCCAGCCAGTTATTAGGAGGGAGGCGAGTTGAGTGGAAGTAGTACCCCGCCCCCCACCCCCAAAAGTTGGAGGAAGGAAACTGGTTCACTACTAGAGCTAGCTAGCTAGCTGCCGCCTATCTCTGGCTAGACAAACATCCTTTCCCCCACCTTCGGGGCACTCATCCTAAAAAGGCTGGCCCAGGCAGGGAGGGAGTAGCCCAGGTCGGATGCATAGTATGTTATCTTAACAACACACCTCTGACTTTGAGAGAGCATAGTCGGCTACCCCCCTTGTTTAGCTGGAATCCAAACACCAGTCCTCTCTTTTAGCCCCCCAAAGGGAGTAACTAAGGATTGAGAACTGATACTGCTCTTCTAAGATGATCAAATGTGTCATTAAAAGCGTTGAAGCTGGGATGGTTTTGAAAGCATTGGGAGTCATTATAAGCATTGAACTTGGGACTCGGGAGGTTTTTTGTTTTTTTTTCAATTCAAATAATAATTTGCTGTGCTGTGACTCCAAACAGTATCCGATTGCCCTGCCCTCACCCACCCTATAGTTAGCTTAGCTAGCCACTGTAGCCAGCCAACCTTCTCAGGGGACTCAGGGGACCGTGCTGTGCTAGTGTGCATCCAGTCCTTGTGAAGTGAACTGACTCCGATAGACCTACCCCATACCCCCACCCACCCGGTATTTAGCGAGCCAGTAGCCACTGACTGTAGCCAAGCTTCCCCTCCCCTCCCAAGCCTGTTTTACAATTTTTTTCCACTCCAACCCCATCCAAAGGGAAGGAGTGTAAGCACATGAAGANTCCCATACTGTTGATTCTGCTTTGGGATCTAAGAAATACCCCAGTTCAAACAACTAAATTTATCTATGAGGGGACAAGAAAGTGCAAAAATGATTCCCTATAATGGAATGCTTGCATTAAAAAGGATGCAATCTTTCTAATCACTTCAGGATCTGAGCTGTTAAGTAGCAATGCCAATAGCACTTGTTCGGATCTGCCCGGGTAAGCCTCTAAAAAGGGCCCCAAAAAATCCTGCCCCACTTTGTCATACAAATGACTTCGAAGGATGATATGGCCCATTGACTCCACCTCCAAGTTGTCAAATGGGCACAGACGGTCCACATACGGAATACCAGATATCCGCCCTTCAAATACAGAGGACGGAAAGGCATTAAATCTTGCTGCACAAATCAACTGTTTGGCCCTTCCAGAAATTAGGGCAGTCAGCTATTCAGCAACCTGCCCCATCTCTGGTATCCAGTCCAGATAATCCTGAATATGTGGGATTGATCTCAATCTGCCAATCTCTGACTGATGCCCCATATCCTCCACACAAGACAAAATCTCCCCTTTAAGGGATGCCGGATGTTAATTCATCTCCTTCAAGGAGCGTTGGATCTCCCGACATTCCTTGTAGAACCAGGGCTGATTGGGCCGGAGGTCCTTTAAGGGTACCACCCCCCACCCCTGGGCCTGCAAATGTGTATGTAATCCAGCTAGGAGCTGAGTGTAATTGTCCAAAACCTCTAAGTCCCCGGCTCGAGGCGAGAAGCCTATCACAAAGAGATGTTACATATGGCTGCAAAATATAAACTTGGAGGGATACGGACAAAGTCTCGTCCCATCGTGGGGCCCGTAGAACCCCAAGATGGTCCAACACCAGTTCCTGCTACCCTCTTGAATACAGCAAGCATTTAGCTCAGAAACTTGGCAAGATAATGTCAAGACCAGAGGGAGATGATCTCCTACCAGCAAGGGACCCACAGAAAAATCTATAATAAGGGGAAGCACTCTTGGGGAGACAAGGATGTAATCGACCACACTGGATCCTTGTGGGCCTATAAAAGTGAATTCTCCTTTTGGATCATTAAAACCTGATCCGTTAAGTGCATAAAGCTCCCTGGCAATAAGTAATTCAGCAAGTCTAATCCCTGCTGAATTGATGACACTATCCTTGGATTTCCTAAGATCTAATTGGTCTCTAGGAGTAAACATTCACCCATCACAATATGGCTCCATGGCCTGCCCGTCTGCACCCATTCTGGCATTGAAATCGCCCATAAGGATTACCAAGCCCTCCGGGTATTTGGAAGACATTTCCCCCAGTAATTGCTCAAGCCTATCCCACATAGACACGTGGAAGGAGCCGGCATTGCAAGGGGGAATATATGCTGTCAAGATTATTAGGGTTCGTGACCCAACCCAAGCCACCAAACCCAACAGCAGCTGGGGCAGTGATAAGTTCTCTAATATCTTAAAGGTAATCTTATGGGATACAAAACATCTCAAACTCCCACATGGGTGCCCCCTCAATTTCCAAAGTACTGCGGGGATAAAATATGGAGCTGCAGACGTGCGATATAAATGTGTGTGTGGGGCCTGGGAGTATGTCTGACTGTGTATATGTGCATATGAGCCTTGAGGCATACATACACATACATATCTTTATTCCTCTGCATGCATATATATACACACACATGCACACACACACATACATATATATATATATATAAAATGTATGTTCATGTATATATAGCTGCTTGTATAGATGTGTATATATACAAATATGTGTACATATATGCATGTATAGATGTGTACATATGTATACAAATGTGTACATATATGCATGTATAGATGTGTATACACACACACGTGTGTGTGTGTGTGTGTGCATACACATATTTGTACTGATGGATGTATTGGCAAAAGAAAAGTGAAAAATATTTTTATTCATTAACAAGTAATTTTTATCTTCACAACCAGGTATAAAACTAAACAAGACATATATACTAATACAAAATGGACTAAAAATAAATAGTACTATATAAAGCAATTATTGTTTTTAAAAGCTGTTTAAAACTTGTCAAAAAATATAAAATTGTAACAAAATAAATATAACTTTTTTTCTCAACTTTTCTCAAATAAATATCAGCTTTTAAAAATATTTTTCAATTTTACATTTTAAAAAAAAAAGAGTTCTCATCTCTCCCACTTTCCTCTTTAATCAGGGATCAAAATTATGAAGGGCTCCTGCTCGACCACGGGCGCATCCCATCGGGGGTGGTGTTGATTGTTCCTTGCTGTGATGATAATACAGCCTCGTGATTTGTTGATGTGGATGCCACAGGCGAACATGCCAGCGTAGAGTTTTTGGTCATGGTAAGAGCCACTGATGTTGGAGTGCTGGCGTTGTTTGATGTTGTGGTGTGGTTGGAGCTCGGAGTCGTCGATAGACATTTCGATGAAGCTTTGTTGAAAATCGGGACTATGTTAGTACGCGTACTATATTGCAAGGGCAAATGTACTTCCCGTTCGACATTTAAGGGGTTTTGATCAGCCCGTAGCCTTTTACGCAGTTGGCTGGAGGCTGAGGATTGTGCATTATGGATCATTGTGCATTATGGATTGTACAATGGATCATCAAGATCGTAGTCGTCGACGTCTTCATTAAATTCCAAATCTTCCGCGGTAACATCAGTATCGTTGTCGTCGCAGTCATGATGCGAAACATTTGCAGCACGCACAGTGGTGTTGTCATGCACGCTCACCCCCAGCTCGCTTTCCAGAGCGCATTCTCCTTCTTCCACATCGACAGCTGAAGTACACAATTGGGTCCGGGTGTTGTCGCTGTGTGCCCTCACTGGCTCCTGCATGCATTTTTGAGACTGCTCGGATGTGCTTTCAAGTTGAAGCTCAAAAACATCAATGTGCNAAAAAATGACTCGGTCAGCCAATACACAGGTCACTTTAAACTCCCAACATGAGTTTTGGTCAAAAAACGTTAAAAGATCAATTTGCCATATAATAAAAACACCAACCAGTGGGACAACACTTGTCCCAAACAGAACATGTTGTCCATGCATGTATGTATTGAGAAGAATGAGCAGTTACTGAGGTACAGAGAGAGACACACACACACAGCACCAGCAGTCAGCATGACAGCATGACAGCACAGCGCAGCAGCGGCATAGTCATCATCATCATTCATACTCCCTTCGCGGAACCGCAATAAACGCTCATGACTGTGTCTCATATATTAAATTGGCAGAACGCGGGAAAAGACCGCTGATTTTATACGACAACAGTAACGATCAGCAAATCGGCGAAACACATACATGCCGCATCTGCGGATTCTTGTAGCGGAAGAATCGCAGAATCGCGGCATACCGGACGGAATTCTGCGAGGCGCAACATGAGATGCTGAGGTTTAGGAATGGAATTGCGGTGCAGTAACAGCTGCTGCCGCATCAGCGCTGGTCCTGGAACAACACCTCAGGGCAGGGCAGGGCTGCCTGTCCATACTGCCTTTGAAAAACCGATTAAAGCAATTTTTCAAATTAGATCCCCACAATCTGAGCTCATGAAGATTAAAATGATGGCAGACCATGGGCTACAGGAATTGTCCCAAAGGCTATTGTGAAGGTACAATCTGAGAAATTCCCCTGCTATAATACTTAATACTTCAATATTTAGGAAATTATTGCTGCATGCTCTCCCTGAAGCCTGCACTAAAGCTATATTGGCTGCAGACCCTGATCCTACAAGGACAGAAGATATTGGGGCTAGGGCTGGTACCATGACATTATGCTGGAAACACCTCTTCCAGTGCAAAAGGCAAGAACTTCTGCTGTGGAATCTGGGCAGAAATATGGGCATTTCTACCCTGGTAATAAATACAGGGGTACGCGGCCAAACTCAAAGGGTCATGGGAAAGGAAAGCAGGACAGAAATGGTCAGCAAGTTCCCCAAGGGGATCACAGCAACCATCCGTATGGAAGGAATTCAGTTAATTCCAAAACTGTGGGTGCTTGCCCACGTTACAGGAGTGGGGGAAACTTACGAGAGAGAAATGTATGGCAGGGAATCTTAAATTTTGCTCTGAACATGGGTGCGGTGGGTAAAAGTGTCATTCGGTGATTCTCTCATTGGTTTTAATCACGGATAACAGGGCTGGATTTAAACATTCTCTCGCCATTGTTCATGCACAGACGAAGAGAGTGTTGGAACGCTTCCCACACACAGAACACGTTGTTCAATATATAGACGACATATTAATTTCATTTCATTTATTCCATTTATATTCCGCCCCTCTCACAAAGTAACTTGAGGTGGCTTACAGTCATAAAAACCACAATTACAATATATACAAATAAATAAATCATATGTATATAAATAACAATAAAACCATACTAAAAATCCGGCTAGTGCATAAAATTTCCAGTCCAACTAACCCATCCTACCCTCCACCCTCCTCGCCAAATGCCTGGTGGAAGAGACAGGTCTTACAATTACATCAGAAGGCAAGAAGATTCAGACTGAGGTGAGCCTCCACCGGGAGGGAATTCCAGAGCAATGGCACAGTCACCACGAACGTCCTCCTGTCGGTCCGAATTCGCCTATAGCGCAGGACTTCCAAGAGGGCACCCCTGGATGACCACAGGGGTCACCCACGGGCCCAGTGGGTGAGGTGATCACTCAGATAGGTAGGGCCAAGGCTGTGAAGGGCTTTAAAAGTCAACACCAGCACCTTGAATTGGGCCTGGAAAACAATAGGCAGCCAGTGCAGCAGTCAGAGCACAGGTTTTACATGCTCCCTGTGGCCTTTTCCAGTGAAGAGACAGGCCACTACATTCTGCACTAGCTGCAGCTTCCAGACCATCACCAAGGGTAGCCCCATGTAGAGTGCATTGCAGTAGTCCAGCCTCGAAGGGACAAATGCATGGATGATAGTGGCAAGATTGGAGTATGAGACGTATGGGAAGAGCCTCTTCACCAGATGTAATTGGCGAAAGGCGCCCCCGGATACAGTCAACACCTGGGAATCCAGGTGCAGCTGCAAATCCAGGAGCACCCCCAGGCTCTGCACAGATGGAACTAAAGGTGGACAGACACCCCCATAAAGGGGGAAAACTCCTCACCCTGATCATTTACCCCATTTACCTCATTTACCCCCATTGTATGCAGAAATAGCAACACCCCTGTATGAACTCCTAAGGTCTCCCAATTGGTATTGGGCAGATGAACAAGCTCAGGCACACCTGCATCTTAAAACGTTTTTGGTTAATGCACCTGTGCTACCTAATTCTGGTGGGAATGCTCCTTTTTATTTGCTTCTTATAGTAGTTCTTGTTAGCATTAGAGAAGTGGTAACTCAGAAATATGGCACTGATTTTTTGCCTCCAGACTTCTCAGCTCTGTGGTACTGAAATTTGGACAGTGTGAGAAGGTAGTTCTCACTGCATATTGATCCATCAGAAAACATAAATATCTAACTGGTGGACAAACTATTTTCATTGTAACACACCATTCTCCTTTGCAGCTACTACTCTCTGGCAAACTAGCTATTAGTCAAGTCAGCAGCACCAGAGTACAGCAGTGGTGTCTTATGCTTCTGTCTGACAATATTAAGCCAATGCAGCTAAAACAACCTGCTAAATGGATACCTGGCATTCTCACTGAAGGAAATCCACACAAATACAAAGCCACTCCAGCTCTCCAGGCCCCACTCCCACTCCCCCGCAGACACTCCAGCTCTCCAGGCCCCACTCTCCACTCCAGACCCCCACCCTGCCTTCTGTAGCAATGAGCTGAGACGTGTCAGGTAGTTTCAACTCAGTGGCAGCTGGTGGGTTTTGAGGTTGGTGGGTCACCAAGGCCGGCGAGCATAGGGGTGGAGCTTAGACTAGGGGGTGAAGCCAGGGCAATGGTAGGCGGAGTCAATGCCTGCCCCAAAAAATAGGTAGAAGTCACACCTCTGAACAAGTGCAGCATATACAGCAATTTCATTTAGGCATCTATATTCACCTCCTGCATCTGCCAGGTTTAAAAGCAGGCAGACAACTTTAAACCTGACTTACAAGCAGTTTTAGCAAAGATCCACAGGACACAAAGCTTTTCCCCAATCTGTGCAGTTTTATTCCCAGGGCCCTATCATTATGCACAGATATATACCAGAAACCAACCAAACTACAATTAGGCACCTTAATTTAGGCAGGTTATATTCACATGTTCAAATGTCAGTTTCAGCAAAGCTGCAGATTAAAAACATTCCCACAAGTTCCCAAAGGCATCCAAAGACCCCCAAAGGCAGCAGCAAAACAAACACTCCACATCATCAAGTGAACAAAACCCATATAAAAACCAGAAAACCACACATAAACCAATCCATTCCCACGAGCCCTCAAAGGCATCCAGAGACCCCCAAAGGCAGCAGCAAAACAAACACTCCACATCATCAAGTGAACAAAACCCACATTCTAACTCCCCCACCATGTCCCCATGTGCCCCCACTCCCCCATGTACCCCCATTCCACCCACCATGTCCCCATGTACCCCCGNTGCCCCCACTCCCCCCACCATGTCCCCGTGTGCCTTCACTTCCCAGTTAACCCCCCCCACTCCCTCACTGTCCCCAAGTCCCCCAGCAAAAAACCCAGTACCTTACCTGATCCTCGCAGACAGCAGGTCCGGACTGTCACCACTGGGAATGCTGCAATGGTTGCCGGTTGGGAGTGAGTCAGCGAGGTCTGAGAGAGCCCACCCACCCGCAAATTTCCCGCGTGACCTTGCGCAGCCATGGTGCAGCCTGGAGAGGCGGCTTCAAAGTCGCCCCTCCAGGCCATTAAAATAGCTGGGCAATGGGTTCCATGAGAACCCATTGCCCAAGCTGACCACACACCCCCAAAACTGTGTGCGCAGTGCGTTCTGTTCGGTCAGTGGCAGTGCCGATCTACCAAAACCTGCGGCTGCGCCTGTGCACACACTCCAGCTGTGGGCAAGTGCAGTTCTTCTGTATTTGAGTCCCTGCATCTCTTCTGAGCATGCACGCCAGCCCAGGAAGGAAAGTCTTTCTCCCCGGCTGGCACGCATGCACAGAAGAGATGTGGGGACTCAAATACAGAAGTGCTGTGAGTGCATCCGGACTGGTGCTGACCCTACAAGCCCCCAGAGCTGGCCCACACGCATTGCATCCGGACTGGTGCTGAGCTGGCTGGGGGCTTGTAGGTCACTGCCCTCAGCGCCAAAGCGAGGGGCCGCCACTGGGTCAACTCACTTAGGCTCTTTATTAGGCCTGCTCCAAATGCTAGCACTCACAGGTGCTGCTTTCTAGCTGCCCGCTTGAACCTAACTGCCAGTCCCACCCCTTCCTGTGACTCCTCCCTGGACCATACCAACTGAGTCCCACTATAACATCTCCCCCTCCCGTTTTTAAAAAAAAAAAAAAAAATCCCCATATTTACACTATATACAGTCTGTATGAAGGGTAACAACCAGAGGTTGCTAGCACATGACTGTTGTTGGAGAACCGTCTTTACCACAGTCTCATTTCAGGACAAACTCCTGCAGGTGCTTTGGGGTTTTCAGGGGTGCCCTGATCTCGATCACCTTTCTTTCACCTCTGTGGACTGCTGGGCCTGTGGATCGGGCTCCCTGAGCTCTGAGACCTCCTCCTTCATCTCTTGCATGGAGCTCTGGTCACTTTCCAAGGTTTACTCTGGTTCATGTGGACTCTCATGCCTGCAGGCTTATCTGTGACCCAAATGTTGTCTCACCGTAAGGTGTCTATGATTTCTTTGTATGGTGCGACCTTCTCGAGTGGTCACTTCATATGATCTGGGTGCTACTGACTTGCTGATGACCTCTTTGGCCATTTGGCTTGGGACCCTTCCAGGGACTGTATCCACATAGGGATGCCATTTCTTAACGTAGGCAGGTCTAGTAGTGGGCTTGTTTCTGCTGTGCCCTTTCTATTTTGATTTGTCGGTTTTCAACTATTTTGAGTTTTAGACGTTCACTGGAGATGGGAAGTAGTGTTTTCATTCTGTGACTTATGAAGGCTTGTGCTAGGCTGCTACTGCACCCTTGTGTAGGTGTATTGCGATGGGCCAAGAAGGCTAGATAGGGGTCTGCCCCCATTGCAACAGTTCTGCTGACTCATCTTTTAGCTGCTTTGACAGTCAATTCTACCTTCCCGTTACTCTGCAAGTAGGCTGGTTAGGACAGGAGGTAATGCGTTCCAACTCCCACTTCTGGGCAAATGTTTGGAATTCTTCTGATGCAAATTGTGGTCCATTGTCACTCATTTTTTATTTATTTATTTATTTGTTTATTTATTTATTTTATTTATTTATAAAAATAATTATCCCTCCCCTCCTGTCCACAGAGCAGCCCAGGGCAGCAAACAGCAAATATAAAAACAATTAAACAATTAAAACAGTTAAAATTCACAAAAATGCAGGGGAAAAAACTCCCACCCCCAACCCCCACCCACCCTACCCCTACCCCTACCCCTCGCCAAAGGCCAGGTCTTACATAAACATCAAAATAACAGGAGACTGGGGGGCAACTGAGTCTCCTCTGGGAGCGAATTCCACAGCACAAAGGCGGCCACCAAAAAAGATCTAACATCGGTGGCCACCCATCTCATCCAGGGAACCTCCAAAAAGGCTCCCACGGACGATCTCAAGGGTTGCATGGGCACATGGGGAGTGAGGCGGTCCTGCAGATAAGTAGGGTCCAGGCCGGGAAGGGCTTTAAAGGTTAAAACCAGCACCTTGAACCTGGCCCGGTGCTTTATAAGCAGCCAGTGCAAAGCCCGGAGCACTGGTGTCATGTGTTCCCTGCGGCCCACCCCCATAAGGAGATGGGTCGCAGCATTTTGCACCAGCTGAAGCCTCCAGACCAACTTCTCAGGCAGCCCCACATACAGCACGTTACAGTAATCCAGCCTTGAGGTGATGAAGGCATGGATGTCGGTGGCACGGTTGGAGTCTGAGAGATACAGCCAAAGCCGCCGGACAAGATGTAACTGCCGAAACACACTTCCTGCCACAGCCACAACCTGAGATTCCAGGCTGAGCCGTGAATCGAGGAGCACACCCAGACTCCACACTTGAGAGACCATGGGAGGGAGAACCCCACAACAAGAGGAGATTCAACCACTCCTAGGCCCCCCAAGACCTCACCCACCAACATCACCTCCATCTTGTCAGGATTCAATTGCAGATGGCTCAACCTCATCCAAGCTCCCACCGCTGACAGGCACTGGGAAAATAAGGAGACTGCGTGACCTGGGTCAGTAGAAAAAGAGAGGTAGAGCTGAGTGTCATCAGCATACTGATGACACTGCATGCCCTGAAACCCTCTCACAATCTCCCCTAACAGTTGCATATAGATGTTAAACAAGAAAGGGGACAGAATGGAACCCTGCGGGACGCCACACATGAGGTTCTGGGGAGAAGACGTACACTCCCTCAAGACCACCTGGTGAGTTCTCTTGGCCAGGAAAGAATGAAACCAGTCCAAGACCGGCCCGCCAATCCCATCACGGTTCCGCAGGCGAGTCACCAACACCTCATGATCCACTGTGTTGAATGCAGACAAAAGGTCTTGCAGGACCAAGAAGGTCTGACGACCCTGGTCCAATGCCATACAGAGATCGTCAACCAAGGCCACCAATGTCGTCTCCACACCATACCCAGGCCGAAACCCAAACTGGGAGGGATCAAGGAAACCAGTGCGGTCCAGATGTTCCTGGAGCTGCCGTGTCACAGCCCGCTCAATAACCTTCCCTAAAAAAGGGAGGTTAGAGACCGGCCGATAACTGGCACAAGCATCAGTGTCAAGAAATGGTTTCTTGAGCAGGGGCCTAACCACAGCGATGGAAATGGGGGGGGGGGGGGGGG
>QEPC01010402.1:188918-199658 GCA_003113815.1 Sphenodon punctatus
TCAAGTCTGGTGTATTCTGGTGTTTTTGTGCAAAATGCTGAACCAGAGGTTCCTTGAGAATATTACGCCTGATGTTGCCAATATGTTCTAGGATCCTGATTTTAACTTTTCTGGAAGTGTAACCTACATACATAAGGTTGCAGGAGCATATGATGAGATAAATGACTGATTTCGTATAGCAGACAGAAAAGTGTTCCATGACAAACTTCTACCCAGTATTTGGATGGACAAATTCTTTTGTTTGAAGACTGTACTGGCATGCCCCACATTTTCCACATTTAAAATGGCCTTTGGGTGGAAGGGCTCCTGGCAGGGTTCTGGGTTTGGATGGATAAATTTGGTCTCCTGGGTTTGGATGGACACCACACGGGGCCTCCCAGAGCAACACAGCCAGATGATAATCATCCGGCTGCATCGCTCTAGGAGGCCTCATTGGGAGGGGCCAGGAAGTAGCTAAGAGGAGCTGCATGGAGAGCGCGTTGACTGAAGCAGATGCTGCCGTCGCCACTGTCACAGGTCAGTTAATTTACCAAGCTGTGAAGCGGGGGGAGGCAAGCTCTGGCAGCAACTCCCACCTGATGCAGCCTGGGGCAGGGGAGGGTTGTGGGGGAGCCAGCCCTCTGCTGCATCTGGGAGGCTGGGGTGCCCAGTGTGGTGAGGCATAGAACTGGACCCTGAGCCACCCAAATTCCCATGGAATTTTTTTTTAAATCGAGAATCAAGGTCCTGCTCTTAACCATGTCTCTTTAACAGTTCATACCATGGAGCTGAGATCACGCACTCTAAGCAACCAGCTCAGTTTGACTGAAGAAATAGCAATGGCTGATAGGATCCCCAAACAGCCTAAATTCCCTATGCTGATTCAACCTAAACTCTCCCTTTTTTATCCTCCAGCTGACAGAATGGAAGAGGCAGAAATTTTAATTCTGACTGCCTCTAGTCCCTGTTTCATAGCTCTCCTTCATAACGTATTGCATACAGAGAAGGATTCTGGGTGGCATCTTAAACTGAGGAATATAGAGGCTCTTTGAACTTCTTTAAATCAAACATTTGAGGACTTTGGTATCAGGTATGATTTGGATCTTGATACCAAATTCAAGGAAATGGAGGAGAAACTAGAGTATTTCAACGAACTTTTATTCTCCATGAAAGTATTGGTTGGTGAGCTCTGGCTTGAATTCAATGAGCTGACTAAATCTAAAAAGGTAGAATTTCCTACTGTTACTAAACTCGATGCAGCCATGCAAACGCATCCGACAATACCTAGTGGGAGTCAGCAAGAAAATCATGAGATTATAACCATCGATCCCCCTTCTTTCTTGCTTCCAGCTTCCCTGTGGGCTAATGCCTTTAGGGTTAGCCAATAGATCAGTCGTCTCTGCCTGTTTCACCTAGCAGAGATCCCCATGAGAAGCCTCTAGGAATTCATAAGAAGTTGCAGCCATCCACAGGAACTATTGTGAGGGGTAATATGCATAAGACAAACTGCCATGGATCTCGGGTCCCTGCAGGCTTTAAGATTTGGCCACAGGAGACCAACGAGCGTTGGGCGATGGCCATTATCTGCCATTTCAATAAGAAAAAGAGGTTCCCCTTTCTCCAACAGAAAGTATTAGACTAATGTAAATTAGTCGAGTTTTTCCACTCAGTGATAGGTGTGGCTTTTCGTCTATCTGACTTAGTGAACTGTAAGCCTCTTATGGACAGGGACTGTTTCCAGAGGTGGGAATTAGAATTCAACCAAATTACAATTGCATCTGATCTGTGGGCTGTGCGGAAAAGGCTTAAGGCCACTGACATTTACATTCAGTAAATTGAAAATACTCTGGCTAGGGCTATTTGTGGCAGTTTCCACAGTCAGGATTGTGTTCTTTCCCCTCCTCTTTGCCATGCAATTATTGCTTCCCAGCCTCCTATTAGTCCTTTGCCTTCCAATAGGTAATAGGAAATAATGGATACCACGGGCTCTATAGATTCCTCATCTTCAGAGGAAGTCAATAGTCATGAAGAATTGTTAATTGACTATTCATTAATTTCGGAGCAAACTCTAGAGGAGGTGAAGGAATGGCTGGTACAACCCCTAGGCGAAGATGATGACTCCTTGGAGCACTCTTCCCCGAACTAAACTGTTATCTATAGGGATTCACCTGATGTGGGAACTGAATATCAAGAATTGCCCAGAAATTTTGGGGGAAGTGCTCAGCTTGTCCCGGCCTCTATGGCCAAATCTAACCCACCTTCAATAACAAATTTTCCATCGGTCTGACTACCTCAAGCACAGGCTATTAGTTGTTTGTTGTGGAACTTGGAGGGTCTCAAGACTAAATTAGCAGATATAGCTTGGGTGGAGTTTCTGCAACGTTTTGAAATCATCTGTTTATAGGAGACCTAGATATATAAAGCTGAAGGGGATGCTTTGCGAATCCCAAGTTTTCAGATCTTTTCAGTCCCAGGAAGAAAGGAAGGGAAGAAAGGTCACCTGTCTGGTGGAGTGGCGATGCTTATCTCAACTAAATTAAAAGCAGACTATAAGGTGATCCCGGTTAATTTGCCAAACTGTCTAGTGGTAGAATTCAAAGGATCAGGGATGGGGAATTATCTCATACTTAATATTTACATCCCCCCAGATTCCTCACATTATTATTCAGTCACCATATGGGATCAGTTAGAGATGCTGATCGAGATGCTTTGCCAGGCCTATTCTAAGATAGGTTAATAGTAGTAGGGGACTTCAATGCGAGATTAGGCTCGCAAGATCCAGCTACTATGGATGACCATTTACAGTCATCCTTAAAGATCCCTTTACGCTTCTCAGAAGACCCAAATAAAAATAAGAACGGAGCCAAATTGTTGCAACTGTTAGCAAACTCAGGTTTAACTGTTGTCAATGGGAGAACTTCCTCTGACCCTTATGTCACCTATTAATCTATCTTGGGATCCAGTGTCATTGATTATTTTCTGATATCCCCAGAAAATTTTGATGCTGTAATGGATTTCAAGGTGCTGCAGATTGAGAGTGGCCATCTTCCCCTCCATATCATGTTGGCTCCTCCTCTCATTTCCCTTCAGGCCCGGCCCGGTGGCCAGATCTCATCTTATTTGAGGTTGCCCGTTAAGTGAGACTTTCAGGTCTCCCTTAAAGTCTCCCATTTGCTCAATTCAAGTAGTTTGCTAGCTCTTCGAGATGCAATTCTTAAAGCATCTAACCCCTCTTATGTTTTCAGCTTATTCACCTCCATAATTGATTTAATAATACCACTCATCACTAGGCAAGGCTCCCCCCGGACTTCCATGGGGAAAAGGTCAAACAACAACTGGTATGACTAAGGGTGAGAACAGACATGATGCTAACCACCCTTTAACCACCCTTGGTGGTTATTTATGCATGTTACAGGGCTGTATAGGAAACCAATACAGCCCTGAAACATGCATAAATGACCACCAAGGGTGGTTAAAGGGTGGTTAGCGTCATGTCTGTTTTCACCCTATGATTGCAGACAAGTCAAGACTAAGAGCCAATTGATTAAACTCAGGAAAAACTGGAGCAGGTACCATTTGAGAGAGGACTGGGAACTATTTATTTCAAAAAGAAGGGCATACCAGAAATTGCTAAGAACTAAAAGAACTGCTAAGGTGTCTCAGTTGTGGGCAAGTCTCCAGATCGCAGCAAAAATTGCAGGACTCGGCTGATTTCTGGAAACTTATCCAAAACTGGCATCGTAAGGGTGGACCCTCTGACTCTTTCCGTATTGAGAATGACCAATGGATAGCCTTCTATTCAGAATTGTTCCGTGACTCTTCTAGTGTAAACTCCACTTCCACCGACTGTGCAGCCTTTCATGATTCTACCGAAGTCCTCTCATTTCAATCTTTTCCACCTACTGAAGTGAGGGAAGTCTATGAAAGTATCGGTATATTAAAATTAGGTAAAGCTGGGCAGATGGCATCCCCACTGAATTATTTAAAGAAAATGCCAGTTGGTCACCAGTCCTTGCGTCTTACTTCACTGCTATTAATCAAACTAAAAGTATACCTCGGTCTTGGACTCTAGCAGTGATTATTCCAATATTTAAAAGAGGTAACCCAAGGGACCCAGCCTGTTACAGGCCTATTAGCCTGTTACCTATTATTAGCAAACTATATACTCGAGGGCTTCTACTAGTTTTAGAAAAATGGGTGTCTGCACAGGCTCTTCTCGCAGAGGAGCAGTCAGGCTTCTGTCAGGGCAGATCAATGATAAGACAATTGCTTTGTTCTATCACACATTATAGACAAATATGTCCATGTTAGAAGAGGGAAACCGTACCTCGCATTTAGTGACCTGTCGAAAGCATTCGACTCGGTCCCCAGAAGGATCTTGTGGGACAAGTTGGTCTAGATGGGTATCGATCCCCATTTATTTGAGGTAATTGTTAAATTACATTAAAATGTTAGAGAAGTTGTCAAAACTGGCCCTGGCGGAAGTATAACTGACTCTTTTCCTTTACAATCAGGTGTAAAACAGGGATGCCTATTGGCTCCAATCCTTTTCAATCTTTTTATTAATGATTTGGTTCGGGAGGTCAATGTTGCAAACCATACTCCACCCGCTATTGGAAATAGACCGTTATCAATCCTCTTATATGCCGATGACGTTATATTAATGTCTCAAACTAAACAGGGCCTTCAAAAATGTCTAGCTGTTGTGAACTCCTTTTGTGTAGGAAATTTACTTTCCATAAATCTTAGCAAATCCAGCATAATGTGCTATGGAACCACCCGCCCAAACTTTCGATGGAAGTTGGGGACTCAGGAAATGACATTGGTATCACATTATACCTATCTTGGCCTTGTGTTTGCATCTTCCCAATCTTGAAGGGCCAACAATGAGATGCTTAGGGCAAAGACAATGCAGACGCTTGTTACTATTCTGCAGCTGTATCATTCCTCCCCAGTGGCATCAATTGAACAGATTATTGATATCTTCTCAGTAAAAGTTTTGCCTCAATTGTTATATGGAGCCGAAATTACGGATATGGGTTCCTCAAATAACTTAGAATTCCACAAAACTATTTCTTACGGAGCATTCTTAATGCTCCAAGAGCAACACCATTGCCACTGTTGCGAGCTGAAACAGGTTTTTTGAAGATAGCAGTGCACTCTAATTTGAGAGCGCTGTTCTTCTGGCAGAAATTGGCATGGGGAAATTGCTCATGCCTAGCAGCCCAATGCTATCGTGAGCAAAGGAGCCACACAGGCAGTATACCTTATAGATGGACTGCCTGGATTAAGAAACTTGTGGTTGAGTTTGCTTTACCAATAGAAGGGAATGATCCCCTGGAAACTCTTCTGGACAAAGCGGAAATTAAATACCAAGTCAAACGCTATGCGGCCGAAAGAGAAATGGATGCAGTTAGATCTAATAGGATTGCTCCACTATACCCTTTGATTAAACAACATGTCTCCTTAGAACACTATTTATTGCAGTTCCTAGATCCAAGACTAAGGAGGCAAGTCACCTTACTGCGTTTTAACTTGTTTTACACTGCTGTAGTCAAAGGCAGGAGAGAACGCCTAGCATACCTTTCCAGAACTTGCTCTTGTGACAATCGAGTAGTGGAGTCGCTGTCACATGTCATATTCAGCTGTCCACACTACGGTAATCTTAGGGTGACATGGATTGACCCGCTGTTTGTTAATTCTGCTTTTTCAATTGAGGAGAAAATGATCTCTCTAATAGTGGCCTTGATTTGCAGTCAACTAAGGCTGCTGCCTTTTTTCTCCTGTTAGAAAGAAGGAGGAAACCCACCCAGGGAAACTAACATGCATCTAGGGTATATATATCTCGTTTGAAATTGTCCTTTGGGTATTGCAGATAGCTAACCAGTAGGATGAAATCTTATTTAGGGTTAGTTCCCCCTCCATGGTTTATTAGGCTTCTCCGTTAAGGAATCTCTACTCCCAGATGTTACTATGGGTTAATTTATGTATAGGTGGATTATCCACTTTATGTGTGCAATATTTGTGTGAGCTGTTGTGTGAATTTTCGGTATTGTATTATTACTATGATTTTTATTATTTAGCCTTATTTATTTGGGCTGTTAATTTGTGCATTTGTTCATTGGGCATTTGTGTTTATTTTTTATATTGTTATAGCATAATTGCTGGACACAATAAACGATTACTATATTGGCATAAATTTGGATTTCAGTGTCATTCCTATTTCCGGGTGAAGGAGCTGGGCCCTGGGTTGTGGTCAATTCCCAACACATGACTCTCCAGCAGATGGCCATGGTGCCGTCAAACACTATGTCAGAGTCTTTGAAGTGGTGATGTGTCCCATGTATGAACCAATCTGCCATCACCTGGCTGACTGCACACATAGATATCCGTTAGGATGATCTCTGCACAGCTGAAAGTCTGATTCTGACCCCAGTAGGGAGATACCATCCTGTGATTCTTGCTCCTCTGCAGCTTATGGGCAATGTCACAGCATCTCTCCATGGGGTGGGGTGAAATGGGGGTTGAGAATCGACCCCCATGTAATGAAGTGGCTGGGTGTGCAGCTCCCTGGGGTGCTCAAGGTCTTGCTCTGTGGGAGCTGTACTCCCCCATGGTTGGCACAGACTCGGGTCCTATTTCCTTATCTAGCAAACGTAACACAGTTTTCCTCAAGGCAGTTCCTTGTGCTGGCATGGAGTCATGGGGGGTGAGGGTGTCTTACACCTTGACCCTTGCTGACATTTGGCTCAGGGGAGATGTGCTGGGGCTGCTGGCTCACTCATCCTCCAGAGCAGCTGACTATGGGCTCAGGAACTGGTAGATGCAGCTCCTGGACCACCGTGTGGGGGGGATGGAGCGCGAGGAAAGAGTGGGCTTCAGAGTGGTGCGTCCCACAGGTCCACCTACCTACAAGATCAGGAGCTTCAAACTCAAAGGGAGCTCAATGCTTGCCAAAGGGTTTCACAAATATTCAGAGCTTTGGCCCCAGTAGAAGGGGCTTCTTATCTATCAAACCAACTTTTATGGCATAGCCGGGTTGTATTCATGCTACCAGGATTTAAGGTTTTTCCATCAGCTTTCACCGAAGGGAGATTAAAAGGCACCCCACATCATGAAAGGGTATGCCAATATTGTCTGCTAAATTGCAAAAAGGCAGCTCCTGAAACAATTGATCATATATTATTGGACTGCCCAGCCTATCAGGGCTGGAGACTATCGCATATTGACCCCTCCTTGTTAATAGGAGTTCTTGCCCTGGTTTTTGTGTCCCCCCCTCCCCCAAGGTGGTTGTGATTTTTCTTCTAAGAGCTCAGGACCCAAAAATCACAAAGGGAGTTTCTAGATATCTTGCATTGGTCTTAAAAAATAAGACAGCACCTCTGACTAACCATAAGCTGGAATTTTGAAGCATCTCTGTATTTGTTTTATATTTGTTCTTTATATCTGCTTTGACTACAGATTGATACTAAATTTAGTAGTATGGTTTATGTTCTCCCTGGTGACAGTATGTATGTATATGGATATTATTTATGTTTGTTTGTTATTCTATTTTACGACAGCCAACAGCTAAGTAATAAATATTTCATTCATTCCGGTCCACCCACCTCCACACACACCCCAGTAGCGATGGGACCATAGGATGTGAACAAGAGCATGACTTTGCAGGAGATTTTTGAGCTTCCAGAGTTTCACCTGTGCCTTGCAGCAGGTGTATTCACCCTGCCACTTTCTCTCACCAGTACCCTGTTGAGAGCAAGGGAACATGCATGGGCTTGATCGGATGCTGAAGCTGGACTTCCTGAGTAGGAAGGGGGACACTAGTCATCAAACTGATCATTATCAGTTTGACAGGTCACGTGGGGCCCTACGTCAGCGGAAGTCTCGCCTTCGTGGGGCCGGAAGTCCCGCCTTGGGAGGGAAGTGACGTAGGTAAGCAGAAGTGATGCAGAAGGGTGTAATGCTTCCGGGTCAGGGAGGCGGGAACCTTTGGTTCCCACCCCCCTGAACCCGGAAGGTCCTTACGCTTGACTTTGGGGGATTCTGCTTGTGGGTCAGGGTGGCTGGAACCAAAGGTTCCAGCCTCCCTGAACCCACAAGGTCCTTTGAAGAGGCCCGTGTAATGCATCTATGAACTCAGGAGAGTGAGACGGACCAGTAGGTATGGGTTTTGTGGGGATCGGAGCAACTTTATGACGCGGGGTTCGGGGTAGGGTGAACTGCAGCGATGGGGTCATGTAACCCCTCTACGCGCTCAGCAGAGTGAGGTGAACCAATCAGCATAGGTTTCGTCATCCTAGGCCACTCCGTCTTGGAGAAAACCGGGTGGGGTTTCCGGGGTAGGATGATTCGCAGAAAGAGGGTCATGTGAGGGTTCAAACGACTCAGGAGGGTGAGCTGAACCAATCGGCGAAGGTTTCATGGTTCTAACCTGCCTCGTTGCAGAGATGTGACCAATCGGAAAGGTTTGTGGAGCTGTAGTCCCGCCCCCTAGGGGTATGAGAGAGGGGGCCGCCATTGTCTGATACAGAGAGCAGGGAGCCGATCGCTACCACTTACACGGAAAAACTGCAATGGCTTACCATACTGATACTACGCCTGTGAGGCCTATGGAGTTGACTAAGCCTCCAGACGTAGTGAGACGGTTATACAGAAAACGCTATATTTCCAGTTCGGAGGATGATGGTGAGAGCGGGCCTCTGGCTAAGGTTCTTTTTAGCACCCCGCTTCATAATGAAGAAACCCTTATGGGAATGTCATCAGCCACTGAGACCCCGGAGGCCCTAGAGTTGGTAGAAGAAGGCATACCCCCAGCTCAAAATTCTGAGGTAAGAAAGATTTTTAGACGGAGGTTTCTTTCCATCTAGACATGTGTGTCACAAAACATTGCTTTGTAAAAAGACTGTTGGCTCATTAGTGCTTTTAAATCTTGTTCCAGGAATTGTTTGAAGGCCCCCCTGAAGAGGCTAAACCCCAAGCTGAAGGTTCGGCCTGTTTCTGTCCTGAGAGGAAAGATGAAAACCAGGAGCCTCATATTATTCTGCAAAAGCAGCTTGGGTTGGAAATCTGCGAATCTGATTATGTCGCCCCTTCGAAACGAAAATCAACCATGAGGTCTATAGTGAGAGCGTCAGTCTATGGAATTCTAAAACATTGTATGAGGGAGAAGCTGTATGCAGACTGCGAAGGCTGTGTTTTTAATGCTCCTGCCCAAATGGCTCACGATTGTCTGACATGGACTTCTGAGGACAGGAATAGAAAACTTAAAGTCATTTGTGATAACCTGTGCTTGCAAACCATCTTTCACGTTCAGATGATGTTGGGGTACGCATTACGTTCTTTATGTATCAGTCAGGACAGTTTTAATCTTACACTTATGCTGCTCTGTAAAGTGGATTCGTCTCCTGATCCTGAAAGCATGTTGGAAGGAATGATCAAGCCTGTTGATACCCGTGTGTTGATTTTGTAGAAATCATGGTTAGAAAAAGACACTTTAAATCCTTTTTTAAAAAGAGGAGTGTAGAAGAAAATTGAGCAATGATGCATACCTAAGAGGTTACACAGATCTGTAAAATAAACTTATTTAAAACTGGCTTTTATGTTTTTTTCTGAAATACTACAAAATGTAAAAAAAATGTTCAAACATGTTTTAGATGCAAAGCCCAAAACATAGTTTGGTTAGCCCCTTTTAGATTTTGTAGAGTTATGTGAAAAGAGAGCTTTTTAGGTCATTTGAAAGAAAATACATATGCCTTTGCCTTGAAATGGAACTGGTTCTAGGGCTGGGTCTTTCAGACTAGCTTTGATTAAGTAGACAATGGGTCTGTCCCACCCGTTCTATAGAAGTCCTTTGGGACATCTCTCAACTGTCTATACATTCCTCACCCTAAAGCAGTTTTTAAAAAGCTGGGCGTTGCTACAGTCCATGCAAGGTTGGGCGTGGAATTCTAAGGATTGCCATGATTGAATTTTCCTTGCGACCTGGAATCTGCATCCTAGATGTACTTGAAATTTGCTTTGAGAAGGGGACTCGTTCCCCATTGGTTAACCGGAGAGGGACTGGGAGCTGAAATCTGCATACTAGATGTAATTGAAATTTGCATTGAGAATGAGGACTCGCTCCCCATTGGTTAACCGGAGAGGGGCTAGGTAGAATGAACCCGCCTATGCATCCCCCATTGGTTAGTTGGAGAAGGTAAGAGATCACTTTCCATCTGCATCAGAGATGGAGGGTGTTGTCCAGAGATGGTTAACATTCCTCACACCTATTGTTAGTTGGAGAAGGGGTAAACACCCCACATCCCACAAGAGGAGTATATAAAGGAAGCCAGAAGCCAACTTCTCTTCAGATTAGAACTGAATTTCACTAGCATTTTGCTGTGAGGTTTATGGGCTAATCTTCTTCTACACCAGCGATCTCAAGGAAAACTCTTCAGCTTCTACCCAGCGAACTCAAGGAAACCTCTGCATCAGGGCCCTGCCTTCTGCCCCAACCCCCCTGGACAGGTAAGATACTCTGCGGGTCTCTTTAAGGGAAGGGGGGGGGGGGCTAGCACTAAGCTCTGTGGGTTTGGGGATGGTAGCCTGGGTCTGAGATGGTTCACCCCATGGGGTAGTTCCATTTGGGGGTTGCAGCTTTATGAGTTGTCGCTCAGGGCGGTTTCCATTTAGTTTGCTGGCCCCTTATGAGTTCAACCCCATAGAGGCTTTATGCTGTTGGGGCTAGTTCCATCTCTGCTGACAGGAAGAGTATATTGGGGT